>JAHDVE020004031.1:0-428414 GCA_022606495.2 Halesus radiatus
CACAAAGTGTCGACTAGCGGACTCTGTCGGCGCAAATTGTAATTGGGCAATTCCTTTTTTTACTTTCATCAGAATAGTATTTGCTTTCATAAATTTATTTTAATTCAAAAACGATATACATAATTGTGTTTTGTAGATTATGTAGAACAAATTAATAGCGGCAAAATCTTCTAACTTAAATTTTTTTGTTGTTTACAATTATCAACTAGCGGACTCTGTAGGTGAAAGCTGTAAAGCGGACAATTTCTGTTTTACCTGCTATATTATTTCAACATAATTCTGCAATGTATTTTATAGATGGAGTAAAAACACAAATAAGGGAAAAAACTTTTCAGTTATAAATAATACGGTAATTATTGTTTACCATAATATTGTCGGCATTCATATTTTTTATGTCATTGCAATTTCTTTCATTCAATATAAATCTTTCATCTCCTAATCAATATAAATGATTACATTTCTATCTGTGTGAAAAAAACTTCATGAAAATGGGAGCGGGACGGGAGCGGTGGTGGGGTAGGGGTAGGGGTAGAGGTAGGGGTAACAGATCACAACTTTAAAACTTCAATAATTCAATCCTCCAAATACATATAATATATTTTTTATCGATTTCTATGTTCCAATTTCTAATTTACATTCACAGCTTAAATGTTCATTATAAGGTATTTGGCTAATATGATTCAGAAATTCGAACATCGATAGAAAATGTTTATATTGAGGTGACACAAAGTTGAATTTCAGAATTTATTGTGTAATACTTTTATACGAATTTCACCGGTAGTAACATTCGATAGTTAATATTGCCACAAAAACAATTAAAACCTAATGAATAAATAAATACATAAGAGAAAATATCGAAGACAAATAAAGGAATTTGTGCTAATGGGCAGGGATGTACACGGAACGCGCCTGAACACTGTTCCAGTACCTACTGCTTTTGGGAGAAAGGCAAAATGTTCTTTCACATATAAATTAATTTTCACATTAATTTTGTCATAATTTTTCTAATTGAAAAATATTATCACTTTCAAATGGCATATTCTTGCGGTCTGCTATTACAAAATCAAAGAAAGCGGGGCTGAAAAATTTATGAGTGGCCATAAGTTTAGATATAATATGATACTTCATTTTGAAGAGATTTCTTTTCCAGAAAAAATCTACAATTTATTTTCATAATTGATTTACATTTAAATCTGGCATAAAATGTGGATTTTTTTAAATTTTGATAACTTAATATTTTTTTCATTTTGTTTTTTACAATCACAAAATATTTACATATAAAAAAGCATCAAACAATACAAATCATGTAAAATTGCGATGTAAATATTTCAATAATGAGGAGGTTAATGGCAAAAAATAAGGCAGTTCAAAGATTTTACTTGGTGTTTTTCAGATAGGTGCGCAGTGTCTCTGTTCCTCCCATTCTTTATCGCTATCTATAACTCATCTCTTCGGAAAGTCATATCCATGAATGGTTCAGTTGCATACCTAATATACAAATAATTATAAATATTTGTAAATGTAAATAATTATTACCAAAAATCTCAAATAAAATCATGTTTCAAATAAATACCTACTCTTCTTTTGCCAATAACCTTCTAATGTATATAATATCAATGACAAACAGTAACTTCAATGTCATGCAGTGTTTTCTAATATATGTATCCTGTGCGTGCAAAGTCATGTCATCTGAGCCCAAAACATTATAATTTAACATTTTAATCTGGAGTGCCCTACCAGGTAAGTATTTTTTCTGTATATGTACATAATAAGATAAACCCTAGCAAGTAGTATTTGTACAGCGCCCTTGAGGTGATTTTTCACAAAAAACGGTGCTATACAAATCATCCAAGTATTATTATTATTATTATTATTATCCTCAAGCGGTAAGATATAAGAAGATTAATTTTTTATAGTTGTTTCCTCATGATTACACGATAATGCATTACCTTGTGTTTTTCAGGTTGATCCGCACCGCATCTCTGTATGATGTTTAATTTTATTTCTTTCTTCGTTTTTACGTTATGGTACATTACTTTACTTTTTTCAGGTTTCTCCGTGCTGCATATCTGCTCCGGGAGAACCGGTTACCTAGTATTGTTGTCTAAGTGATATGATACATATGTATTACTTTTTTGGTGTTTTCCGGGATGCTTGGTGCGGCGGAGCAATGCTTTGCCCCAAAGGAACTGGTAACTGGTATAGTGGATTAGCACTCACATGTGTGCACCGTTGTACGATTTTTTATTTTCTCAATTTTTTTCCGTTTATATTATAATTTTTGGTTTTGAAGATTGCTTTAGCTCCCTGTCAGTTTGTTGGATTAGCATTAGGTAGTAACTTGACTTTGTTAACTATGTTTATTGATTATCAAGTAGAGTGCCCTTGTTCTGTCAGCGTAAGGGTTTTCTGATCCAGCTTACTGGTTGGTTTTTTTTATTGGTTTATTCAAATAGCAGCGTTGAAATCGTATCATGCAATCGAGCCTTTATGATGTGTATCAAAAATATCAAAGATGATAATTTGAATCAAACGTAGAACATTTGATATTATTTTGTTACGGTTGTGCATACCTTACTAAAAAGGGTAAAGCGCAACAAAGTAGAAATATACAAAGGGTCACGGGGACAACTTTACGATTATTTTGTGACATCTGTGAAAAGATACTCACTAAACTATAAGTGACATAAAATATGTCAACGGTCAACGCAGCATAGTTGAATCACTAGTTCGATAAGCAGGGGTTCTAGCTTTCATTTTCTAAATCTAATCAACAAATAAAATGAGTTCTTTATAAATCCATCTCTTTATTGTCAATCCACCTCACTATATTGCTCTCTCATTATAATATTATCATTGGAATCTTTATTACTTTCTTCAATCACATTTTATCACATTCTTGTTGGTATAGTTAAGAATTTTTATATAATTAGATTTATTTTTTGCAATAATATACATAAATTTATTTAATAATAATATGGAACAATTTTACTAACGTTTTTAGGACTGCATTCTCACAATAACACTTCCATTGATTGTATTTTTCACTTGATTTTGAAGAAGGGAGCAACTTCTTCGTTCATATGACATTTATGGACATTACATACTATCATTTTTGATTCAATAAAATTCAAATAACTTTAATAATCACCCTCTAAACATAAAAAAATTTGGCTTTTACAAAATAACATTTTTTATGATCGTTATTGTCGAGCATGTAGTTTTATATTTAAATCTTAAAAAAAAAATTTATAAAAAAATTAATAACGATTTTTTTAGAAATACCTTGTAGGCCTATAATATATTTTATTACATTTTCGCCTTAAGATCTTTCTTACATCCTTGTTCTGATAAGTTTGTACTTAATTAACTAAAATAATATTATATCTCTCATTTAAGGTGTCCCCATTAGCACCAATAAAATATGTAATTCGTTATTTTAGTTTAAAAATTTATCTACATAGTAGATTTAATAAAATAACGTAATATAAATTCATAACAGTAATAATGAATCATTTACTGATTAGGTTTTAACATAGCCCCAACATTATCACATTTTTCCGTGGCTGCCAAAATATAAAATGATTTATTTTAAGCTCTCCATGGATCAGTTTCCTTGTACATCCTTTCAATATTATCACGTAGCATCTGTTCTTGCTCTGAAATGGGTAAAAATAGGAGTTACATACTTCTAAATATTTATTTAAATCTTGAACATACGTTTTTTTCCTATTTCTATCAGTCAATAAAAAAAACTAGAAAGCTTCTGAAATGTCAGAAATGCTGACATAAAGAAATTGGTTTGGCATGGCAACATTTACATTGGAAACTGCTGATAAAAGTTTCCAAGTTCCCCCTAAATTCTCTCTCGTATCGAGATGCCAATATTGTGTGAATTAGGTCACTTGCTGACGGTCCAGTAAGGAATCGACATAAACCTCATGCTTGATACCGACAGCCCGCTGAGACATATATATATATAATATATATATCTATTGGCACCAGTTCACGACGCGGAGAAGAAGCGGGATAGGTGCGACCTACTTCTAGTATATAGCAAGTGGTATGAGGTTTCAGTAACTTCTTGATATTATCGCATCACCGCCGAGATCACTTAACTTTTGGTGCGCCGGAATTTTCCATCGGATAACCACAATTTGTATCCGTTGAACGCTGGCGTATCCGATCGGCAATATAAAAATCGTTTCTCTGAATATAAATAGCTATTCTGAGAAAACTGCTTGTAAGAGATTTATACAACTTTTATAAATATATGAGCACATTATGTGGTAAGACAGTACAATTTACAAAAAACAAGTAAGTTATTATGAAAATAGACTCCGCTGGTGCATGGCCGGCGGTGCGCAAAATTTTACCCTCAACACACTACCGAAGTGTTATATCACGGGAACTCAGCGTTCCAAGTGTTAAGGAACTTTTAATTAACTTTTTATTATTAACATTTCTTTTAGTTGAAAATTGCTTTTAAAATATTGAATTGATTAATTAGGCACATCAATAATATCACAAAAGCATTGTGAATAAATGAAAAATTCAATTCGTCACTTGATCTAGTTGACAGTATGCAAAATGCGGGACAGTGAAACGGAATTCTGCAATACTGACAGTTTATTGGCTACAAATATACTGATATCTGCAGACCTGTGTGCAAGTCTGAATCAGCGAATGTCGCGCAATATTACATGAAATTTTGCTGCGCTTGTTTTATATCGATTCCTTACTGGACCGTCAATGAGCGGCCTAAAATGAATAAGATGAATTAGTTACCTTTACTTAAGTTAGCAATAATGCATTGCTTCCTTAAGAATTCTGTGCTTAATTCCCTGCTTAATCCAAAAGCGTGCATGTTGTAAGTAAATGTTCTGAAATAAAAAATATGTATTTTTTTTAACCTTTCTTAGATCTGTTTATTTACACAGGACAGCTGCTAATATTTAGCATTTTAATACAATCAGAAGCACCACAACCATAGATAATAGAAACAATGGGAGATATGGCATGGAAGCATGCAGTTTGGTCGTAACTGCACGGACTATCAAAGCAGTAGAGCTAATGAAAGTTGGTGTGTAGATAGAAACAAAGGCGGGGTGCCACTCGCGTAAATGCGATTTGCAGTATCATGGATGAATGACGCTGGCGACACTCGCTGTGCGCGCACAGTTTTATACTAATAACGGTTCACGGTCCATCAATCTTGTTTCTATTATCCTGTATATTTTATAACCACAACGGTAGAACCTTCCTGTACTGTTAAATTTTAAAAATAATAATTCTCTTAAAAGAAGAAAAAACTCAGTAAGTAGTTCAAAAGAAATAACAAATAATTACTGATGAGTTAAATCTAAATCTGTTACTCGTTTAAGAGGCAAATTATGATAATAAAGTCGCTCATATCTGAATCAGATTTTCACTTACCCTAATTGCCCAAAGGTAATGTTTTCTTGATACTGCTTGTCATCATACAGGGCTTCCATGTTATTGGACGTCACATCATCTTTAGTGGCAATTGGCCGGTGAATTCTTTCGCACTGCAATGCGTCAAAGAAAGCGGCGTTCCAGAATCTGAGAGAGTGCCAGATTGGCTGGTCTCTCAAGTAGGTGTAGAGATATTCTTTGTAGGGTTCACAGCCTGGTACATCAACTAAAGTAAGAAAATAAATTTGTCCAAACATTCATGAAAACTATACATACCTATAAATTGAAACATACTGTATAATTTTAAAATGTGTCATATATCTAATGTTAATTCCACCAGTTAATTAATGTTAAGACTGTTCTGATGAAGAGACACTGATTCATTTACGGCGGGGTAAAAAAAACTTGAATATCTGTGGAGCCATGTTTTGAAATCAGAAGATATTTACACACACCCAATGACGATTGAGATAAATAAAAATTTTGTTTCAAGAGTTTTATCCACTATGTACTTTTGTTAATTAATTTTATTACTGCGCTACCGGTTTCGACACATCCGCGTTATTCACCAGCGTTCTTAATAAATTAAATAAGTACAGAAATAATTAGACATTATTAGGTGAGGGTGGGAGTGGTGATTTGGAGGAAAGAGGGGAGCGGTGGGAGAAGTCAAAATAACTAGGAAGCATGGTTAACAAAGGTGATTTACAGGTTGCCATTATTTTGTTTTATTTTTAGATATATTTTTTTTGTTAATTTCCCTCACCTAATAATGTCTAATTATTTCTGTACTTGTTTATTTTAAGTTAGTTTTAAGAACACTAGTGAATGCGCTACTGCGCTACCAGTTTCGACACGGATGTGTCGAAACTGGTAGCGCAGTAATAAAATCAAGTAACAAAAGTACATAGTGAATAAAACTCTTCAAACAAAATGTCTATAAATTGTTACGTAGCTAATGCCCAAGAAATACAAAAAAGAGATAAATAGAGTCTACGTTGTTTGCAAAATCAGTGCAAAATATACCTCCCGGACATGAGATAGGAAGGGGGGAACTCAAAGAATGGAGTCACCGCGCTGCACGACTGCCGCCACGGCCTGGAGCATTTGAGTTACCGGTTTGCCTACTTCATGTTATTAATTATTTGCTTCATGAGTTGTTTATCATTAAAAAAGCCAATTTACACAAATATTTTTAATGGTAAAACCGATGAAAAGTTACACCATTGCTTTTTCTATCTTTTTCAGAACGATATATCCAGTCAATGCAGGTATTTATCATTGGAGATTCATACTCGGCGAGTGCTTGTAATTGACTGAAGCCCATGTTCCAATGCCAATTAGCCCATGTTGTTGCCCATATTTTGAACGCTGATGTTTACTCCATTTGAATACTTCAATGCCAATGACTGCAAAAGAATGCTGTCAAACATGGGAGATAGCACAACGGGCCTATGGCCGGAGTGCTTGCGGGGCTATGCAGAGAATAATGTAGGCTCTCTCATTAATAACCAATGTAGATCATAATATTTTTTATTATCATAAAATAGCATCGATGGTCAAAATCAATATGTATGGTGGCATCACATTTTTTCACCTTCAATAGACAAAATAAGAAATGAGTTTCTTTTCATACCTTCCAAATAAAATGTGAAGCACATGTTCATGAGGGACTTTGCGGGAGAGAAATCATCCGCCTCGGCACATTCAAACAGGACGATGGCGAAATATTGTATCAGCGAATAAAATGTAGGTTCGCTAACACGTCTTGACCTTCCTCTTTGGGCATTCACGAACCTCGAAAACCACAGCCGTCCTGTCTCATTCTGGAAACATTAAAACAACTGCTATTGTCTTTAAACGGATAAAGTTCGATTCACATCTATCAGCACCGCGCAGTGCAGACACGTAAAGTGGCAGGCACCGCAAAATTAGTTCCTTACATTATCTATGAACACATTCATGCATGGCGTAATGTGAATACTCCCTTCTGTGCCGTGCCTGTCACTGAACGTATCTGCACTACATGGTTCTAGTAGATGTGAATAGATCTTAATATTGCGGTTAGGAGCCTTGATTTTGCGAATTGGATTTCCATCAAAGTACAATAGTGTAAAAAATGCTTCTCATGGGAAATATAAAAAAAAGTTGTTTTAGTTTAATCCTCATTAGTCTGGGCTACAGCGGTTACTTCTGATTTTTGGAGAATATTTCCCGAAGTGAAATTTGAACCCTTAGAGAAATAATTATGATAGTTTTGAATGCAGAAATTTACCTGACAAAGTTGTCCGAATTTAGCCTTTTGATCTAACTGAATTGCTCCACTGTCTCTGAACAATTGAGAGACGAAATGCCTCATAAACTCAACAGTGGCCTCATCCGACTGACTATCTAAACTTAGACTGGAAGCCCATGATTGGACGGATCCCTCCGACCCTGCAAACAAAACATTCATAGTTAACACATAAATACAAATAGGTTTGTGGGTACATTATTTGGAATAATCTCATTTCCATAATAGTTAAAGTTGAATCAGTTAAATCCACATCTATTAAGAGTTGAATACCCGCTTTGCACTTTTGGCGACATGACGCAAGGTGGCCCTAACGCGAGATAGAACTAGATGCCCAGTCTTGGCCAAGACCCATGTAGATTCATAACCCTGAGTAAATGGCAACAAGCTATAAATGGGTTACAAATGTCTCAGTAAGCAGGCATAAATAGTATCTATATAAAAAAAATCAGATTGAGTATCTGTGATTGTTACGAGTATTTCGAGATGTTTGACCATATAAGCACAATAAAGAATCGGTTCTTTGACGATATGATAGTAAAGTAGCCAGCTATATTTACCTGACCGCACCCAAAACTTTTTTCCGTCTTTATCGGAAGAATCTAGACTAGTGCTCGGACCATAGCCATCAAGATCGCTTGCAGATCCACTGCTCGGGACCTCTGCAAGACACATGTATGAATTAAAACAAAATGAATGTATTTGCTGAGCAGAATTATTTATGTAAAATTAAATCTCATTCCACTGTATCTACAATATGTATATATATATTACATATTATGTATCTGATGTTATTACCATTTTTAAATACAATTTTCCTGCATTACAGATTCATGTTATATGTATGTACTTCCAATATCCTTTCGATATTGGTGGGAGAGGAATAAGCAATATTATGCAGAACATATATCGTGACCATACATCGAAAAGAGGCCAAAGTCAAAGTCCTTGTATTTTGGCAGATTGAGATTGAGGATGTTTGCATGGATGCAGGTTCGTAGTTTCGCAAGTTTTTAATTAAAGTGTATTATGTTATCATAAGTAAAAAATATTATGATAGCTGTGAATTTGTGTCTATGCAAAGTACTTCAGTCTTAGTATGCTAACGGACAGGGATCTTGACTTGGCCACTTTTCGTCGTATGCTCACGATATATAAACATGTATAAACATAATATAAGAACCAGTTTACTCCCTTTTCAGAACAAGTTATAGTGAATAAGTCTATAAGAATGAGTATCAGCTATAATTCCAAGGTGTATTACATAAATTTATGTAATGTTTAAAAATACATTACTTACCCATTTCTACTTTGAGTTTATCATAAGGGTCTGGTCCCGTCGCCACTAGACTACATTCCATGTTGCTATCGATAGACTGGGAGAGATGTAGGGAGGAGAGCTCCCTGTCTATATCTGTGCTTCCTTCGCACCTCAGACTCGCGTCCTCATGGTTATGGGTAGATTCACATCGGGCAATGGAAATGGACAGAGAATCTTCACTTTGCTCCCTGCTGAATTCGCATTTGGACCTAGTAAATAACATTTATAAAATATTATTTATCAGGGTGCAAATAGAACTGTTTCCTCTTAGTGCCTTTCACCAAGACACCACGGAGGCACAACCAGATGGGACACCAAACCAAATATATAGCGCTCTATGGAAAGTCCCTCACCTAGTGCCTACTTAGTATCGCCATAAGTTGGTGGCCAACACCAGCATCGACGCGTGTCAACCAGTAAAATGTATTGTGCTGTATGGCAGCTCACTCACTCGGACACTATGGTAGCCTAACTGGTTGTGCCACCGTGGTGTCCCAGTGAAATAGGGCCCTTAAGGATGCAATCGGTTTGTTGTTTGTCATAAGAAGATTATGTTTTGTGTAATACCCATTGTTTAGGTGTATCAGTAACAGTTGCAAGCTGATTGGGCACTGGGCAGTCTCTTAGATGAGCAAAGACTATTCAGTATAATATATACATACTGTAAGTCACACTAAGTAGATCGCAACCTTTCAAGAATGGTGGGAACAGTTCGACAGAGTGATTGGAACACCTGGCTAACATTTCAGCAACCTTTTTTTTCTGTTTTGAGCTTCCTACTTTTAAACCTTTTTTTTATTTTTAGCAATCTACAAACAAATTTGCTGGACATATTCAAGTGTAAAAAATAAAAATGATTACTTACTTAAAAAAAAAACAAAAATACAAAATACTTTATTAAAATACAAGTAACAAAATTATTTTAATAATTTAAGTATGTCTTTGTATTCAAGCAATAGCTTGTCAAGGTGGTTATTAACCTTTTCTACGCGTCAAAAATATGTGTGGCTTCTGTCACATGCGGGGCTCTTTAAACTATAGAAGCTTTGCGGCACACAAATGAGCTGCCCTCATAAAGGGCATGTATAGTGCAGCGCAGGGGTGCGCTTCCCGCGTCTAAAAGGTTAAAAGTCAAACAATATCTGAGATTTTCGAAGGTGTGATATAAAAGGTATTAGTTTTAAGTCACTAGTTATAAGTCTTAGTTGTAAGTTCCTAGCTATGAGTCTTAGTTGTAAGCACTAGCTGTAAGTCATAGATTTAAGTCAGTAGTTATAAGTCTCAGTAGTTAGTTGCTAGGTAAAAGTCTTAAATGTAAGTCACTAGTAATAAATCTTAACTGTAAGAAATTAGTTATAAGTCATAAGTTAAATAAATTAGTTGTAAAGTGCCCCTGGGGTGATTTTCCCACGAAAATGGGGCTACAGAAGTAATCCAATCAATATTATTATTTTTATTAAAAGTTGTGCACACAAACCTTCATTCTCTAAAGAACAATACTTACTTAGAACTTACTAAATATTAGTGGATACTTACTGCTCCAGTAAATTTTTTCGCTTATGTTTTGCCAGGGCTTCCCTGTCCTCGAAGGTGAGCCCTAAGGAGGGTAGGGCATGCAGCTTCCTTGTGGCCACCATGCCCCCGGAGCGCCGGGGCTCGGGCAGGGGGACACTACCGTAGCTGAAACCCTCCTCGGTGGAGTAGGAGGAAGACTGGCTCATGCTCAGGGCTGATTCCAACTGAAAACATGACTGTATTATCAAATAAGCATTATAAAATTTACATAACCTGCAGACCTTAACTTTGGCAGTAGGTGGCGTCGCTAGTGCATATTTTGTGGATACAAAAAAAAGTCTGTAGAATGATCTGCCTGCCTCTGAGTTTCATCCCTCCTACAACATGGGTATCTTTAAGACCCAGGTTCACTCCTTCCTATCCTCTAAAACACCCTCCACACAGCATCCCCAAAGATGACATAGGCCTTAAGGTAATTTACCATTCAAAATCGAAACATTATTTTAAACGGATTTAGCTCTGTTTTATGATCAGATCTGAATAGCCAGGTACTTCCCAACCTATGTCTTCCCCTTTTATTTCCCCTCATAATCTTCCATAAAAACTTCACTCTTGTGAGGTATGAGTTTTTTTCCAGATAAATTCATAAGTATCCACAAATTTCAATTAATTTTTATCTATAGTTTAGGCGTATAGGGTAAGTTTTGTGTGTTAGATTAATATGAATGTATTCTGAAAAATATTCAATTTTGTACCGGGACGTGATGCGCGTTGCATTATCCTGCTATCTTGCCTACTGATTAAGTCATGGGAAAAATCCCCCTATCGCAAACTAATCAATCTTTCAAAAAAAAATGATTAGTCATTCAATAAAAAAAAACTACTAAAATACCTAGCTAATAAAGAAAACCCCTAACCGAGAACCCTAAATTATGATTTTATAATTTGGGTACTGAAAACAAATAGGGTGCAAAACACTGAATCGGTAATAATTATTTATGCATGTTCTGATTGTATTTTTAAAAGGTGTTCTGCATAGTATTAGCTCTTTGATTGAGGGTAAGATCTATGGACGGGAGCCAGCGCTGTGCCACCATTGCGGATCCCGTGTACAGCCGTTTTAGTATAATGTGGTTTTTAACCTTCTCATTGCCAAGAGGCAGAATCTCTTAAATTACTATCCTCCTTGTATTATTTTAAATAGAGGGCTTATAGTTTTGATTTTTTTTGTATGTGTGCAAAACCTATAAATACAATACAATCTACCAAAAATTATAAATAAACTTCGTTTTTAGAATGTGTAGGTATACCCAAATAATATTTCTTACATGTTGGAACCATTCCCGCTGCTAAACATTTCTACCATTCAACTCGTGCAGTGGTGGATGATGCGCAACACCTCACTCCCAAATCTGCCTGAGGGGGTAAGGTAATCGGCCTCCGGACTGCCAGCTAGTATCAAAAGTTCTGATGAGCATTAACTTAGAAGATCCCCAGCCGCCAGCCGAAGGTCACGTTTTTTGATGAGTATAGATGTTTTTATAAAATTAACTATAGTGTAACGCGTGATTAGGAATGGACTCGACTGAGAGATGTCTGTCAACATGGTGCGGCCGGGACCACTTGAATACCCAGATGAGGGCTGTATCGATGCGCCTCTCCGCAAGCAGTCTGAACCTTAACACCGTAAGGTTTGGACCATACGACGCTATTGATTAGATATATATCCGATTATACCACCTAATAGTGTACCAAATGTAAATTACCTAAATGGGTAATTTTATTTTTTATTTTTATTAATTTAAAAATATTAATTTACATCATAAGTGAAATCATTAAACCCTGAGATCATCAAACGAGTTTTTATTTAATGTTTACAATATTATGATAATTTTTCACGAAAACAAATTATATGTGTACCTAAGTCAAGGAGGTAACCTCCCCTTCAAGAAGCAGTTTAGACCCTGTCCATGCATGTGGTGTTGTGTATGTACCCCGGAGCAGTTGTCTGACGACCCACCGGTGCCGCCCCCATCGTCAGGAGTATACCCGAGGAATGGATACGCGTATTTGATACCCTTCGTCTCGCCTCCGGTGATCCAAGGCTCACTTTTGTCTTCCCGGCATTCCCGACTTCTTCTACCATTTTCCCCATCACGCATCATGCATTCTTTTTACACTCCTTTCATCCGCTCTACATACCCAAACCATATATGCTTCCCTTTCTTAATCTTAACCATCACCCTTACATCAGCCGTGCATTCTTTAAGGATCTCCTCATTTTTCACACAGTCACACAAAGTTTTACTCACATACGCCTCAGAGAACTCATAAATTATATGTGCCAAAAATGTTGGGCACCTTGTCCTATTATTTTTCATTAGATCCTGGAAAATAATCACGTAGAAAGACCTGAATACTGATAAAATATTCATGTAGGTAGTATTTAGATGGCCTCCATGGTCGAGGGGGAAGGCTCTCGACTACGAATCCGAAGGTCGCGGGTTCAAATCCCGGCGTGCGCAAGTAATTTTTATTTAATTAATTTGTATTGTTTCACAATTAATTCATTTAAAAATAATATATAGTATATTTGCGCACGTTCCTGAGTGGAAGATACTCTCAGTATCGCCCTGGTGAAAGACCACCATTCAGAATTGAAACATTGCTTGAAATGGCTTTTAGCCGTGATTGATGACCAGATCTGAATAGCCAGGTATTTTCCCTTTTCCCCCACCTTCCTCTCACCCTTATCCTTCCCCTCCGCACTACCTTCAGCCTCACAACATTCCCCAATTGGGAATGCCATATTCTCACTGGCTCCAGACGGTTGGGAGCAATTTGGGACTCTTGTGCTGTATTCATATAAAAAATGAAAACTCCAGGTGAGAAAGGTTACGCTTTACGAATATCAAGTGCTGATAACTATATAATAATAATTTATATCTGGATGACTTATCACACTAATCTGGTGTCTGGCAATAGCAAGCTAATAAGGGGCTGTATAGATCGTAGTACGTCACAGATGTGTGCATGCCATAGATGAAGAGTTTCCAACCGGTTGATCACGCAGCAAAAATGGGTTGATCCCCAAAATTTACGATTATGAATTTTGAAAATAATTATTACTTCTACATTTTCAATTAACAACCATGGATGACAAAATTAATATTCTGGTCGTAGGACAAATTGAAATGAATATCCTAGTCGCAGGACAAATTGGTTTTGCTAGATTCGTGCTTATCTTTAATGGTCAATGTTTTGAAGACCAAAAAAATAAGATTCTTGTTAGAAGTCCCATTGAAAATTAAGATAAAAAGTAGCTCCCAACCTCAAAAAGTTGGGAATCCTTGCCATGCATAGTAGTGGACTCTACACGTACGCATCGAAGCGAGTGTGCCAAGCGCCACTCCAGACCCTAAGCAGAAAAGTCCGACAATGGAATGCGCTGCAAACTGCAAGACTTTACTTTTCAGCGCCCGCTCCAGGCATATGTGTGGATAGACTAATAATAATAAGGGAGATGTAGCATGGTAGCGTGCCGACTTTTGCCGAGCTACAATCAAACTGCACGAACTATCAAAGCTGCGAAGCCAATGAAAGCTATGCGTTTTGTTTGTAGGTGTACAAAAGCAGATCGCCGCTGTGTGAAGATACGATTTGCAATAGCACCTATGGGTAGGTATCTGAAAAATTCGCGTTATATTTTGGGAAAAGTGGTGTTATGTTTTTGATGAAATTCGGGTTATTTTTGAGAAATTAGCGTAATTACCGCGAGATGGGGTGATTTTTTTTAGAATAAACGGTGGTATTTTGCAACAAAATGGATGTATTTTGTTATGTTTTGTTTTGCTTTGTTTTTTTTTTATTATATGTTGTCTAATTTTGTTTAAATACTTTTTTTGAAAAACGAAAAAAGAATGACAGGATGTGTCGTTTTCAACATAAAGTTATCTGGGTTCCATTTTATGGCTATTCAAGCTTGTCAAAACTATAGACGAAAAAATATTTCTTTCTTGTTTTAAAATACCAGAAACAGAATATCGCGTGAAAAATACGAACGTTCACAAAGACAGTTACTCGAAAATGGCATAATTCGCGTATTTCAGATTTTTACAGACGTCACGAAATTAAAAAAAAGTTTTATCTCCTATTTTAAATATATACATTACTTTTTGGCAATATTTCCGTATTCTCAGTACCTAGAATTTTTTTTAAAGCAAATTAATAAAAAATGTATTGCAAGTGACTCATCAGTTAATGTACGATTTTAGTATATTTTCCGAACGAGTGAAATCGAGTAAATTACCACCTTACCATAGTGTAGGTACTGCACAACTTGACATACGGAACATGGCTATCTACCTCCATACACCACTATCTGCTCTAAATACATAAATATGCGTAAGTACATAATATAAGTAGGTAGGTATCTATTATTCAGATTATCCTTATATCTATTGTACCGCTGTCAGTTGTTATTACCTGCCCCCATCATTGTTGTTGTTGTTTTTTTTATTATTTTTATAAATATAATACGAAGAGCCTGTTTACATTTCTTTTTGGCTTAAAGTTACCATATTAAATTTTAATAAAACGTTAAAAAAACAATTTTATACAAGGTTATATTCAGTGGCGTACATTGCCCTGTGACCAAAGAAATACCTAAGAAAAGTGACTACTCCAACCCGGCCAACTACCGCCCCATAGAGATCACATCAGTTCTGTACAAGGTGACGGAACGTGTGATCAACGACAAACTGCTCAAATACCTCGAGAAAAACAAAATTATTGACGACCGTCGGACGGATTCCGGCGGAATCGCTCGTGCCGTGATCTTCTCGCGTATGTTACGCATGTTGGGGGACAGTATCTGAAACGTCACGGTAAGACTCAAACAGTCGCACTGGACATTTCCAAGGCCTTTTACTGGGTTTGGCACCGAGGAAGTGTCAACAAACTGCCTTCTTACGGATTTCCCGTATCCCTGTGTACGTAGATTAACGACTTTTTAACGAGAGATCGATTCAGACGGTTGATGACGGTTTCATCTCTTCCTCGCATTCAATAAATACTGGCGTCACACAGGGAACGGTTCTGACGCCGACATTGTTTTTGTTACACATCAATAACCTCTTGACATGTGCAGCAATTCATTGTTACGCGGATGACGGTACACTCTATGATAGCTTTTTGTTTGACAAGCCTCCAAAGGGCACACAAATTACCTCGTTTTTTTTTAAACTTACAACTGTATAATATTCGTAAAATTTCATTCCTTACTTGCATAATTTAAAAAAAAAATCATTAAAATTGATTGATATTTGTCCACGTTATTGCATTTTTATTAAATACCATACTTTTTTATTATTTAAAAACACAGAATATCTGTAGCAATTTATATACATACAAAATAAGCATAGCACTAAAACGGTTAAATAGTGGTTTATACAAAACATTTCTTACTCATTTTATAGTATTTTTATTCATTTTGTTTTTATTTTCTATGCCCTTTCGGAAAACATTCAATTTATGACACTATTCTCGGAACAGATCCTATGAAATGCCAGTTGATTTGACAAGTAGCTGTACTGGTGCAGAAACTGTGCTATTTTTTTTCCGATTCAAAGTATCTACAAAGATTATATAAAATTTCCTTTGTTTGGCTGGTCAATGGATTACTACGACCAGTTTTATTTATGACTCCATTTTAAAATTAGATTATTCTAAAACCTACCCCAATTCTATTCCCCTTCCACGTAATATCGGTGGTACCCACCTTATTAGAGATGCCCGTGATGATGTCGGAACTATTCCCGAGGAAGGAGAGCATCCCGGACTTCAGCATGCCCTGAGTGCGGCCCATGATACGCTTGATCTGCTCCCCGTTGGTCTCCTCCTTCATGCTGGCCAGGTCCACCATGGTGCCGGCGGGCGCGGGGGCGGGAGGTTCACCACTCGGCTGAGGAGACAGGTAACTGCTGGACAGGAGAACAAATTATCCATCGATGTATCAACTATTAGATACAGCGTACCATACAAACTTTCAAGTAAAATGAGTCATCTCATAATGAACAAGTCGATGATTATAATTATAATAATAATAAACAAGGTGTTCGGGGATAATCGGGTAAAGTGCAGTGCAGGTAATAGTGGTTACCCTGTTCCAAATGTACATATACTGAGGATATCTCAATATCGGTGCCAATACTAGGTAACATTAACAAACACCCACAAAATAACAACTACAGCCAAAATCTCATCACCTCAACGCTATATCAGACCTGCACACAAATCACCCGGGAGGATTGTTTTTATTAGCTGGCAGTATGTATTAACATACCCTAACTTAATTGGAAGATAACAGAAGGGCAAAACCAGTTAGAACCTAACATTTAAGAAGACACCTCTAGCTGTGCGATAGCTGACTTTCTTTCATTCACTTAACTACCTACACCAAATTAATTTCATAATTAACACAAACAAATTCTGGATTGAGTCATTTCTAGTATTCATATTGTTTTTATGTTTATGAATTTCGATGGCTTCGCGGTAAATTCGTCTTGTTTCATTGAAAAGGCTGGCTATTGTCGTGGTATCATCAAAATCTATTTTATGACCTTCATTAAGGACGTGTTGTACTAAGGATGACGTTAAGCGTTTATTGGTGACATCTACTTTATGTTCTGCGATTCTACATGATATTTTTCTATTACTCCGTCCAATATATACCTTTTCACATGCTCCACAAGGTATTTTATAAATACCATGTGATTCAAGTGGAATGTGATCTTTCGGACTTCTTAACAGAGACGAGATTTTATTATCCGATTTATAAATTGTTTTTTTGTAGTAAATTTTTTTGTACTAGAAATGACTCAATTAGAATTCCCGACACTTGGAAAGTCATAATCGATCAAAATTCCCCGATAACATCACTTCCAAAATTATTAGAATTACCCTCAACTTCCTTAAATAAAAATAACCCGGTTACTATGCGTAAACAGCCTATTAAATGCCCCACCCCTACCCCCACCCCTTTATCTACACGCGTTCTGCGTCCTAGACAATTAAAATGATTTGCAACCACATAGGTTTTGACTTTTGGATTGAACGGACACGCTCAAGCGATCAGTTCAAAACAAAACTCAAGACATAAGGCCTCTGAAGATGGACAATGTGATTTGTCCGAAACGTCAGGAGTTAAAAAGTCCTTCTAAGGACTACATTACGCGGGTAAACCGAGAAAATTATTCTACATCTTACACCCGTGAAAATCTCAACCATAACATATATATATATATATAAAACAAAAACATAAAAACATATGTTACAAACTTAAAACATAAATATTTCTCAAGAATCTTACTCAAAAATATTTCTACAAAGATAGAAGGTGTGTTCAAAAGAAAGGGTGAATTTTGAATTTTCGCGGGCTGTGTACATTCGATTATTAATTTTTTTTCGTTATGTTGGTACACATATGTTTATCATATGTTAGCATTATCAGCCATTTTGGATCAGTGGTTTGTTTTTGACAATTGGAAAGGTTAGTCACGTTTTTGTGTGTTCTTCGTTTTTTCGCATTTTTTGTCGTCTCATGGTCGCAATAGTCTCATATACATTGGCGATTTTTATCAAATTGGGATAGATTAAAATTACAACACAGGTAAATACACATTTTAAATTAATAAGATAAAAATACCCGCACGGGTAACAAACACATCCTTCAAAGCGAACAGCAATTTTGAACAATTTCAAACGATAAACACACATACCACCCTACCAACAAGTTTTTGGTTAATGCAGACACCAGAGTGATTTAACAGTAATTGTTTGGGCGAAAAAAAATTGAAAAACACACTTCTTCTTGAAAGAGCAAGAAGCACACTTCCCTGTCTCTTCATCAGTATTTTTTTTTCATAATGTATTAATAATTTTAATATGAAAAACAATCATTTTTGTTTGAAAAAATAGATACCAACGTCCAACCAAAACTCTGAAGAAAAGAGCTAGAATTATTTTATTCATGGCGTGAAGGCCTAGCATGCTTTTAGTCAAACTTAACATTTTTTATGGCTACACGGAACACAGAATGCATTAATATTTGAATAGTCTGCCTTTGTTTAAGCAAGGCCCACCACGGTAGTCTATGAGTATGATCAGACCGCAGTGCCTTTTCAGAGGGTTGTATGGCACTCCAATACAACACAAAAACTTGTGGAATTGCAACACTTCGGCAACGATTAAAAACGTTTCAAGTTATTTGAATGCGAGTTTTGCCTAGTTTTTTAATCTATAGGTACAGTCTGACATTTAATAGTAGACAAAAATTGTGGACGCTCCGATCTTTTAAAAGGTTTTAAACGACAACACAAAGATGGCTCATAGGAAGATTAATGTAAATTTAAAAAGCTCAATGGTCTCATTGAGTTCATATTTTTTACTTTCAAACGGTGTTCAGAAATTAGTAGGTACTTCCCGTATGGATGATGATTTTTTACATCATATTCTAAGATAATTTTACGTTTTAAACTTTTTTTCATTATTTAACGCTTTGCAAGTAAGATAATTACATAGAACGGCGATATGTTAGATAAATAAAAAACAAAATCAAAGTCACAGATCAAAATTATAAATAAAATGAAAACGCAAAAAATTTATAACGATGTTTTGCCGTGTTTCTTAACAGGGAGAGGGACGTCGGAGAGTTATTATTTATAAATTCAAAATAATGATAATATTATTACGCAATACGATAAACATAATGTTTTTAAATAGAAAAATATTTTTTAAATATTTTATAAATTTACATAGGTTTAGCATTTATCAAAATCCAATCAGAAATATAACTTTTTTTTACCGTTCCATGGTATGTTTTACAAAATATATTTAAAATACGAATATGATTTTTAAGTGGAGAAAAGTATGTTTAATAATTTGTCGTTGCGTTTTTGTAAATAAACATAACCAAAAATTTGTAATCCGTAAAAACAACGTTTTTATTTTTTTTTGTAATACTTTAGTTTTATCGTATTGCGTAATAATATTATCATTATTTTGAATTAATAAATAATAACTCTCCAACGTACCTCCCCCCCCCTGTTGCCATAGTAATGACATTCCGTAGTTCCGAAAAAATAAACAATTACAATTAAATGACAAGCTAAACCTGTCTGCTTTTTAAACTCATCTTTTACAAAAAAGATAAACATTCCCGGGTTACGAATAATCTGACAATATTAAAAAATGTCCTACTCCCACCAAGTGGCGTGCATTGCTCTATGACGAAAGGTAGGCTGTGTGAAGGTTTTCAAGTTGGGGTATGAATTGTGAATTGACTATTTTAAAATGGCCACTATATTATCATCTTATACTGATTGTTGTGGTCAATTACAATACAAAATTGAAGGAAAAAAAAACATTATAATTTGTCGTATTTTTTTAAAATTATCTTTCATTATGGCCTCCATGGTCGAGGGGTAAGGCTCTCGACTACGAATCCGAAGGTCGCGGGTTCAAATCCCGGCGTGCGCAAGTAAATTTCATTTAATTAATTCGTGCTGTTTCACAATTAATTCATTTAAAAATTAAGTATAGTATATTTGCGCACGTTCCAGAGCGGAAGATACTCTCAGTATCGCCCTGGTGAAAGACCACCATTCAGAATTGAAACGTTGCTTGAAATGGTTTTTAGCCCTGTTTGGTGACCAGATCTGAATAGCAAGACATTTCCCCACCTTCCTCTTCCCCTTCTCCTTCCCGTCCCCAATACCTTCAGCCTCACAACATTCCCCAATTGGGGATGCTATAGTCTCACTGGCTCCAGACGGTTGGGAGCAGTTGGGACTCTTGTACGGTATTCATATAAATTTAAAAAAATCTTTTTTGGGTATGTTTTTCCTAGGGTAGGCACAGCTTTTAAGCCTTTAAGAACTGCACGCCATTGCTACCACCACACTCACCGGAATATGTTGCTTGTGTCGTGATGCCAGCCGAGAAATTGAACTCACGACGTCCGGGTGGCCGGTTGGGAGCCGGACGCGATGCCAACTCAGCCACTGACCGCCAGTCAAATTAATGTATTGTGTAAATGGTTATGTGTAGAAACCAGACCAACTTTTCTAATCCCTGGGAAGGTTCTATATTATATTAATATTATTATACTAATTTTATGGCAGAGTAGAAAATAAAATGCCTCAAATCCAACACATGAAATTTACATGTGCTTGTATACATATTAATTTTTTTTATATGTATACCTCACAAGAGTCCTAACTGCTCCCAACCGTCTGGAGCCAGTGAGACTATGGCATCCCTAATTGGAGAATGTTGTGAGGCTGAAGGTATTGGGGAGGGTAAGGAGAAGGGGAAGAGTAAGGTGGGGAAATACCTGGCTATTCAGATCTGGTCACCAAACATGGCTAAAAACCATTTCAAGCTACGTTTCAATTCTGAATGGTGATCTTTCACTAGGGCGATACTGAGAGTATCTTCCACTATGCTGATAAAATAGCAGTATTACTGTGTACGTAAAAATAGAGGTAGCAGGTAGAACAGTAGTTAGTAGATCCAAGCTTCGAGCAGCCATATTCTAATCCAATTTTACTTAACAGCGAAGAATTACACTAGATACGACTAACTGCAAAGACCCAAGGATATTATAAAAACGCATATCTCACAATACCTACCTAGTCGGAAATAAAATACAATAATAGCAGTGGGTAAGTATGGATATTGCAGCTATAGTGGACAATAATACAGTTCCCATACAGATCCATTGTTATACTACTTCAGAAAAGAAAATTCCAGCGAAATTGAAAAAGTTCACGTAATCTAATAAAAATAATCTACTATGGAACTTTCCGAATAACTGTAAAAACTTTTCGAATATTCAAATTTGAACAACGTAAATACCTACCTAATTAAAAAAATTAAAAAAAAAGAAGACCACGCAAAATCAAAATTTTGCCAATATTGCTAGAAATGCTAGATCGCAAAGCACAATGAGGAGTACCTTCACGTGCTGAATTATATACGAGTATATATTTATATATTTTTTATTTATTCTCTATTTCTTCCAATTATTCGGTCAACAACCAAAATTGGTGAGGCCATAAAACTACTGACTGGTAGGCAGTGGCGTGCACAGTGTTTATTAGGGTAGGCAGTAGGAAAAACAGAGAATTAATTGATATCAACAAAAATTACCAAAGTGGTTAATTTTCGTTAAGAATAGCTAAGCTGCTGGTTTTAGCCGATGTTGGTTGGGATTACCCAAGCCATGCATATCACAAGTTAATTCTGGTATAATAAATTTTCATACTTTTTCGACCGCACTTTGTTAGTGAAGTTGTACTAATGAATAGAGGTACCAACAGATGGCACTGATTGCTACATTATTGCTACCTACACATTTCTGCTGAAAGGCACAGCCTTTAATACACTAACACAAACAAGTTTTCCGTTGAATTAGCAACGGCGTACACATGTACATTTTTCTGTGTCGAATGAAGACAACATTTCAATATGATGTGTGCGTCATTTTGCATACTTAGCTTCTGCCTTTTGACACTTTATAGTATTGCGTTCGTTGCGGCGCGCGCGGCGCTGCGTTTCTTATTTATTATTTCGTACATAATAAGTACCGAGCTTACCAAAACATAATCTTTGGTTAACTCTAATTTCACGAGCTATAACACCAGTTATAATTAAATAGATGTATTTTCATTGGAATACTTTATTTTGTTCCACAGCTTACTAACCTACTGATTGACCTAAGTTGTCCTTCCAGTTGAATGCATTTTGAGTAATTTTCAATGCGCCTGTTTATCCGCAAAATCATTGACACACATTTTCTATCCGTTGTCTTGTGTATGGTTACTCGTAGGTGAATTTCATTGTAATTAACAGTTAGTACAAAAACAATAAATATATTTATTCAAACAATCCAAGATGAAGCTGAATAATAATAATATGTCGGATAATTATATTATTTCACCAGTCTCAACGTCTCAAGAGCAAGCAATAAATCGATTGACAATAATAAACAAAAACAACCCGTCACTATTTCCTTTCACCTGTCATGATAACTTCCATGACAATTTCCCACTCACTGAAACACTAAACAGCTGACGAATTATTATCACAGAGAGCTGTCATTAAATTATGAACGCGCACGTCACACAAAAACAAAATACCACCCGATGAACCTATTAACCACGTTATTTTATGTTTTAATGTAAATAAACATTGGGGAATTGATTGATAAGCAGGTATTAGTCGACTTACAGGAGGATTGCCGCAATATTTTGACAGGAAAACAGGCGGAAAATGTACGCGAGGGTCCTTACGACGTGACAGCGCGGTAGACACTGCATTGCCCAATGGGAGAAGAGAGAAAATAGATGTGTGTCGGGACTCGGTGTGATAAGGTTCTGTAAGTTCACAGGAATTGAAATAATAATAACGCAGATATTCCAAATTGTGTAGGTAATAACTAACTAGGGCTCGAACTCGTGTCGCAAAAATATGTCTTCACCTTTCGAGACAAATAATTTCATTTTAGATATTAAAAAGTTCGTGTAAAACGATTATTTTAAATATCTATTTTTTAATGTAGGTTACAAGAGTTGCAACTGCTCCCAAAGGTCGAGTCAGTGGTTTTTTGTTTTTTAATTTAATTTTTTCAATGTTGATTTTCTAACACGGAAAACGGCCAGAATCCGAGCGGTGAATTTACGATTTAATTTAATACGGTCACATAGAATGAATTTACGCAGAAAGAATTTAGGTGCGAACAACCGCGTGACGTCGTTTCCAATGTGCCAACGAAACAGGGCGTTTCAGAGATGGTTATTCATTCACTTTTAAATAACGGTTTATAAATTCTACTCCCCTTCCCCAATACCTTCAGCCTCATAACATTCTCCAATTGGGGATGCCATAGTCTCACTGGCTCCAGACGGTTGGGAGCAGTTGGTATTTATATAAAAAAAATTATAAAGCCGATTTTGCGGTATAACTTCTTTTTTGATTAGAGTTTTTGTTTTCCAGTCAATTGAGCCCGAAATTGGAATTTTTTGTATCAGCTGTTTACTGTCTTTTAATTTGCACCGAAACGTTATCCCGGCTCCAATAATGTTTAATCTTTAATTTGTCGAAAAAAATCAAAATGCACAGACCGAAAAAATGAGATTCTGTCATATAGATTTACCAGTTTCCTGCTTAGTCTTTCTCAACACCATGAAATATATAGTATGAAATATTATTTTAAATAAAAGTTAAATTAATTTACTCTACAGGTGAGCCCCTGATTTTGCGATGAGAATCCGGATTCCAGTAATACATGTTAACCCTAATAACCACGTAATTTAAGCTTGCGCCAATGCCATTATGCTGGTACCGCGATAAAACGCGCATGTTTTAGCAAACAATTGAATCGGAAATGACTAATTACGGGGTATTTGTATTTTATTTTTAATTATTTGACCGCAAAAATTCTAATCTCACCGCAGAAACAACGCCCATACCGGATAACTACAATCATTCACTGGAATTCTTAATGAAAATGGATTTTATCGAGTTAATTGGGTTTTCCTTAAGGCTGGCCGCACATGTACGGTTTCCTGATTCAGGAATTCAGATTCGGATTTCGCTAGAACGTATATAAATTCCGTCAGATTCCCGTCTAAACTGACTTAGATTTCCGCCAGATATTCCGTCAGATGATATTCCACTAATGTTGAGCACTAAAATCGCGAAAAAAGGCGCAACAGCTATCGACGACCGGAAGGAGGAGGAGGAGGAGGAGGGGGAGGGGGGGGGGGGGTAAAAACCTCAAATACGTATTCTTTGCTAAAAAAATCAACAGTTTACCTTGCCGATTTTTGTCACCCGATTCCCTAGGTTAGGATTAGGGGAGTCCTTGCAAGTACCTAAATAAATATTTTTCTATTGCCAGTTCGATAAAATAATGGAACTAAAGACTTCCCATTATTTCAGTAATTCTGGGAATTACCTTGTTTTTTCTTTAATAAATAATTTTATTTGAACCCGCCAGAAAATCCGTTATCTTACAAAACCCGTTAGACATAAAATTCTCCCGTTTTGGAGGCACCCAATCCGATAGAAATGACGAGAAATCCGCCATAATGGCAATGCTGACAGCTGACGCCCTATGTTTCTGTCTCACACATTTCTATTTCCGTCTCACAAATTGTGACTGCGAAAAAAAACCGCGTAGACGTCCACTAGGCACGGCGCTGACTCGGTTCTAAATCGAAATTCCCGTTCGTTTACGGCGGCACAAACAAAATGTATGCGAGCAGTGGGTTCGTTATGTAGTTGGCCCTGGTGCGTTCGGAATGACGTCATCCGGTTTTTTTATTCCGTTCGGCATTCGGAACGCACGGACTGGCTTCCGAAACGAACATCAGGAATCGTTTCCTTTCGGAAAATAAAGAACGTGGGCGCCATGTAGAACACTTTGTATGAAATGCGTGCATTCGGGTCCTCGAATACAAAAAAAATAACTAGGAAATCGAATCTGGAAAACGTACGTCTGCAGTCAGCCGAATGGCCCTCCACACAACGAACAAATTCTTGTGAAAGTAGTTCGACATCCGAGATTCAATCGAAGATCTAAATCAGTGATACATAACCTTTTTAACCAGAAGGTCGATTTATCCATTTTCAATATGTTCGCGGGCCGCAGGAGGGAGGGTATAGTTTACCTACAACTTAACATGGTTAACTTTGCAGTTTGTCGTGTCGCTGCTAGTGGATTTTTTATTACAAACGCCCCAAATGTCCTGAGCTATAATAGCTTGGCAATAAAATATAGATATTTAATAAAGTAGAACTTTTTCATTACTATGGCAACATAAAGCTGCTCATTTTTTTCTTTGAAATATGTTCTTTACATGAAAAAAATCACATTCGAGTTTGACAGTTCGATTTAAAGAAACAATTTGATCCATGAATTAGATTTTTTTTTATTTTGATCTAAAATCTAATACATCGGTATTTCAGAAATGCAAAAAATCACCTTTACGCGTAACCTTCCTTGCAAAGCATTAAAAGAAAAGTTAATATAAAATTGTCGTAGAATTATCTCCTTTCGGAAAGTACCACTAATTTCTCAAGATCGTTTGGTGAAAATAAAAAAAAAATAAACATTGAATTATACCATTCTGCTTTTATAGAATTATTTTAATTTTCCTATGAGCCATATTGGTGTTGTCATTCAAAACCTTTTGCACGATCGCAGTGCCCTTAATTTTTGTCTTGTTTTAAATGTCAGACTGTAAATCTTTAGACGCGATCACTTAACTGTTTTTATTGTTTCATTTCATTTCTGTTATCAACTGTAATTTCAGCAGTGAGAGCCTCGTGATTGTAAGGCTCCATTGCGCCACGGGGAGAATGGGAGGGTTGGGAGAGTTGGGAGAGTTGGGAGAGTGTCCCCCCTCTCTCCTCCTACGCCACTTCGCCCCCAGACAATGCCGCATTCCGCAGAAAATTCGTGTTCGGCATATGAGGCTACGACAATCGGACCATCGCACTTATAGATCTACAAAAAATACAAAAGTAGGTACTGACGACCTTCATGGTCGAGCGGTTAAGATCATCGACTACGAATCTGGAGGTCGCGGGTTCGAATTCCGGCGTATATAAGTAAATTTTATTAAATTATTATATAAAATAATCTACTGTACTTATATATCGGCATGTTCCAGAGTGCAAGATACCTACTCTCAGTATCGCTCTTCTGAAAGACCACCATTCAGAATTTAAACGTTGCTTGAAATGGCTTTAGCTCAGTTTGTTGACCAGATCTGAATAGCCAGGTATTTCTCAACCTTCCTCTCCCCCATCTCTATATCCTCCCCACTCCCTTCAGCCTCACAACATATCCCGATTGGGGATGGCATAGTCCGACTGGGATTATTTCAAAGAATTATAAACTGTGTTTTATGTGGTAGCGGCACTTGCTGATGGCAATCTTATATTTAAGCCCGCTCACTAAGGTAATGGAGGGTATAAGATGGAATTTGGGCGGAGACGGAAGGGGTCAGTGCTGGGGGTCCAGCGGCCGAGGTTGGATATGGACCGCATGTGAGAGGGATGAATTCATACGTCATTCCTGGACTCACTAACCCGCAGATTCGTACCCACCTTTCCTTTAAAATGTCCTCCTTCCTTCCAGAACTTCCTTTCCTTTAAAATGTCCTCCACACAGCATACCTAAAGATGACATAGGCCTTAGGCCTAAGTGTGAAGTTGACTTTAAAAAAAAATTCTGGATCCAGTGGGACTATTGGATCCTCAATTGGGGTATGTTGTGAAGCCTCCAGTAGTGGGGATGAGAAGGAGATGGTGCGGAGGAAGGTGGGGAAGTACCTGCCTATTCAGATCTGTTCACCAAACACTATTTTAAACAACGTTTTGATTGTGAATGGTGATCTTTCACCAGAGCGATACTGAAAGTATCTACCACTCTGGAACGTTCCCCAAATATAGTGTAGGTCTTTAACGTGCATTGCTCTATGACCAAAGGTAGGCTGCGTGTTTTTTTTTTTAATTTCTGGTATGAATTTATTGTGCATTGAATATTTGAAAATGTTGAAGAAGACATGGCACGATCAAATGAATTAAATACTTAGTCGGGTCATTTGAAGAGTTGGAATAAAAGAAGAGTATATATGAGACGATATATGAAGCAAGGAGTGTATGCCGAGACAGAGCTGTATGGCGGTCTATCCCCTCTGCCTACCTCGCCAACAAATGGCGTGATGGTTATTTAGTTATATCTGAAAATGACTATTTTATCATAATCTAAAATATATAAATGAGCGTTCAAGTTCCTTACCAAATTCACGGTGAAAAATACATTTTGATCAGAAAACTGTTTCATTTTTATGTATTTTTTTCGTATGGTTCATTTTCTTAGGGTAAGCACAACTTTTCAGCCTTTATGAACTGCACGCCACTGCTGTATAGGTATATGTGATTTTTATTTAATAAATTGTGAAATAACACAAATCTTTAAATGAATGTATGCATTATTATTAGGATAAATTGATTTTTGTAGAACCAGCAGACAAGCTGTGACGTGAACACTTATTTTTTATAAAGAAAGATAAATATTCCCTGGTTACGAATAACCTGACAATATTTAAAAATCTCCTACTACCATCACAGTAAGCGGAAGATGTTGGTTGTGTCGTAATGGAGGACTTAGCCAGTCGAGGAATTGAACTCACGACGCCTGGGTGAGATCCAAACTTTGTAGGACTACATCTTTTACTTTTCTTTTTTGTACCATGCTTGTAATTATTTTTGTGTGAATCATCAATAAAAATGCTTGAAATGGCTTTTGCCGTGTTTGGTGACCAGATCTAATTTCCCAGGTACTTCCCCACCTACCTATACCCCATCTCCTTCCCATCTCCTCTATCATAAGCCTCACAACATACCCCAAATTGGGATGTCATAGGCTGCTCTCTAACGGTCCGGTGAGGAACGAACTTTTCACTCGCTAGTGGAGACACTGAGTAGAAAAGTCAAGTTTGCTTAAGGAAGGTAACGGTTTGCAACGCAGTCCATTGTGGGACTTTTCTGTGCAGTGTCTCCAGTAGGGAGCGAAAAGTTCGTTCCTCACCGGACCGTCAGAGAGCAGCCTTACTTTAGCAAACTTGACTATTCTGTGCAGTGTCTGCAGTAAGGAGTGAAATGTTCGTTCCTTACCGGACCATCAGAGAGTGGGCTTACTCTCACTTCCTCCAAAGGGTTGGGAGCAGTTGGGACCCTTGTGCGAACTTCACATGAATAAAATTTAGTTAAGTACGCTAACGTTTAACTAACTCTATCTAACTTTTTTTCATCAGTATTTTGATATTTCGACCTTACGAACTTAACATTCCTTTAAGGTCTACGCAAGTTAGAAGTAGGCCCTTTGATTCCTAACCCAGAAGTCGCGGGTTTGACCAACTGAATAATACTTACCTGTCTAATAACTAAATGAATCATTTATTATTACACTTATATATTATTATCCACTAAGCACTTTGTTTATCAAAGTCGTGTATCTGGTTCTTGACTGTGCCGTTTAGTTGATAAAATAAATAAAAAGAAGTAGGTGTGTTCACTCGTTCATTATTATTATGAATGCGAATACTCTCTTTACGAAACCGTTACCAAAAATAATTCATTTTTGTACTGTTCAATATTGGTATATAATTAAACGTAAAAAAAAAAATTTACCATAAAAGTGGATCATTGTAAATATACCTCCATGTAAAGGATAATGGTTGACCTGACGTCCTCAGAATATTGGTGGAAATATTCCGGACATCTTTACCACTGGACCAAGCCCTTCTTGTGAATTCGCTGTAGCAATCGGCCAAACAATATATAGACACTCTAGATAGCAGTGGCGTGCATTGCTCTATGACTACAGGCTATGTGTAGTTTTTCAAGTTGGGATATAATTTGTGCATTGAGTAATTGAAAATCGCTATTTCATTATCATTTCCGCACCTTCCTCTTCCTCACAACATTCCCCAATTGGGGATGCCATAGTCTCACTGGCTCTAGACGGTTGGGAGCAGTTGGGACTCTTGTGCGGTATTCATATATAAAAAATAAAAAAATCTTCCACAATTGTTTAGTCGACTGCATAAATGAGCACACAAGTTCCTTACCAAACACAAGGAAAAAATATGTTTGATCAGATATTTTTCGTATTTTTAATGTACGTTTTTCATAGGGTAGGCACAGCTTTTCAGCTTTATGGCCTACCACCACTGCTAGACAGATTGTCTATAATTAGTGATAAATTAGAGCATTGGAAAAAAACGTTTGTACAGCGCCCTTGAGGTGATTCTTCACAAAAACGGCGCTTTAAAAATTATCCAAATATTATTATTATTATATGAATCTTAAAAACAACACCCGAACCGGGAAAATATTTTTCAGATAGAAAGTGCATTATCTCGTAGTCAAAAAATCACAAGAAGCATTGCTTGTTACCCTTTGTTGGTCTACATGGAGCAAATTTGTTTTTCAGCAAGTTTCCATCAACGGAGTGGCTTACTTTGTCGAGATCATTTTTCAAACACAAATTTGAGACAGTAATAATTATTTTAGATGGGTACTCTTGCAAACTTTATTATTAACAATTTAATCAGCTATATGAATACTTAAAAAATATATACGTCACAGAGCGTCACGTGCCAGCGTTTTCAAAAATCTAACAAATGATAAAGTGTTCAATTTGTTCAAACCGTCATTGTAAAGTTTACGGTCAACAATGGCTTCGCATATGGCGAGGCATTGAAGTGTTTTTGTAATTTTTAAAACCGTTGTTCTAAAATATAACTAATTAGGGGATCTCCCTAAGCAATCACCTTGTAACGAGCGAGGTAGTGAGGTTAGCTAAACAATAATGATGATTAATTGATAAACTAAAGTTCTTAAAAACTTAAGACAAGATTTTTGTGCATAGCGCAAAGGGTAACAATTATTTTAATAAACAATAATTATTAGCCTGAAACACTCATCCAAATTGAAAAAAACCTTTCCGAGCAAAGATAAATGTCGCCGACAGGACTCGAACCTGCACCCTTCGATGTAGCTCAACGGTAGAGCATCTGACCGGACATCAGAAGGGTGCAGGTTCGAGTCCTGTCGGCGACATTTATCTTTGCTCGGAAAGGTTTTTTTCAATTTGGATGAGTGTTTCAGGCTAATAATTATTGTTTATAAAAATAATAATGATGATGTTCAAATTTGCATTATCTAAGTTATATGTAGGAAGGCACTGTCCCACGCCGCCATTACGATATGATTTTTTGATTCATGTTTCATTAGAGATTTGTTAATATTTTCCTCTTCAACAAATAACATAAATTAAGCTACAAAGGAGATCAAATTAATTGGTCTCCTCATTAATGAAGTTAATTGTTCACCTTTGAAGGAAATATTTATTCCTCTGTTACCTATACGATTGTTAAAAACAATTATCACATATTTTTTTAACAGGATAATTGATGCAAAATAATACCACCTTATCATTTTGAATAAAAGAAATCGTTCTTAAATTAATCGCATTTTGTCAGCGCGCTAAAGGTGATATTTAAAAAGCAACCGTCTTCCCACCGAAAGACGGACTCGGCGCTGAGCAACGCTGGCGACTGGATTGTGGGACTGAGAGAATTCGTAGGTTCGCATTCTCTTTCCGTGTGACGAACCCAACCCCCCTCCCCGCCTCGAACCCAACCTACGTTCACAATCTTCGTTGTACCTACATACGTATTCATTTCTAGATCAACTTGTATCTAGAAACTGAATATACATCAAACGGAGCAACCAAAGGAGAATAAATTAACAAAAAAATTACCGTTACACTGGAGTAAGTTCTCATATTTTGATGACGAATACACTGACTCCAGTCGCTTCAGTTTAACGGTTATTTTTTTGTTTATAATAATAGGTTTTCTGAACCAGGGATAAGTAACATAAATTGAGTAAAGGATATCATTAAATAATATAGTAAATAAATAAAAATCTTGTTTTTCGATTTAATTAGTTATTTTATAGGGTAAAAATCGGTCACACTGTCGTTTTACGAAAATATTGTTGGTTTAATTTTATTTAGACATGTGTTTTAATTAATAAAATAATTAATTTCTAATCTTTATCCTATTATACGGTTCCCTTTATAAAAAATTATGAAAAAAATCGGATTGTTATAAAATTACTACCACCTTACTTTAGAGACAATACAATAACGACTTCCATACACACCATACAAGACAGAAAGAAGGCATAAGACAAACAAAAAAAAATTACTGCACCTATCAAAGCATTTAAATGTATAGCTAAGTTTCCAGTGAAATTAAAAAAATGTACCAAGATTAAGAATATTTAAAGTAGTATATTTAAATATCAGTTTTTATTTAAGTTTTATTTTGTAATTTAAGTTTTTTTTTAATTTACTTTATGGATTCTTTTATATTCTTTCATGTAATATGAACTAAACTTGTCAATTTGACAGTCCTAAAGCAGGCACGTGTGACGTCAGAAACAGTGGTACCAATAGAACATGGTGTTTTGGTGGTACAGTTTTTAGTTCACTTTTATATAACGATTTCTAAAATCTACAATAAAAAGTTATAGGTATATTCAGAATCGGCATTTGCTTATCTATACGAATACACCGACCGGTCTGTGGCTGAGTTGGCATCTCGTTTGGGTCTCACCCAGGCGTCGTGAATTCAATTCCTCGGCTGGCTAAGTCCTCAATTTACGACACAAGCAATATCTTCCGCTTACTGTGATGGTAGTAGGAGATTTTCAAATATTGTCAGGTTATTCGTAACCTGGGAATATTTGTTTTTCTTTTAAAATTTTTTTTTTTTTTTAAAGCCATTATATTTTTCACTGGAGTTCCTTATTGATTTGACAGCGAAAGTAACTATCTCTAAACAAAGAAACTATTTGAAAATTTGATTTCATTCCAAACGTTTATTTTTTCAAAACATATCTAAAAAATAAAGTTCTTATGTAACTGCCTACTTGTGTTTTAATTGAAAATCCAAAAATCCCCCCCCCCCCCCAATTAACAACAACAAAAATTGTATCTTCCTGCGTTTCCATTTTGAATGTAGGTACATATTTTGCAAATTTTGTATGAAATAAATCGCGGTAGATACATAATTCTATATTTTTGGTTGTTTTACTTTTCATGTTTACGCACTTCCATGCGTAAGACCCAAATAACAACTTATTCGGTAAAAATGCTGGAACCCAGAATTCATCAATAATTTCATCGGAATCATACTATACGATACGTTGGTTCCGTGGGACAGGAGTTTACTGCGGTGTCCCCATCTCTCGCCGAGCGCGATAACCGTTTTTGAGTGAGATACAAATTCTTTCTGGCTGATTATACATACAGCCTTAATGAAGTTCGAAGTTTTTGTATGGATTTTAGGTTAGGTTTTTTTCTGTTGTTGTTTTAAACACAAACTAATAACCTAATAACTTAATTTATATATAATACTAATTAAAAAAGTAATATAGAAAAAAAAAGGTCTAAATTGTAAAACTTTACTCAGTACCAATGTTACGTACCTACCTATCGGTTTTGAACACCGACTAGACACGTTACTTGTTATTGGGGACCATTTTATGTTCTTCACTGAATATACCTTTATATCTTCACTTGTATATTATATTCGATCTCCTTCGTGTTGGCTCGGGTTGTAGATTTTAGTATAATAGTCAGAAACTTCGTTTAAGTATTTTATTAAATGTAAGAATTATGAACTAGGCACGTAGCAAAGATGTAAGAAAAAAAGTGAGCTCAGGTACCAAGTGTACCCTAGCTACATGTGATAATAATGATGAACTTGGGATATAGGAGATAGGATTTTTAAAGCAAAACTTATAAAGAATTGCACCGTTACATTTGGAAAGGCTGCGGTGTCTGTTTCATACAAAACTGAATATTGGATTGGAGGCCAAAATACCCATCCCAACTGAATGATCTATTTTTTTAAATTAAAGGTTTAGTAAATATCTAGTACGGATGAGAAGTATTTTATTTATTTTTGTTTTGCATTATGAAATATCGGCCATTAAAGGAATTGGTTTTTCGCGATTTTAGAGGCACATTTAACAATTATTTAGGGGCTGATTGTGATTTAAAAAAAAAATTAACCCATCTGCTTTTTTTATTTTTTTATTGTATAATATTAATTATATACAGTGGGAACTTATACCCGCTAAGACACTGCAAGTAGCTTGTCAGCAGGAGTTTATTTCAACAATATAATATAATACAACAATACATTACAATCATCATACAAATGTAGGGCAAAAATTATTATATTTAGGCGCATGCATCTTGTGCTGTACGTAAGTTGAAAAAAAAAAAAAAATTAAAGAGAAAAAATAATGGTAAAAGCATTACAGATTTGTTATTGAGATACTAGAGTCCAATTTTATAACACCGATTTAAATAATATTATAAAAATGTCAATTTCATAAAAAATATCAAAATTATAAAAGTACCAATATTATAAAAGTATCAATATTATAAAAATATCAATATTATAAAAACATCAATACTTTAAAAAATATCAACATTATAAAAGCATTAATATTACAAGAATATAACTATTACTTAAATATCAGAAATATCAAAGCATCTGTAAGTATTAAATAGATTAAGAAATAAACATTAAAAAAATATATACATAAAACAGCAGTACAGGTTGGTTACAATGAGGATAGACTTAAATATAATAGTAACACCGTAACAGTAAATACACCAGATATCTAGGAGCTATACAACCAAGGAGACCGTCATATTTGTTACCATCAATACACAAGGTTACTTTCCAAAAGCCAACACTTTAACATCAGTGAGAATTTCATCATAGGACAATTGTTTTTAAATTCGTATGGCAATTTGTTAAATCTAAATGGTACAATGTATTCAAGGGTTCGTTGACCATATTTATTTTGAAATATTGGCACTATCATTCCTATATTTTGTGTGAAACGTGTATTGTGTTCATGATCCACCACTGCCTTATACGGACTTTCAGATATATGTTGCAGTAGAAAATATAATGAAATATAAAATTAATTTTATCTTTAAAATATTAAAATAAGCATTATGGTGGACTTTAAATTAAATTAAAAACGACCAATTTACGGTGGAACACAAATTTCCCATACAATTTAAAATATCGACCCGAAAAAACCTTTTTTTTATGTTTTATTTTTATTTATGTAATCATACTTACATAGCAAATTTGATATATCTTTTAAAAAGTGCAATAAAACCGCAAATAATTTTCTAAGCTGCCTCTAAAATTACGAAAATTGATTTTTTTCATGGCACATACTTAAATTAAAACGAAAATAAATATAATAAACATTTTTTAAAATAGATCATTTCGTTTGGATGGGTATTTTGGCCTCCAATCCAAAATTTAGTTTTGTACGAAACAGGCACCGCAGCCGTTCCCCTTAAAAGAGTCTTGCATATTTGAGAACAATATGTTAGGTTATAATTTACAGGATGTGACAACGGACATTATATTTTACGCAATGACCATGGAACATTTACAATATGTCTTTGGGAATTGCTTCCGGGGATAGTTTTATTGTTAGTACAAACCTTGATATATCCTTTGTAATACCTATAAGTAATGACCGAATTCACAGACATACTTAGTTTCTAAAATGTGCATTTCAAGTAATAATAATTCCCAGACTAGAGCGGCCATAAAAAATTTGCACAAAGGCTAGCCGCGTAGATTGTTGTTCAAGCCGGAAACCATTGTAAAGTACTACATCATAAAGGACAGCAATAAAACCTAAAAGGAAATAAGCGCGTAATAAATGAGCGGCCCGCCAAACAATACGGGTCATAAAAAGATCCCTACAGATAGACAGGCAACAGGGCTCTCTGACGGGAGGTCAGTGAGTTTTAGTCTTCCGCCCAGGAAGGACAGTTGGCTTGAAGCTTCCGCCCAGGAAGGTACCTATTCTCGCCCCTCGGAGAGGCCGCCCAGGTCCTCTGACGACAGTGAGTGTTACGCTTCCGTCTCAGAAGGAAGTACGATGTCCGCCCTTCGGAGATATACTGCAGAGACCGCCCAGGTTCTGCACCGCGAGTGAGGTTCACGCTTCTGCCGAGAAGGAAGTCCGATCTCCGCCCTTCGGAGATCTACCGTAGAAGTCGCCCAGGCTCTGCACAGCGACTCGACCTACCCGCTTCCGCCCAGGAAGATACTTATCTTCGCCCTTCGGAGATCAAACCTTCAAAGACCAGCCACTGGACCCTGGATAGCCATCAGTAAAGGGAAGTGCCTCTGAACTCTCATGATAATTCTTCCACCCTGTCAGCCAAGTGAATCTCTAATTTTAAGAATCAACTTTCCCGTATAATTAGCCAAGTGAATCTCTAGCTTTAAGAATACAAACTTTTACGTAGATTTAACGAAGTAAATAGCTAATTTTAAGTACAAAGACTTTACAAGTAGATATAAGTACTTGCCTATCTAGTTTTATTGAAATTTTGTGTCTAATTAAGATTAACTTTAGTTTAAGACTAACCCCACGATTATCAAAATAAGTGACTTGTTGTAAATACCTAAATTGCTTTTCAGTTCCTAACTTTTTTGCCTTATTCCTAGAATTATAACCCACTGAATTAATTAGCGTCAACCTAATTGCCTATTTAATGTTTTTTTTTCATTTATGAGTCAAAAAGGAGTAAAATCATATAAAGGTTACCTAATATTTATTTTTTTAATTTTTGATTTCCATAATTTATTAAGAATACATTTCATATGTATGAAAAACCAATTCGTACAACTCAATAGCATGTTGCCATCAAATGTCAAGAACTGGTGGTAACTTGCTTTTAGTTAGATAAGTTCAGGTAGGTCCTGAGGCCTGTTATTTTGTGATATTACCTAATCGTGATATATTAGTTTCCCGGGATTACGTTTTTTTCACCGTTCCCAAATATTACGATTCAGGCATTCGCACAGCAATAGGAAAATTCGTATGGCTGTTCAAAGTGTTCAAACTTCGAACGTTAAAAATTCACTTTTCATTACATTACATTTTCATGTCATTGCTTTTCTGGCAAGAATAAAAATTGTAATATTTTCAAAAAATTGCCATTCAAAAAAATACATTATACTTTCGAAATCACTCTAAACAATCACTCTATCAAATAAATGCTGAAGACTCGTTTTTGAATGTCTCTTATCTTCATTATGACATTACAAACATCGCTTGTTGTCAAAAGTAAATATGATATTTTGTGTCTGTCATCATTCAAAGATAGCTAATGTTGAATGATTATTTGATAGATAAACAGAAATAAAACTGATTTATTTTCAGACTATCACAGTTCTAACGATAGGCTCCGTGCAGTTTGACACATTCATAATAAAGAAGGATAATTTTGAGAAATGGTTTCCAGGTCTGAAAAGCCCATTGTTCTCGTGAGTGGTTTCGGTCCGTTTGGTGAACACAAAATAAATGCTAGCTGGTCCAGTGTTCAAGAACTCTTAAAACATGATTTGGAAAACAAACTTAACATTAAAATAGTAGCAGTCGAGATCCCGGTTGTTTACGATACAGTTGATAAACTGGTCCCAAGCCTGTGGAAAATACATAAACCCAAGGTAAGTATAAATAATTGTACTATATACGAGTACAAATACCCGATAGATGTATCAATGGAACACCCACAATAAAATGCTTATTTTTTCAGCTTGTTATTCATGTCGGTGTATCGGCCCAAGCCCAGATGTTGACTTTAGAAGTTTGTGCTAATGGACACGAATACAAACGGCTCGATTGCCACGGGAAATGTCCACAAAATTCCAAAAGTTTTTGCTGTGAAAAAGAAAAAGAAAGAGTCCAGTGTGGGTTAGACGTCCCACATATCGTGGAAGAATACAATAAACTTGACAACCCCATTCAAGCTGTTGAGTCAGTTAACGCAGGAAGGTAATTTTTCGAACTTATTATTTGAAATGTCTACTATGAAGTACCAAGCACACAACATGAACGCAGGGGGAGTTGAGGCTCATATAGATATTCGTATATATATATATTATATACCACTCTCGGCTGACAGTTTATTTTTCATTGATTTTGATCACCGCCAAAAGATGTTTCAATGTTCAGCCAGCCAGTTGGTGCCAGTGAATACATATTTATACGTAGAATTTATAAATCGTTATTTAAGAGTGAATAAAAAATCATCTCATCAAAACACCGTGTTACGTTGGTACCATTGCATTTGAAACATCTGACGTCACGTACGCATTCTGTTTTTGGATTAGTATGGACATTTGTATTTTTCGATTTGTTTTGTAATTTAAATATATATATTTTTTAGTTTTGGCGAATTTTAATCTTAATTTGGGTGTCATTTAGCTCTATAATTGTTGTTCAATATAAACAACTATTATTAATGAATGAAATTAGAGTATTCATTAGCAACCCAATTATCAATACGGATATTATGATAATGTTAATGCTAAATACTATTATTATTCTTTGAGTTAAAGTTTCTAAAAAGGTACATAATTGTATTACTTATGTTTAGTTGTGGTTTACCATGAATAAAATATAAATGTACGGAAAAGGTCATCCATTTTAACCTCAAAACTGACCGGCCATAGATTTGAAGCGTTTTGGGGGGCTTTGAAAAATTGAATCTTTGAAAATTATTTTAACTATGAAAACTAACTTCAGAACAAAACGAAGTATACTAGTATTTAAGATTGAGCGTTATTTTTGATAATTAAAAAAATATAAATACTGGAGTTCCTTATTGCAATTACGTAGGTAGGCAATTACGTAAACTTTCCATATTGGAACTGAAGTAGGTACCTAGAAAAATATGAAGTTTTTTTTTAAATCCAGACAAGCGATAAAGTACCTACATAAAATATATTATAAGAGACAACAAAAATCTTTATTTGAAATATGCTCTATTTATTTATTTAGTTCTAAAGAATGTATTTTATTGTTATTATTATTTGTTTTCAATAAATGAAACTATTTTTATAGCGCCGTTTTCGGGACAAAATCAACATCAACGGTGGTTACGTTAACATAACTAAGGGTTAGTTTAGATTAGGTTTGGTTAGGTTATGTTAGGTTTGGCTTGGCTTGGTTTGGTTTGGATAGGTGAGGTAAGATTAGATATCTTTTGGTTAGATGAGGTTAGGCTTAAATAGGTTAGGTTAGGGTAGGTTAGATTAGGTTAGGTTCAGTTCCGTCAGGTTGACTGAAATGTGCGGGTAACTTAAATTAATATTAATGTCCATTATAAAAATATGGAATCGAAGGTTTCACATTGTGATTTAAATTAGGGAATATAAAGACAAATTAATTATAGTAGCAATTTTCCAGCATAAAATTGTGAGTTTTTATTTGGGAATAATAATAAACTTGAATCATCTCCGTTGGGTGAAACTGGCAAAACGCTAGTCTGCATACGCTTTTTTCGAATTTCATAATGTTGTGTTTTAGTTTATGGTAACCTAAAGGTTTATGTTAAATTAATAATAATAATAATTTAATCGCCTCCATTGAGTGTACGCTAGTACAAATGAATTGAAGTAGAATTTAAATAGACCAAAGTGTGAACGTTTCTACAACTCCTATCTATCATAGAAAGATTCATCCTATGAGATATATACGATGGGAACCCAGCATTATTAAATGGCTTCAAGAGCGCGCTGCCCAATAGTAAAAAAGCTATGGCGTCGAAAGGTTCGACCATCCGGTCTTTCTTTCCTAAAGTCGAGTCTATTAACTATTAGAAAAGGAAGACCGGATGGTCGAACCTTTCGACGCCATGGCTTTTTTAGTATTGGGCCGTCCGCTCGTGTGGAAGGGCTATTAATGTTTCTGGGGATGTGGCCAAAATGTCATTTTTTTCTCTTTTTATATGTAACAAGAAGTCCTCCCACACACATTTCCCTAGCATTGGAGGTAACAAAGTTTTACTATTTCCAGGCCGTGGGGTGATTTTCACATATTATAATAATTTTTCAATAAATAGTGTGTTTTATGAAATACGTTTCTCTTTAAGGTTCTTATGTGAATATACGTACTACACGTCCTTGCGTATTGATCCTTCACGGACGCTGTTTGTCCATGTTCCCGACATCACCGAAAAAGTGACTGCCCACAAAATTGCTCTTGGATTGAGGAGCATCATCGAGCTATGTTTGCAGCAACTAAAAAAATGTTAACAATAAAAACACGCACTCTTCAAAGAAACTCTGAAATTATTTTCAAAGACATGCTATGATTTTATACAATTTTGTAATGTTATGATTTTTATACAATTTTGTAGTGTTATTATGAAAAATTTTATAATGAAGAAATAAATTAACATAGAGGTACATGGACGTAATTATTTACATTACATGTCAATAAGTTTGGTAACATAGCAGCACGCTATTCGGAACCAAAACTTTGCTTGAAATAATACTGAATCCGGTACTTCCTAACATTATTATTCTTCCCCTGTCCAATTCCTTCATCCCCATAACATTACCTTTAGATGCAAAACATGAAAAATAAAGTATATGGTAACCCAATGGATGTTTCTTTTGATATTGACGTAATTTATTTTAATTTATACCATTATATTATCTACGTACCCTAAAAAAAATACAACATTTCAAATAGTAGTTTTTAACGTTACATAAACTAGTATAATAAAATAGCCCATATGTTTATTGTAGAATATTTTTATGAAAGGTTTGATCAATGTGTAAAAAGAGATACTAAAAAGATAACGATGTATTCATTAAATGGCCAGTATTGCCAACTCAGCTCTTTCAGGGCTAGACACTAAATCGAGGTCATCAGTTCCAAAAAAAATGTTAAGCTTCTTAGCTCCTTTTTTCAGATATTTACCTTTTTTATACAGAACTCATTCTCGTAAAATAATAATTAAAACACATAATCGTACATACATGTTCTCCCATTTATTTTTTCTCTGAATTTATCTCTACCCCCCCCCCCCAACCTCCAGAAATTCAACCTCCCACACCCATGGTTTTTTTATTTAATAATAATAATAATTTGATACTACACGATTGCCCAACCTCCCAACTCCCCCTAAATAAATGCCCATATTTAATAATAATAATAATTTGATAATTTATATAGCGCCGTTTTTTCATGAACAATCACCTCAATAGCGAAATGCATGTACAATAATGTAATCCGATGTATATCGGGGCTAGTTGTTACATTTTTTTGCGCTACAATCTGACTCAGGCTGTGCGTAAAAATAAAATACAGAGCTAAAACAGGCGCAACAGCTGTCCGTTATATTTATTTCCGGTATTATGAGTACATAATGAGAAACGAATTGTGTCAATAATATTATAAATTTCGGTAGACTTTCTAACTTTCTATGAATATCAGCAGTTTGAAGTTCGTAGTTGGAACGTTGGCCGATCATGTGCCAAGTTTTATCTCTTTTTCGGGTGACGTTCATCAGTTTAGTTTAAAAACCGTGGTAACACTGTACATGGCTATATTGGCTATCGTTAGAGTATAGAGTTGTATATCTATGATCGTTACGCAGTGAGGCCAACTGTGGGTTGACGTTGACAGTTTGTTGTTATAAATTATAATTTATAATGCCTCTGTCGCTGTCACTGTCAGTTCCATTATTAATAATGTTGTAATCAATAATAAATATCAAGCATTTACCATTGATAGGTACTGTGTGAATGGTATATCTATAGGTGCTGTGCACTATTACTGCATATACTTGCAGCTGCTATTGACTATTCTACAAATCAGCAAACATTGTAGTTTTTCTGAAAAGTTATATCATGTAAATATGGTTAATAATTGTTGTTAGTTCTCATCTTTCTTATGAGTCTATATGTCTGCAGGTGATATGCTAATATATTATATCAATATTGGTTTGGGTCTGTTATCAAACATTGATGAACATTACAATATTTTGTAGGTTTTAATGATAAACGGGCTATTTATACATTTATTTTCAGACTCAGCTGTATGGATGGGCTCCTTGCAGTTTGACTGATTATTATTATATAAGTTCTTCTATAGTATAATCTTAAAACATGAATCAAAAGTCTGTTAAGCCCGTTGTTCTTGTGAGTGGTTTTGGTCCATTTGGTGAGCACAAGGTAAATGCCAGCTGGTCCGGTGTTCAAGAACTTTTAAAACATGATTTGGAAAACAAACTAAACATCAAGATAGTGGCAGTTGAGATTCCCGTTGTTTATGATGCGGTTGATAAACTTGTCCCAAATTTGTGGAAAATACATGAACCAAAGGTATTTGTTTATTTTTAAACCGACTTCTATATGAGTACTAAATTATATATGTAATTTGCTGCCCAAAATATTGACAGAATATACTCAATCCATGCATTTGATGTATCAGTGGAACAAAGGGTAATTTTTTCAGCTAGTTATTCATGTCGGTGTATCGGCAAAAACGCAGGTGTTGAAATTAGAAGCTTGCGCTCATGGACATGACTACCGGAGCCCGGATTGCGACGGAATTTGTCCACCAAATGCCACAAGTTTTTGTTGTGAAAAAGATGAAGATAAAATACAATGCGGGCTAAACATCCCAAATATTGTGCAAGAATACAACAAACTTGACAACTCAATTCGGGCTATCAAGTCAGCTAACGCGGGGAGGTAATTTTCTTCTTTCTCAGTTTATATCATTTTTGCTTGTTTTTTATAAATTTACTATTTTTACTGCTTAAATAAAAGACACTTTCTTAAACTCTATTCCACTTTTATTTTTACATATTTATAGTACTTAGTATTTTTGCATATTTATAAAATGATAGACCATCATTCAGAATCGAAATGTTGCTTTAAATGTCTGATTATGTTTATTAAACGTGAGCCTAAAAATCAATATTTTTACCATGACCGTTAACCGGATATTTGGCAGTTGTTAAAAAATGCAGATGTTGATCCGAGCCCCTGCTTTGAGATAACGAATTTAGCCCCTTTCTGGAACCATTTTCAATTGTAACATGGTATTCTGCAGATATATAGGACATCCAACCTGGTCTGGTTTCTCACGTAACTATAGCAATTGCCATCTTCCAATTCCACATTCTGTCAATCTTTTCTTTCGTAATATTATTATGTTAGGAACTATATTTTCCTTTTGTGATTGTAACAAGAAGTTCCCAATATGCCTTTCCCCCTCACACCACCCTAACATATTGGAGGTGCCGTGGCCTCCTGCCTCCTGCCTCCTGCCCCGTCTCCAAAGTTGTCTTGTCTGGTCTTCACATTAATAAAGCATTATTGTTAGTAATTTTTGTTTTTATTTTGAAGGTATTTATGCGAGTATACATACTACACTTCCTTGCGTATTGATCCTTCAAGGACGCTGTTTGTCCATGTTCCCGACATCACTGAAGCAATGACTGCTCATCACATTGCTCTTGGATTGGGAAGCATCATCGAGATATGTCTGCAGCAGTTGAGCGTGTGCGATTGTTAACAATCAAACCTCTGTGTTCTTAAAAAGAGCTCTGTTATATTTTTCAAGATATTACTGTAGTGCTAAATTTTTATAACCAATTTTGTGATTAATACGATAATAAATCTAACGCCTAAACAACGTGCCATTTTATACACACAAAAAGAGTATTAATTTATATTTTACACTAATTATAACATGAAATAAACATGGGAACCCACCTAAACACAAATCTAAAAAAACCATTTATATAGTGGTCACGGAGAGAGATCGTACGTGCATCATCATCTTCTGTCTTTCGTTTTCATAGAAGGTGCGTGCGAAGGAAGTTTTTTATGCAGGACGATCATCGATGATGCACGTACGACCTCTGTCTGGGACTACTGTAGGCAAAATACAACAATTCATTTGCAACAATAACATTATCTCACAATTTATCATACCCTCAAATACCCTGCCCACCTCTAGAGAATTAGGTTGCTTAATCCAATGTATGAGTATATTATTGTGTTATTTTTATTGCATCTGTGTTTCAGATTCTTTAAGATTTATATATATATATATATATATATATGTATGCAGTGGCGGCTCGTGACTTTTGAGTGAGCTAGAGTGGTAAGATTGAAAAATATGACGTGATTGATGTTGTTTTAGCTGAAAATGATTTTTTTTTTCAAAATTTGAAATTTTCGTCTTCAACAACATCAATGATGTCATATTTTTCAATCTTGCCACTCTGGCTCACTCAAAAGTCAAGTATTTTCATTTATGGGAGCAGATAAATTTCGAAAGAGGTCTGATCTATTGAATTTGGGGTACGGGAAACCAATTGGATATCAATAGAATGGATTTTGATGGCTGTTTGTGTTGATCAAAGAGTCAGTGCATTGTGATCGAAGAGATTTTTTTTACGTTTTGTTCTGGGCTGTTTTTCATCAATGGGAGAGCGAAAATTGTACAAATGGTCAAAATAATTATTTTTAACTGTTTTTCCTGTTTCCAAATAAACATGAACAAAAATTCCTTCCGCATACCTAAAAAATTCAGGTAGGCTGTGTTGGGAACGCAGCCACAGTGGGCTACATGAAACGTCTTGTGCGTACTGCAGTGGGTGTATGGGCACTATGGCCTTCTGTCTTGCTGCCCGAGTCTCTTCATGTCATATCTGGACCCTATGTGTCGAATGCGAGGGCCCCATTGCTTTGCAACTGTCAAATTTTTGCAACAAATTATACACTTTAAGCCTTATAATACCTGATGAACACCGGTTTGAGTTTAATGGATTACATCTACTATGGTAAAGTGAGCTCTCTCAAATGCGACCACTCCTGCTTGGATCAACAAACACTCTGTCGAGCTATGCTTCTTTAAACGCCATGCGAAAGGCTAAATTTAGCTCCGATTGCGTCATGTGTGGTGCGACAATGCCGTCATCGAGTGATGACTTCCTTCCTCTACACAACGACATTAAATCAAGGCGCGTGGGTAGTATGGTTGCAAAGATATAAGCGATCTTACGATAACATGTTTTCGTTATGTGATTTTAACAAATATCTTCACGTCAAAATTGAAACCACGTCTTTGCCGGCTGATGGACCAGGTTTTAATTTCTTTTGTGGCCTATATCCTCTTTATCCACTGTTTAGATCATAGGTCACGTGGGCGATAACGACCCCTTGTGGGCGTTTGAGTCTTTCAGGGGGGCACTAGAAGACCCAGAGAAAATTAGGGGGCATTGAGATGGTGAGGGCATGGGCAGGTAAAAAAAATATAGTCTAAAAAAGACAAAAAAAAACACGCTAATCACATGCTAATAAAGCAAAGTAAACTTTAATATTGGTTAATTTTTGTTATTGTATGTATTGTAATCATTAATATCACGTGTGCGAAAATTCACATATTTCGGTAGTTCAGGAAGAGGATGAAAATAGAACTGAAAGATTCCATTACATTCAAGATCTACATTAAATTAGATGATACGAAAAATTTTATTTGAATTATTGAATTTTAAAACTTCTGATTACACGTGAAATGTCACAGGTGAACTTAATAAAAGCCTATTAATAAAAAATAGCAAAAAAATATGTTGTAGCAATGGGCTCCTTGCAAGTATAAGGAAAGTCTAAAGTAATGAATGTTCCTTGAAGAAAAATTAAAAGTAATTCTAATTATTAAAGAATAAAAATTTAATTCTGCCGTTTTTTAAACTAATTTTTATTTTGAATTCTGACGAGCGATTTGTGAAAGCTCGGTGATTGGTCACTATATTTATGACGTCACTAGTCGCTATGGTACGGTAAGTGAGAATCGCCTCTAGGTTTCTGTCATTCCTGTTAGAAGTGGGTCGTTCCGCTTATCGAGTTCAGCCGAACTGATTCGGCTCCCCGGACTCGGTCCGACGGGTCCGGTAGAGCCACAGGAATCATCGTGCCGCCATTCCGGAAGCAAAAATCGTGCATATGTACCTTTGAATAGAGTCGCTTTTCGTTTATAGTTCCGACTACTCTGTGGTGATGACGATTCCGGATGGAAAATTTGTACATATTGCACTATTGCATAAGGTCGCTTTTCGTATATGGCTCCGACGGGTCCGCGGTTCTGCTGAGTCCGGTGGAACCACAGGAATAATCGTGCCGCCATTTCTGTTGTCTCTGATACCGGAAGCAAAAATCGTGTATATGTACCTTTGAATAGAGTCGCTTTTCGTTTATAGCTCCGACTACTCTGTGGTGACGACGATTCCGGATGGAAAAATTGTACATATTGCACTATTGCATAAGGTCACTTTTCGTGTATGGCTCCGACTGCTCTGTGGTGACGATGATTCCGGATGGAAAAATCGTACATATTACACTATTGAATAAGGTCACTTTTCATTTCTGGATCCGATCCAAAACATTAGTCGGACCTTGAGTGAGCCCCGAGCTTGCGAACTCGGACCGAGTCCACCGCCTTCGGAGTCGGACTCACCGGAGTCGGACCCATCGGAGTCAGACTCATCGGAGTCGGTCCGGCTGGAACGACTCTCCTCTAATCTTCGGGGCATTCGGGAGCAGCGAGTGAGCATACATGTGTCGACAAGACTGAGCTCCGCAGCCCCCGACCCATATAGTGTGGATTATATTAAATACGGATTTATCGAAAATCCAACAAATGTATCATCGCCAATGTGGCTTATTTGTTAAAATAAATTTACATTTAGCCTTCTAGGCTTCAAGATCATTTTAATAAAATATACCCGGATAAGAAAGACAAAGATATGACCTATTTTTAAGACATGAAAAAGAAGTACGAAATTCAGCCAACTATATCAAAACTTTTTTCATCAGCTCCTAAGCAAGACGATGACGGATTTCGAGCTTCGTTGATTGCTAAAACAGGCAAATCACATACGAGATTTGTTCAAAAGAAAAGGTGAATTTTGAATTTTTGCAGGCTGTGTACATTCGATTATCGGTTTTTTTTTGCTATGTTGGTACACATATGTTTATCATATATTAGCATTATCAGCCATTTTGGATTAGTGATTTTTTTTGACAACTGTAAAGGTTAGTCACGTTTTTGTGTTTTCTTCGATTTTTTACTTTTGAAAAAAATTGATCAAAGAATATGTATTAAATTTTGCGTTAAAAATGGAATAAAGTGCTCCAACGCACTTAAAATGTTGACCGTGGCATTCGGCGAGTCTACTTTGTCTCAAAAAAGTGTTTATTAGTGGTACAAACGCTTTACAGAAGGCCGAGAAGATGTTAATGACGATGAGCGTCGTGGAGTTGCAACCACGTCAACAAACGAAGAAAACATCGAAACAGTGAAGAAAATGGTTTTGGAAAATCGTCGAATCACTATTAGGGAAGTTGCAGAGGATGTTGGCATATCAATCGGCTCATGCCATGCAATTTTCTCGGATGTTTTGGGCATGAAACGTGTGGCAGCGAAGTTTGTTCCGAAATTGCTAAATTTTGAGCAAAAGCAACGTCGCATTAGTATCGCTCAGGAGTTGTTGAATGACGTCAACGACGATCCAGATTTGCTCAAAAGGGTCATAACTGGTGATGAAATGTGGGTATATGGTTATGACGTCGAAACCAAGGCCCAATCATCCCAATGGAAGCGGCCAGAAGAGCCAAGACCGAAAAAAGCACGCTATTATACAAAAGAAATATCGGCAGACGAGGATTCAATAACTTCCCAAATTTATCAGCAGTATCATTCAAGAACGACTACTTGCTTGTTTACTGTCAACTCTTGGAAAACCTCTACAGTGATTTCAAGGAACGATTCCAGGCTATTTTAAACGTGGACATGCCAGACTGGGTTTTGGATCCTTTTTCAAATATTAACACTGCAGGATCATCCCAGCTAGAAGAAGAAGCAATAGAACTGACGACAAATAGGAATTAAATTAAAGAATGGCTACCAAGAATTTTGGCTGCAGAAGCCGATTTCGCAACTGTAGGATTATGATCGATTGTTCAACGTTTTCTGATAGAATTTCCATCGTCCTATTTAGCTGAACGTGGATTTAGTGCTGTAGCAACATTGGTAACTAAAAGAGAAATCGGCTCCATGTTACTGAACGCGGCGAATTACGATTGTTTTTAAGTAAAATCGAGCCTGATATTAACAAACTCCTTAAAATGCATAAAATTCAACCTTCTCATTAGATAAGTTATAAATTCGTCTTTTGAATGTTAATAAAAATACTTCTCAGTATAATTAAGTATGCGTTTTAATTGTTTTCATTGAAACATTCTTCTTTAAACTCAGAAATAGGATAGGAGTCATATCCTATCTTACGACTATATAATATTACAGTGCAATTACACGTTTAAATATGATTGTGGCAATAGCTGTTTCAGATTCGCGACAGATTGTAGGTAAAAAATATTTGGGGGGGGGGCTCTAGAAAAAAAATCCTCAAATTGGGCGGTGGGCAAAATAAGGTTGAGAACCTATGATTTAGATTGTTTACTTTGTTTGGTTATAATTATTCAATCAGAGATCACAAATCAATTAAAAAAACAAGTCCAACATGGCTAACCACTCCTCTAAAATTTTATATGGTTTGCAATTTTTTTCAAATTCAGCATCGCAACACCCATCTTGAATTTACATAACTATTTTACACCCCTAAATTACCAGTTAAAATTAAATAAGTGTCCTGTGTCGATATTCCTTAAACCTCTGCAATTTTTGCACATTCACTCGCCGGTCATTCAATATCATATCATTCACTTTATGAAAAATTTCTAAAATAACTGACCGCAAAGGCCTACCACTACGGACATCATCTTCGATGGATGTTCTATCTGTTCCAAATTCAGCAGTTCATTTTGCCACTAGAGTTTGGATTGGTGGGAAGTTCATGTACAAAATGAGTGCATTTAAAAAAAAATTGGAGTGCGTTCTTGCCATGCAAAAGTAAAAAATTTATATCGGTACATTTTTGCATTTTCTACATTTCATAAAAAAGCCGAACACATTCTATTTAAAAACTCCTGTTAAAACTGATTATTTTGCATAAAATTTTGGCAGAACCCTAATAAAGGTTGGCATTACAAAATAAAATTCCTTTTACCTTTGTAGAATATCGCCTTTATTTAACTTATCAAGCTCCCCACGTTATGACCGCCATTATTATTTTGACTTGCCGTTCATCTATTTGTAGAGAATAAAAGATAATTAACGTACCATGGGCAATCGCAAAACACAAATTGAAAGAAATTTAACCATAGTCAGATGCTATTTAACGTTTACATTACAAGTGAAGAGGAAATGAACAAAAATGTGCAAACTGTTGAATATATACTTTCACCAATAAACACCTGGTATTGTATGAAATAAGTTAAATAATAATAATAATATTTACTTATAATGTAGTATTGTTATGAGACTAAAACCCTGCCTGGAGATATTTTAGAAATAAAAATTATTGTAAATTTCAAGAAAATGGCAATACCTAATATATGTTTATTTCCCTCCTAGGACTGAATGTAAAATAACTTTATCTGAACGTTCCATTTTTAAATAATTCTTCTCATTCTTCTTTTTTTGCAATTTATTTTCTGAATTTTACCCATGGCTGTTAATCATTCAGATATTATTTGTGTATTCAAGCAACAGTTTTGCTTGATAAAATAATGGATGCAGCTGCAAGAACTGACTTCACCAATTACAATTTCAACGAGAATGATATGCTGATAACAAATGATATTCTAAGAGAACAAAAGGTAGCGTAAAAAGAACTACTTTTGAACAATTGCATCTCACTGTTTTAAATGGCATTATTTTTCATTTTATCTATGTATAAGGAATTCTTTAAAGTAAAATTTATTAAATCACATTTGTTTTAAAACAATTGCTGTTGAATTAACTAAATTGACAACTTTACATTTATTGATGGCTATTGACAACTATTAGATTTCATGTGTTCATAATACTATGTAAAGATCATGATACTGTTCAAGTCATCTCTCGCAAATATTTATATACAATTTGACGAAGTGTTGTCACAATTCAAATGATATTGTACATAATAAATTGCTTCATTATTTCTCGAATAGAAAAATTTATTAATTTAGTTTATTGGAGTGACGATATTTTCATTGAGAGATGCTATTAACTGAGGGCTGAAAGAATTATACTTCAATGTCAATAGTGTATTGATGAGAACGAAACTCTTGATTTATTCATGGGAATAAAATGTGATCAAATTTATTGTGAATTTCAAGTGGTTTATAAATTTTCTTTTAGAATTTTGATTTTCCTCTGACACCCAATGCCAAAGTTGACAAATCCGATCCACGTTCCAATCAACACTTTGTAAAGTTTGTCAAGCACCGCGGTATCACTGTCAAACTGTGGGAATGCAGCATCTGTAAGTCATTTGTGATTTAATACTTAAATATCTCTTTATGATTATTACTGGATTGATTCTCAAAAATTTTTGTGAGCCTGAAGCTCAGCATCGTGCTTACTGCAGAAGTTTTATGTACCTTGTGTCTGTCCATCTTCCATAAATTTTTGTAACCAGTGAGACACCTGAGGAAGAGTCATACTTAAGATCGTATTAGAATGTTGAAAAGTATTTTTTTACTACCTGTGTATTACATAACATAGATTATTACATCAATCATAAATTTGCAAAGCATTATTTTGACCTTTTATTAGTATGAAAACTTAAAGATTTACGTGAATAGTTGCTGTTTCAAAAACTTTTCCTTCAATATCACAGAACATGAATTAACATTTTATAACATATAATAATAAAATGAAATACGAAATGAAAACATTTATTTGTCAATAATTTATTTCATTTTAGCAATTATTGACAAAAATGTCATTGCTCAGCTATACATTCCGGAGCCCTGAGTGCAGCTGGTTTTCAGCAGTACCTCTATAATACATTTATGTACATGTATACATTTTTTTTTTCTTTTTTCACTTTGTGCATTTTACTATTAAATCATTTAACTTTTGGTTGTTTACTTATATTCAAATGAAACATTGTTATCAAAGAGCCAATCAATGCCATTTTGTTTTTTTTTATTACATTTGAATGGTCCCTGTAAAACCATCACATGGGTTGAGGTGGAATTCGTTAAACGCCGATTCATTTCAGGTTTAGAACAAATTGTGATTAACTGACAAGCGTAGTGGCATGTTGTTATACTTGACAGCTGATTATAATTTGTTCAAAAGCTGTAACGGGCCGATAATCGGCGTTTAATGTGGACTGTTCAAATGCAAAAAAACTTAATGGCATTGATAGGCGTTTTGCTGACAATGTTACATTTGAATATTTGTGAAGTGAACTAGTAAGTCATTACCTACCACTGAGAGCTCTATTGTAACCTCTCTTTCTGTAAGATGCGTAATTTAATAGAATGAAGGAGAGGTTACAAGTTACAAGGGAAGTACGAGTATGCAGTATGCCTTTATATTAAAAATAAAACATGATAAAAGAATAGGTTAAGTTTGTGGTTTGTTTGTTCTTTTTCTTCAATGTTCTGTTTTGTTATGAAATCGGGATAAGTATTGCTATGCAATGTTATCTTTAGGTGGGCGTGAATTCCAACACCAGTACATGCTGAGGCGCCACCTGCCCGGCCACACCGACGAACGGAACTACCATTGCCTGGTCTGCGGCAAGTCCTTCCGCCAGCTGTCCACCCTCAGCCAGCATCGCACCATCCACTCGCTAGCCAGGCCCCACACCTGCATTGTACAACCAACTATCTATATCTATTTATTATATAACTTCTTAGGGCAGTGCATTTGCATCAATGCCTTTTTTCTTATAATTATCACGCAAGAGAGTCCCAATTTGCTCAGAGCCAGTGGGACTATGTCATCCGCATAGATAAAAGAAATAAGGGAGATAGGCTATGAAACATTATTAGTATGAAACTGCATTCACAAAAGGGTTCCCAACTTTGTTAACCCATACTACTGCAAATTGCATCTAAGCATAGTGACGCCTCGCCTTTCTCTACCCCTACACACCAAACGCATTTGAAACTTGCATTGTCTCCTCCGCTTTAATAGTCCGTCCGTGCAGTTTAATCACAGCTCGGTGACAGTCGACACGCTTCCATACCATTTATATAAATTTTTTTTTAAAAAGAAAGAAACATTCCTGGGTTACGAATAACCTGACAATATTAAAAAAAAATTCTACTACTATCACACTAAGCGGAAGACGTTGCTTGTGTAATGATGGAGAACTCAGCCAACCAAAGAATTGAACTTACGATGCCTGGATGGGTCCCAGACGTGATGGCAACTCAGCCACTGACCGCTCAATCTCCCTTTGTTTCTATTATCTATGGACCAGACCCATTAATCTTTTCACTCCATTCCCAATGCATTGTTTTTACTTGGGAAAACATACAGTTATTATTATAGTGGGTGAATAGTATGTACGTTAGCATTGGACCATAAGTGTTTAAGTTACATAAAAAGTATGTTTTTTGAAAGTTCTGAACATGAATATACATAAATTCATCTGCTTACAAAAATCATGGGTTCCTTAGTAATCATCATAATAATGATTAATTACAGACCTGCGGCAAGAACTTTAATCGCATATCCACACTGATATCTCACCGCAAGACTCACCTGGATGAAAAACCATTTAAATGTCACATCTGTTACAAAGGTTTCCACCAGAAGGGTAAGAAAATAAAAATAATTCTTTTTGGAAAAATCGCTACAACTCAATATATGTATATATATTTTTGTATTAGAAGTGAGGTACCAATATAAGAGAAGTAACACCTATGTATTTATTAAATACTTGCAATAATTTTTAAAGCTTCTTTGTAACACTATTACATAAAGCTTGACATACTTATCTTGCAGTTGGTGGTGTGGTGAGTGTAGATTTTGTGGATACGAAAATCTATGGTTTGAAAAAAAAATTATGTTTGTTAGTAGAGTCAATGCACGTTGATGACATCTTTTCTGACAATATTATGAACCCCTTGTCTCTTTACCTATGTGCAAGTGTATGGGTGTTTATAACTGTTTAAAATATTATTTCCTGAAAATAAATTTTATTACTTGGTCTGTTATTATGAACAAGGAAAATATGAACCATCCCATTCCCGAGGATCTTATAAATATAAGTTCACTCTACCTTCTTTGGTCGCCTGTAAAATAAACTCTGTCAAGCTGTACCCAAAAATCATAATATGTAAAACGGTTATAGGAAATTCATAATTCAAAAATTTATATTAAAAATTACGTACCTAAATAAGTTCTTATTGCTTTGGATATAACATGAGTCGTGGAGTTGCAAAACCCGTTCTGAAATTTTTTATAAATCTAGAGATAGTTGTGAAAAACCGTTTAGAACACTTTGAATATTAAAAAATATTCATTTTATACTAAATTAATATCTAAGTAATTGTACTTTATTATTTTAATATTTAACACAAAGAAATAATATTATATTTACTTTCAATTTATTTAAAATATTTTTTGTGATTGTACCAGAAAAAAATTTATAGAGCGGGTTTTGTAACTCGGTGACACATCATATACCATATTCTGGGTTAATTTATTTCCTAATTCATAGTTAGTATAAGCCATAATCTTAGTGATTTTTTTTTCACAATTGAGGAGCTGGGTTTAATAACTACATATGATGGAAATTGTAATTTTGAGTAAAACGTGTTGAAAGTTTTTTGAAATGCAATAATCGCTTGTAACTAATGTTTGAACTTTTGCATATAGCTCCATCTGTGTAAAACCTACTAAAATAATATTTATATAGCAGGATAAAGAAGGGGTTGGAGATACTGAAATGGCGATGGGAACAAAAACAGCTTGCACACATTTAATTAGTGATCGCATCCAACTTCTCAATTACAAACCTATAATGATAATAATACTTAGCATTTATATAGTTTTTTACTATAAAGGAAACCTCCGCAACCACCTGTTCAGCCATACCAATGAGAGGCCATACCGTTGCAGCCTGTGCAATAAGGGATTCAATCAGCAATCCAACCTCACATGCCATATGAAGAAGGTCAGTTTCAAACCATGTCACACGATTTTCAGTCATAAAATTTCCTCTAAGAATATGCCACTCATGCAGAACAAAACGAGAAGAAACTATATAGAATCCTACAACCTACAACATAACCATAACCTCTGAGTTTTATGATTTATTAAATACAAAAGAACACAGATAGCACTATATTATGTCTGTGCGAAATTTAAATGAGTTTATTTATCTCAACAGTTGCATCTTATTACAGTGAACGTGGTTTTACTAATTGTATTAATATTTTAGTTTTTTAAGGGCATTTTAAAATGATTACTATACTATCTATAGGTCCACCCTGGCAATGAAAAGGTCATAATAAAAACAGAATCTCCCCTTGGATCCATTGCGCCGATAGTCCCTAATACTCCTGCATTACAATTGCCATTCTCAATGGATATGAACAAGTTAGTTTCTTCCTTCTTAAGTTATTTTTATCTAGGAAACTGAAGTCAAGGGCATTCGAAACACAGATAGCAAAAAACACTTTTAGCACATAATGCTTTTAAATATATATGTATTTATTTATATATACGGCACAACATGTGCCATTAACATAAAGGTAAGAAAAGTGTAAATATAACAACAAAAAAAATCAAAAAATATAAATTTACCCAATTTAAAATAAATAATTAAAAAGTATAAAAATGAATACAATACCTATAAAAAGTGTAAATAGGATAAAGTATAAAAACGTATAGAGCATAAAAAGTATAAAGTGTAAAAAATATAATGTATAAAAACTTATAAAAATATGAAGTATGACAACTTGTAAAAATATAGAGCATTTTTATGCTCTATATTTTTACTTGTAAAAATTTGAAGTGTAAAAACTTGTGAAATATAAAGTGTGAAAAAGTGAAAAAATATTATGAAAAAAAAAAAAACTTGTATAAATATAAAGTATAAATCCCAATGAATAATATAAAGATGTGGTAATTAAATCAACATAAATAGAATATTGGCTTCTAATGACTGATATTAAAGTACTTTTGATGTTTGTGTATTTTTGAAATCTTTAGAAATTCTTATAATGAAGCCCAACATTTTCATTGCTTTACTAGTAATGATATTAATATGATTAGTAAATGAGAGTTTAGTATGGAACGTTGTAGCGAGGTCTCTTATTTCAGGTACAGATAGTAAGCTATGATGAGATGAATTGTTTGTTGGCGGATGTACACACGGAATATGAAATGGAATAAATTTTTATTGTAGATTTAATGTTGAATTCCTCCAAGAAACTTATTAATATATGTATATATTATATGTGTTAGCGTTACAATAAAATATATATTTTTTATAAGTTTCTTGAAGGAATTCAGCTCTAAACCTACGATAACAAATTGTTCCATTTCATATTTTGTATGTACACCCGCCAACAAACAATTCATCTGAATATTTAAAGCATTTTTTTTTTTTTACATGAATACCGCACAAGAGTCTCAACTGCTCCCAACCGTCTGGAGCCAGTGAGACTATGGCATCCCCAATTGGGAAATGTTGTGAGGCTGAAGGTATTGGGGAGGGGAAAGAGAAGTGGAAGAGGAAGGTAGGGAAATGCCTGGTTATTCAGATCTGGTCACCAAACACGGCTAAAAGTCATTTCAAGCAACGTTTCAATTCTGAATGGTGGTCTTTCACCAGGGCGATACTGAGAGTATCTTCCACTTTGGAACGTGCGCAAATATACTATATATTATTATTTAATTAATTAATTGTGAAACAGCACAAATCAATTAAATAAAATTTACTTGTGCATGCCGGGATTTGAACCCGCGACCTTCGGATTCGTAGTCAAGAGTCTTACCCCTCGACCATGGAGGCCGTATAAGGCCATAAGCATTATGTGCGATAAGTGTTTTTTTTTCTAAAATATTAAAATTAACACTATCTGCGAGCGCGTAGCGTTATAATCAAATTTCAAACGCCCTTAACATCGTAATTAAATATGTACTAGCATTAAACCATTGATATTTCCATACTTTTACAACATTATTTCACAGTGGATCTATCAATGTCAATCAAATATGTCTCTACTAGTTATCTCTTTTATTTATTTTTTTAATAAATAGTGGAATCATGGTGGACCCCATTAAAACTCCCGAAATGGAAAAGATTCTGCAGCTTAACCAAGTTCCCTTTGCTTTGTTGAAACACAATGGCAGCCAGCCGGTTCTGGTGAAAATATTCACCACCACTATACCCGAGGGAAAACATGTGAGTAACAATATGAACATTCATAAATTAAATATTATTAAATTATATTTTTAAATAAATGGAAAGCATTTATCTATTTATTTTATACGCAGATGCTGGTCCCGGTGACTGCTCAGGATTTAATTAATGGTGGAAAACTAATCTCCGGACAAAACCAGGACAGCGGAAATAATGCCACGGCTGGAGGACTGATACAGGTTTGAGCTTTTGATTTCTTCAATAATAGTCAGTATTATACTAATGTTTATAATTAAAGCTGTTCAATGTGTATTTATGATTGTGTGCAGGAGCATGTGGATGTTGGCGGTGGACAATTTCGACACCTTCAGGTACCGTTAGCCGCCTTCCTGGACTCTTATATTTCTTCCGATGGCCAGCACAACATTACTGTCCACCCACCAACTTCCTATGTGGATGTTAAAAGTATGTGTTAAAGTTAACTAATATCTTGCCGTTTTACCGCAGAGGTTGACGGAGAGGTTGGATCACCAAACAACTTGGTATTGGCACACACTCCTTGCTTCATTCACATTCATACATCGTCTCATGCAAACTCTTCTATTATTCTGACACTTGACATGGCCCGACTTAAGTATTTGATTCACTTGATCATGCTATGTCTTCTTCGGGTGTCCCTGGCTTCTTCCATTCACATTCTGGTTCTATGTTTTCCTTACACTCCTTTATTCGTTCATCCACTTTACATGCCCAAACCATCTAGAGAGTCCCTTTTATAATCTTACTAATTACACTTACTAATTACACTTACATCAGCATTGAATTCTTTGTAATTCTCCACATTTTCACACAGTCATACATGGTTTTATCACACATATGCATCAGGGATCTTATTTCTACAGTATTCAGTCTACTTCCATCCTCAATTCCATGCCTCACTGCCATACATCAGGGTCGGTATCAGCACTCCATTATGGATTGCAATCTTCCCTTCTTTGGACATTTTTTCGTTCAGTCCTCCATTTATGGAGTTTCCTGCATTTACCCTTCTTTCAATATCCTTATCAGCCTTTCCGTCTCACGTAAACATGCTTCCCAAATACACAAACTCATCTACCTGCTCCAAGTATTCATCATTCACAACTACATGTATTGCACACCATTTTCATACTCCCTCTTTCAAACACCATGACTTTAGACTTATTTACATTCATTATTAACTCTTTCTTCATACATAATTCATTCATCCTAGATACGAGAGACTAGATTTTTCTAAATTATTTTTTTTTAATTTTTACAAAAGAAAAAAAAAAAATGCAAAAAGTCCCGATTAAGAACTTTTTTGTAGTTTGTCTAACGGGAGCTTGTTATTTAAAACATAAAATTTACAGAGAAGGTTACAATATATATCTATATAAAATAAAAACAAAAAAAACATATGTAATAAACTTAAGAGGAACGGGAGATCTTCCATATTGTTAGCTATCAGCACCACATCATCAGCATTCAACAGTCAACATACTTTCAGATTACACATTTTCGCATCCAAGCCCACCTCTCTTAATTCTTGCATTAATTATCTATGTATAGATTGAATAACCACGGTGACATTACACAGCCTTGCTCAACACCTTTTGTGATATCAAATCATCCTGTAAAACCACCGTTCACCCTAACACATGCAACGCTTCCCTCCTACAGAGACGCGATTGCCTGCATGAGATTCGTATTTACTCCATGTTGGACAACACCTTCCATAACTTTTTCCTGTCAGCACTGTCATATACTTTTTTGCAGATCGACAGAGGCATGGAAAAATTTCTGGTTTTTTGCCAGAAATTTCTGTGATTCCAAACTTGTGTTAAAGTTAACTATGTTATACCCTCCCTACCTGTCAACGTACCAGTACATATTAATTTATTGTCCTAGTTGTTTTATACATTTATAACCCCATGTGTACTTATTCAACAATCCATGCCCGAAGGACACTTTAGTCTGGTATACGGATAGAGAAGTAGGTAAAGTCTAATTACGGTTATTCTTGTACAAATAGATCGAAAAGATGACATAGGCCCCGAGGGAAATTAATTTCGTAAGGGCTTCCTGTGTGGAAAAATGATAAAAATATTTTTCAGATTCCTATACCAATTAGCAAAATATTCAAGTTTGAAGAAATCTTTTTTTTTACCTATGTTTCTTCTGATAATCGACTTGAATCGAACTCACAAATTCAAACAATGCTTTCATGAAATAATTTTACTTTTTGAAAGAATTTTCAAAATCGACAATCAAACACTGTCATCGTCTGTGGGGCAGAGTTAGCAACTTTTTTTCCCTATAAAGTAAAAAAAAATTCGATGATCCAATTTTGTAAAAGTTAAAACCATCAACCAACATTCTCGGTTCAATCCTCAAGGTAAATTGTATTCTGAGTGATAATTTAATTGTGTTTGAAGTTTAAGTGAAATAGTGATAAAGCGGACCATCACATTTTTTATCCAAAACGGGGTTTAAATAATAATGCACATTTTGATGTTTGCTTTTTTAAATAGGCACACTAACAGACTGCATCAAAGTTGAAGAGACTAGTATGCTGGACCAATATTATTCATATAACAATATGGCCCAGAATCACGATCCAGGTGGGTGTTACCATTAGCTTGCTTAAATATATTTATATATAAGGTGACTTCTCATAATAAATTAATTTTATGAAAAACCAGCTGATTGTGATAAGTTTTAAGTGTTATTTCTTTTGCCTGGTGGGTTGAACATTACATACGCCACAACCTCGCTAGAATTATACTCATTACTATCGTTATGTTTAAATGATATGCTACATTTATTATGCATTTAATAAAAAATTACATCTCTATTCAGTGATGCATGTATTACAAAGGTTTTTTTCTCATTCAGAATATATTGTGGGAGACATTGAAAATCTAAGTAATTTACACAACCTTAGAGTGAATAAAACTCATCCCATGAACAGACTAGAAAACGTAGTGCATCCTACGGCAAGAATTCCTTCAAAGGATCCAGTTTTGAATAATGTTCATCAAACAGGTATTTTACTTCACTATGTACATTTAATGGTATTTCTTATAAAATGGTAGTTCCCTTTTTTCCACTACCTCCTCACCGCAGTGCTATGTGCCAACATTTGTAAATCTCTTAAATGCATGCGGAATTTAATTTTTTTATCGCGTAAGTTATTGTACAACCATCAGTTCACTGTTCTGTGCAAATTCAAATTCAAGCAACACTACTTAATTAAGTTATTTTTACACACAATTAATACAGCCTAAAATGAAAAATGAATACTTTTGCGCATTCTCCAATCCTCCCAGTTAGCACAGGTGTTTCAAATATAGCATGGTCGAGAGGTAAGGCTCTCGACTACGAACCCGAAGGTCGCGGGTTCAAATCCCGGCGTGCGCAAGTAAATTTTATTTAATTAATTTGTGTTGTTTCACAATTAATTAATTAATAAATAATATATAGTATATTTGCGCACATTCCAGATTGGAAGATACTCTCAGTATCACCCTGGTGAAAGACCACCATTCAGATTTGAAACGTTGCTTGAAATGGCTTTTAGCCGTGTTTGGTGACCAGATCTGAATAGCCAGGTATTTCCCCACCTCCCTCTTCCCCTTCTCCTTCCCTTCCCCAACACCTTCAGTCTCACAACATTCCCCAATTGGGAATGCCATAGTCTCACTGGATCCAGACGGTTGGGATCAGTTGGGACTCTTGTGGGGGTATTCATATAAAAAAAATAAAAAAAGCCAATTGAAGCATTTCTTCGATTCTGTAAGATTTTATTCCAGGCTGATGCTGAAAAATTTTCCATTGTGGATTATTATTTAGTTTTATAGATTCTGAATAAATAATATATTAACTGTGTTTTGGTTAAATAAATTATTAAAAAAATATATAAAAATTCAATAGGGCTTTAAAAATTAAAAAGTATTATTATGGCAAATTTTTTAATTATTTTTCTCAGAAAAATGTGTTTGCAAATAATGTTCCAAAATTTAAAAGAATGCACAAATACTACTTATCTATAACCGTAAAGTTTATTTGCAAAAAATGTGGAACAATTAACCAAAACCCAGTTGATATGTAAATTAAATTAAAGGGTTATTGAAAATAGGAGAAGGAAGTGGTCTGATGAGGGCGGGAGTGCAGTGCGGGTCCCCACAATACCTCCTGGACCCCCAGGGGCCCCCGTCTTACGCCACGGACTATGACTGTCGGAGCCTAGAGCTGTTTGAGCCTCTAGACTATATTGAAACAGGTAACACTTTTTATAAAATTTCATAATAAAATATTTAAAAAATCTACTTAGAAACACGTTAAACCTTTTTCTACATTTTTTGTTATGTTGAGTATCAAGATGATTATTTTCTCGCAGGTAAAATGAAGCATGAGATGACTTCCATTCCTTCAGGAGAAACATGGTGAAAGATCAATAACCGTCAATATTATTTAAACTGCTTATTTTTAAACTAACCTAACGTGAGCCTATTATTTTCTGCCCTTCTTCTAAGCACTACCTTCATTTATTACATTATTATTATTATTGTTACGTTTAATTATGTTTTGCATGATTTTTAAATATCATAATCATGTTCACCTGGTGAAAATATTTTATTACTTAAGTACCTGTGCATGTTGTACTGCCTTTTATGAATTATTATTATAATTGCTTGATTTATTATTATTTTTAACCAAAAATGTTTTACACATTCCTGGCGAAAATACACATAGATAATACTAATTGTTCAAAAATACATCCGCTCTATGATTATCTGCATGAAATAAAATTTCTTTCAGCAATCAATTTATTTATTAATTGATAAACTAAAGTTCTTAAAAACTTAAGACAAGATTTTTGTGCATAGCGCAAAGGGTAACAATTATTTTTATAAATAATAATTATTAGCCTGAAACACTCATCCAAATTGAAAAAAACCTTTCCGAGCAAAGATAAATGTCGCCGACAGGACTCGAACCTGCACCCTTCTGATGTCCGGTCAGATGCTCTACCGTTGAGCTACGTCGGCTTATCGCAAACCCGCCAAGTTAATCAATATATACTAGCGTTTCATTCAATAATTACAGGTGAAAATATAATAAAAACATCTCCTTTCGTAAGTACCACTAATTTATTAACACCGTTTGGTTAATTTGATTTTTCTATGAGCCATCTTTGAGTTGCCATTTAAAACCTTACGCTCGTAGTGCCCTCAATTTTTGTATTTTTTTATGTCAGTACCACACAAGAGTGCTGGCTAGTGAAACTATGCCATCCCCAATTGTAAGAAGGGGAAGGAGATGGGAATGGGAAGGTAAGGGAGTACCTGGCTATTCAGATCTGGTCACCAAACATAGCCAAAGCCATTTCAAGCAACGTTTCGATTCTAAATGGTGATCTTTCACCAGGGCGAAACTGAAAGTTTTTATTTTTTATTTATTAATTATTTTTTTGATGCATACATTCACACAGACAAGGTACAAAGGTTATAAAAAATGATTTTATTTATATATATGCATAATTTTTGTTTTATATATATAAACAATTATATATACATCCCGAAAACAAGTACATAAACCTATGTGTAATGTTTATAATGCAAAAAATCCCACATAGGCAAGGCCAGTGCGTGGGTATACCTGGTATCAGTTACTGGCAGTATATTGTATTAATACATGGATGTTGAAGGTAAGTTAATTAAAAATTATAAGATAAATAAGAAAAAGACAATGAAAATAAAAGAAAATGGGGAAATATATACAATTATAGCAGGAAAAGGTTGATATCTTTGAATTTAATCCAATTTTTTTTTATTTATTTAAAGACGATATGTTTGGACACTTAGATTCTGTAGATAGGAAATTATAAATTTTAGGAGCTGTAAAAAAAGTATGTCTCTGCCCAAGTCTAGTTTTACACAAATGTACTTCAAGTACGTTATTTATTCTGTTACTAAAGCGATTTTCGTTTTTGGGAAAAGTTTTTTTCTTGAAAATATGTATTTTAGGCACTGTAGACAATTTTTTTTTTCTTATATCTAACAGTTCAGCCTCGTCTACCACTCTTACTTTTAAATTTCAGACTGTACCATAATTATTATCAATACCGCTAAAAACTTTCCGAGGGGTAAATGGGATAGGCCTGCATAACCCAATTAAAGAGCAACCGCCGCGTTTGAGTTCAAGTCCCAGTACCAGCAAAAATTTTCACGAGAAATTTTCAAATTAAAACCATAAATAAATCTTTATTAATTACATTAAAAAAATGGAATAATTTATTGAAGATTATAAAACCTCATTGTAATATATTTTTTAATCATTGAAGTTTATTATCTTTCAAAATGAAACATAAAACCGAAAAGGCACGGAAAAGAAAAAGGTGACAGTACCAACTGCCTTCTTTCATTAAAAATAAATAAAATGATTTATTACGTCTAATAAAAATAGCATTGCATCCACTCCTTGCATTATTAAAACGGGTTTTTTAAACTTCCTCGTGCCCACTATTGTTACGGAATATTGGCACTCTACCAAAAATTATGAGCCATAACACCGTTATAATATTTGGACCGCGCAATCTCACGAAAATCTTAATGAGATATCGTATAAATATGGCGCCCCCACCCCTCATCGCTGTATTTATATCCCGATTTAAGTGAATTATTTTAAATAAACCTCGATGATCGACATAACGGAATCTGGAGCACGGCATATTGGTAGTCTCCGCACTATACGTAATTCATGGCACATCGGAAACACGCGTATCCAGAGCACCGTCTTCCTGCTACTAATAGGGCCGGGGAAAGAAAATTAAAGGAAATAATACAATTAACTGAAACAATAAAGTTTTGATATTTAATTATTAATTATTTTTATTGAGATTTAAAAACCTCATTGTAATATTTAATCACTAAAGAAAATAATATTAACATAACCTACATGAAACATGAAACCGGAAAAACAACAGAAAATAAAAATATTTCATCATAAAGATGGCTGCCAATAATATGGGATTAAAAATGGAGAATAATATTGACAAATTTTGAATTTGAGATATGATATCGATTAAGATGACATAGATTGAACTGGTCTCATTGGCTATGTTGGTAAAAGCGGTTGCCCCGATTAGGCAGAGGTCCTGGGTTCGAGTCCCAGATGCGACTGAAATCTTTTTATTTTCTGTTGTTTTTTCCAGTTTCGTGTTTCATTTAGGTTATGTTAATATTATTTTCTTCAATGATTAGATAAAGTTTTGTTTTAACCACTTTGCATTTTGCATCGGGGCAAAATATTCACTAACTTAACAATATTACAAAATTATGGCAGCAAAGATTCGCTAACCCACCTACACCGACATAATAATTAATTATATTCTATATGATACATCGCCTTGTTAATGTTGTAATGTTTAATAATAATTTTATTTCTTTCAATAATAAAATAAATATCTGTAAATAACGGATATAATATATAATAATAATGATATTAAACAATGAGGAGAAAATTTTACATTGACAATTCTCAGTGCAATGCTCCAAAAATCTCCCTTCTAATATTAAAACGGCTTTTCATACAATTTTTTTTTCAGGAACACTGAAAATAAATACCATAAATTGATTCGCTTCAGTATATATAAACTAAATTGTAAAGACTGTTCCTCATTTTATATCAGAAAAACAAGCCGTAATTTTGACACTAGGAATCAAAGACCGATCAGTACCTGAGTTGACATCGCAACTGGGTCTCACCCAGGCGTCGTGAGTTCAATGATGCACGATCAATAAAATTGTCAATATGTTTAGCATTGGCAATACTGCCCGCTCTCTGACGGTCCGGCAAAGAACGAACATTTCACTCGCTACTGCAGATACTGCGCAAAAAAGTAAGGTTCGCTAAAGTAAAATTACGGTTTGCAGCACAGTCCATTGTGGGACTTTTTTACGCAGTGTCTGCAGTAGCGAGTGAAATATTCGTTCCTTACCGGACCGGCAGAGAACGGGCTAGGACAGAATTATTGATGGATTCCCGGACATTTAAGAAATAATAATGAAGTGGTGACAACACATGATAATATTATTAAAATGAGCGACCTTAAGCTCAAACGAAATGACCCTGTATACTTTTACTGAAAAGATTCTTGTATGGAAAATTGGAAAAAATAAAAATCTGTTGTTTTTGAGCAGTGTTTCAAATTTTCAACTATTGTTTAGCGGCAGAACCGTGTCGTTAATATATCGCTGAATATTTAATTTACATTAAAAAAATCCATTCGTTACGTGGAGCAATTTAATTGGGCATTAGTACCGACTATCTGGACGATTGACACTTTGACTCCTTCCTTCCGCAATGATCGCTTCCAAAAATCTCCACACATTCTTACCGTATGCGTGTAAATAAAAATAAAAAAGTAGCTGGCGCGTGTCCAAGTCCCGCGGGCCAAATTTAGCAACGGAGCCGTAGACAGTGTAGGCGCACGGAACTCTAGCGGACTGCGGACTGCGGCCAGGGGTGGTCAAAAAAACATCAGTGAAACACCTTTTAGATAGGTACTTCACAACCTTCTCTTCCCCACCACCTCCGGAAAGTTGGGACTCTTCTGCGATATTAACATAAAAAAGAGCAGCAATCCAAAAACCGCTGTGTGAAATGATGCAATGCAGAAAAAGCTTTAATATAGAGAAGAAGGTACACAAAATAGCAAAGCAGATGTGTTTTTTTTTATTTCGAAAGGCGCCAAAATTCAATCAACCTTATGCTTCATTTGGTACAAGACTGAATTTTTTGATTTTCTGTTCAATACCCATATCACACAAAAGATTTCTCTCTCTTCAAGATCAAAGTTCAATTTTTCCTTTTCTCAAAACGACCATCCGCTCTGTACATCATCCCCAAAGATGACACAGGCCCTGAAGAAAATTATTTCACTAAGTTTAATTGTAACAGGACACTTTCAATCACCTCCCGGAGGTCAGATTGGGTTGGCTATTTTGTTAATTGATTTTTATTTAATTTTCGTAGGTACCTGCGCCAAATTTTATACGGAGTTTTATTTCCAGAGAGAATTAATCAATTTATCTGAAAGAAACATTTAAATATCTCTATCCGAAATTTAAGTAGTGGCCCTGCTCATCAAACGACATACACTTTTATCAGATGATTATTTTTATTATTTGCCTCTTAACTGTGTCTTCAGAGATAAAAAAAATGCATTTGGGACAGGAATATAACGCTATCTTTATTTCTGGGTACCTACCCTCCCTTCATATGATTTTTTAGGCTAATGAAATTTGAGAAAGAAAAATAATAATAATGTATTATAAAATTATATTTTACAATGTTTCATGAAATTTCTGCTACTTTCCAGTACTCTGGCGTCGAAAAGTTGACCAACGTAAATTACTACGTGACCTTGGAAAACTCGTGCTGTATACTTGACATCCCTACATATTAATATACATACGAGGCTATTTCTGACGTATTTTTTCTGTGTGTGTGTGTTTTTTTAAGTGTATGTGCGGAGTTTGAGGTGTGAACACAATACCAACACATGTCAATATGTACATATTATTATGCATACCAGACACTGCTATTATGATGTTAGAAATATTTCACTAAATACCGGCTGAAAGCTGCAAATGTTTTTCAAAGCTTTTGTTGTTGTTAGTTAAATAAGCAATGCTTCGGAAGTCGAAACAGCCGTCACGTCAGGTATCTGCTAAGTATAATAAAATACTTAGCAGAACGGTAAATAATATCGCATTTGATTTAAGCATTAATCATAATGGGTATTTACCCCATTTATAATGGGGGTAATAGGAGAGAGTGGGAATTGAGAACTCCTAAAGGGTAAACGAAAAAAAATGCAGGACAAATCGTAAAATTAAATAATCAATTTTTGGTATTTTCGCTTTGAGATAAAACAACACATTTGAATAAAAAATTATATATAAAATAGAATGAAAAACAATACGCTCGCCGTTCAGAATTACTCGAAGCATACCAGATGGGGAATGGCGAACGTCGACGTTTTCCGCGAAAATCAAACCAAAAATTAATCCACGCCACAATCTTTGATTTTGTTTCATGCTACATGAATATGTGGGTAACAGGGTAAGTTATACATACGTTTGAAAAATTAATGTAACAGAACTATATACTATTATAATAATAACAAAAATGCCACCATTTAAGGGCGAGAGGGACGTCGTAGAGTTATTGTATTCATTCAAAATAATGATAGTATTATTACGCCATACGATAAATATAATGTTTTTAAATAGAAAAATATTTATTAAACATTTTATAAATTTACATAGGCTTAGTATTTATCAAAATCTAATCAGAAATATTACTTTTTCTGACCGTCCCATTGTATGTTTTACAAAATATTTAAAATACTAATATGATTTTTATAGTGGAGAAAAGTATTTTTAATCCTTTATCGTTACATTTTTATAAATAAACATAACCAAAGATGTGTAATCCGCATTAGAAAAAAGAAAAAAAAAACATTAAAGTTACATAGTGTTCATAAAAAAATTAAAACACACTGTTCTTTTTTTAAATTTTTCTTATCGATGAGTTACAGAAAAACCTTCACAGCATTTTTAAGGATATTCTACTTGTTTAATGTTTTTGTAAAACATGCGTAGAACGGTCAGAAATGTGTAATATTTCTGATTATATTTTGATAAGTGCTAAGCCCATGCAAATTAAAAAAAAAACGTAATAAAAAAATTTCTCTCCCGTTAATAACATTGCAAATTTTACATAATTTTGAATTAAAATATATCTGTATTGTTTTGGAAAAGGGAGACGAGTCAATAGTCAACTTTTCGGGGGAGCCGATTTAGCATTCCAGATTCTTTATCAGCTCTGAGAAATGTAATGAAGAACATGTTTTTAAGCACTTGAGCATCGCGTTCTAACAGCGGAATATAGCGATTATTGAAGCAGTCTCTGTTTTCCGTGTCAATATTTTAATTTATTTTTTTTGGTAAACAGAAACTTTTAAAAACTTGAATTATCATTATGTGAGTGATAATTTATTAAAACATTGTGACTCATCTCTGTATGTCATCAGCTGATATCTCAGACCATAATTTTTCTAGCGGACTCGTCTCTCTTTTCCACGTAGAAAAAATATTGGGAATCGTTTGGGACACTTAACCCCATATCGCATCTTTACTGACTCATCTCCCTTTTCCAAAACAACATAGATATTATAACCTTCAACGACGTGCGTAACTTCCGGCTACGAAATGAAGCTCGGTGCTAACGAACGAAGCGACTTTTGCATAGCCCGGTTGGAGCATGGAGGTACCTGTTGGAACCTTCTAGCACTCGTTCGGAGTTACCCGCAGTTCGCCATTATCCCACTTTCCCCTACAAAGTACAGATTGGAACCTCATATTTAAAAAAAAAAATTAGGTGAATACCGTACATGAGTCCCAATTGCCCGAAGGCAGTGGAACTAATTTGAATGTATTGTGAGGCTGAAGGAGTGTGAGGGAGAGGATATGTGAAGAGGAAGGCTGGGAAATATCAGGCTACCAAATACGACTAAAGCCATATTTGCACTATAAACTACAATCTCTGTCAGTCAGACGTAAACTTTCTGATGTATTCCTTTTGTACAAAATTATGCATGCGTCAATTGATACACCAAACATTTTATCACAAATCAACATTAATACACCAACAAGAAAATCAACAAGGAGGATAAAAGTCATTTTTTATATTAAAACTTATCATTCAAATAGGGATATTTCTCTCCTTTACAGCGGATATTAAGAAATTACAATATGCATATATATGAAATAGACATTTTTAATGACACAATAAATCAATTTAAAAAAAAAAGTTTTACCATTAATACTAAACTGATAATGTGATGATGCCCTTTATTAAATACCAAGACAGTGTACCATCAGCACAGGTGACAATAAACAGTTAATGATTGAAGAAGATAATATTAACACATCCCAAAATGAACCACGAAACCGAAAAAACAACAGAAATTAAAAAGATTTCAGTCGCATCTGGGACTCGAACCCAGGACCTCTACCTATCCGGGGTAACCATTTTGGGATGTGTTAATATTATCTTCTTCAATGATTAAATATTACAATGAGGTTTAGAAACTTCAATAAGTTATAAAAAATAAATTGAAATAAACAGTTAGTTTATACACCTACTTACAATATGTTTTCGATCTTTCACTTGTTTGTCATTTGCTTTAGTATCATTTTTGCCAGATAATAATTGTTGTTTATTGTACTTATTAATTATCATTGTTTTTTAAACATTCATGCATGTAAGTTTTGGGCATATTGCCTGTTTTATTTACTAAAGTAAAAAACATAAATAAAAATAAAATAAAGCTATTTCAAGTTACTCAAAGTTTCGATTCTGACTTATAATAATAATAATTGGATTACTTCTATAGCGCCGTTTTCGTGGGAAAATCACCTCAAGGGCGCTTTGGTCTTTCCCCAGGACGATACTTAAGACGTTCTTACACAATATCTATTTTCACCCTGATTGGACGTGAGTTGTCCTTTTCTATGAAAAATTCTATAGAAAAATCCATACAAAAAGACAATCCACATGGAAACTGGACGAAAAAAATGGCTATAAAAACTTGATTTAAAATTATTAATTCTGTGGCTTTTCTAAATATTGTGACGTAAAATCAATATTTTTACTTTATATAATATATTGTACAAGTATTTAGAATCACACCTCATACCTACATATATATTATGTTTGAAAATTGATGTCTGATATTAAACGTGCTTCAGCAAAATAAACCCATTTAACTATGTATTCTATTCACCTCTATATTGTGTTGTGTTTACTTCACTGTGTGGCTGCGTGCGGAAAGTTATGAGTTTGGCCGAAATACAGTTTAATAGATTCCGTTTAACTGCACACACAGCTTGTTCTGATTGCAAATAGTTCCGGGAGACCATCATCCTAATCCAGATTACGAGTTGGAGTTTCTGGTAGTCCACAGTATTTAGCGGAGAGTCACAGTCCACAGTCGGTTAGTAGGCGGGTCATTAGTTGGGGAAGTAATTTGGTAATTACTTTAATTGTGCAGACATAATTTATACAATACAACCTATATAAATACAACATAGTATTATATTGTATTTATATAGGTTGATATTAATATCTGTGGTCTTAAGTTAACGTGCAAAAAATGTTTCGTGTTTTGTTTTCTCTCCTTTGATTTTAAGTATGTCTGTCTTATTCAGAAATTATCCACCATGCTAATTGAAACAGTTGATTTAAATGACAATTCAATATTCAAACTGTTCACCTGAAAAGCCTAAGACCACAGATACTCGTATATGAATTGTTGGCGATTATTATGGTCATTCCTAAAAACAGTGTTATTTATGTTAGGTGTATCGTGTCAATCAGGTAAACTAGTTGTTCGGTCAAAGCTCATATCTATTCCAGTCTTAGTTGGCAATACACTGTAAAGCTTCCGCATTCCGTATTTGGCGAAATTGTAGTTTTTAAAAACATAGTGAATTATCAAAAAATTAGAGGATATTGGGGAATTATCAGGTCTACTAATCATCCTTCAATCATAGTGTATCTCGTGTTCTAGTGTGCCTCTCTCTTTTTACATCAATGTTAGCTGTTTTAATAAAATTTGCGATACGAAAATGACTAAGTATAATTTAAAATTTAAAGCAACAAAGAGTGGATTAACTAATAATCTTCCTCATTCCTGAATCGACAATCGAAGGAAAGATTGATATATGTCATGGCTTCGATTTCCGCGGTACTGGTATGAATACAATTTCACTTAGTTGTTCCGGGCTGCATGCTGAAGATTGTTCTGATCAGAGCTAACCTGACATGACGTGACGAGAGGGCACAGAAAAAAAGATACTCCCTAACCGAGGAAATAACGGGATTAAACGGTATGCGACGATATGACACCTTATTTATTACTGATAGTTGAATAGAGTCCGGCAAGGAGTGGGCGGGATTATTTGCGGTCCGGCCGACAGTACCTTCCGTCGGGGCGCCCGAGCAGACGCCGACGCCGAAACGACAGCGTCCAGCGCTGCTATTTGCGTGACGCCGCGGGAAAGCTTTTCTCGTTACGCGACCGACAAACGTCCGAAAACCGAGTGTTTCCAGTCAATCTAATGTTTCCCCGATAAAAAGCGGCCAAACCTACGAATAAATTGGGTTGCAACAATGAGTGTTAGTGAAATTTTTAATACTATGTGTTTTCTACAGTTTAAATTACACATATAGCACGACAAGATCATATTAAACAGTTCGCGTGAACGATACAAGTTTTATTATGAACGTCACTGGCACCAATTCAAATTTCCGGTGCATCGGGCTACCTCCCGAACACGTAAAACGATCCCAACTTTGCCTCTAGAATTCTGAAAACATCCTTTGAACACTCGTAAACATTTCAAAATGATAATATTTAGCTTTCAAACTTTAGAATTTTATCTTTAACCTACCTACATTGCCTACCAAGTTTTGAATTGAACTTTTAAAAAGTATTCTTCACATGTGGCTGTACAACTTACAATACAAAATTTAAAATAAACATTGAATTAAATAAATAAATAAAAATATTTTAAATTGGTCTAGAAATCTGAACTATGTGATATGAATTAATTCTTGAAGCAGAGCACCGTCCATTTCGCCCGGTTCTCTGTTGGTCGAGCAGTGACTCAGTTTGCGCTTGCATTTATTTTGAGAGTGAGCGGAAGATGTTCCACAGCGTAAATAATATCCGAATGATGTCTGTCTGTGTGTAAACCATTCTTCATCCTCTGACTAGTAACTCACGTCCCACTCTAACTGTCTACTCCAGACTGTTTACTTTAAAAATTATATTTGTTAACAAACTGTACAACTATAAATTATTGTATACTTTCTCACATGACTGATTACTGTTTATTCGCGTTGAAAAATTGTATTAAAATATTACTCACGGCATAAAATAACATCTGCACATGGTTAACATATGTACTTACTTAAATTATTAGATGTTACCCGTGAAAAATCACTGAATTTATCTTGATTTGCAAGATGATAAAAGCTGAGAAGTTTTGTTTCGACGCCGACAGAATCAAAAACATATTATACATTTCAAATATAGAATAAAAATAATCGTCGTGCATAAAATATATTATAGGTAGGTAGGTACTTTATCGCTTGCGAAAGGACTATTTTTATAAATTGATAATTTCGACAACACACAACACTCCTATAAGTACCTATCTCAAACTTTAAGTGGAATAAAATACCCTAGTTGAAAGACAAGCTCTACTTTTATTTATTGATTTACTACCCGGCTTCCACGAGATTTGTATTAAAACATATGGAACAAACCATATGGTGACTTGTCGTATTTTTAACAAATTAAATGGATTTCAAAATTATGTAGAACGATTGAAATGACATTACAGACTTCCCTAGAATTCCTAGACAACGAAAGCTATGCGAATTTCAAAGTATTCGATTCAATTTGTTGCTTTTGAGAATTTTCGCTGCTTCGGAGAACCAGTCTCTGCTATTTTTTTAATTTGATTATACGCCCATCTGGGCTTTTACATGAATTTTTAGAACATAATATAATGAGCTAACGAAAATTATAAATACATAGAGTTTTTAAACCACAAAGTAATGTTAAACAATAGAAAACAAAAACAATATTATAACACAAATCATTAATACCACATTACCAACGCTACAGTAATTAATTCTAGGATTCACCAAAGTGGTAGTATAGATCGCGCTTTATTTTATAAATGGAACAAATATATCAACAATACCTCCAAACTTGTTGCCCAAATCGTGCAACCTATTGGTTAATGACTGAGAGTTGGTTGTGTACGTGTTGCAGAAAAATGTTACATTTTGTCTTGTGTTCCTCGTCGGTACATGCAATTTAATAGTGGTGACTATGGAAGGGCTATCTATTAATTACTCTGTATAATACAGCTAGATCTAAAATATTTCTGCATGATAATACCTAATTGTTTTTTTTAAATTTTTTTTATTTAATGTAAATCAAATTTAATAATAACATTATTAATTTTGAATTACGTTAAATTTGTTTGAAAAATTAAATGGAGTTCTGCGAATTAAACGCAGAAACAATTAATAATAACTAATGAGTGTTTAGATTTGTGGAAATTCCGGTAAAGTAATAGGTATGCCATTTATTGATCAATAATAATGTTGAAGATAATTGAAGCACCAATAATAATAATGAACAAGTAATAAGAATACGTATAGATCTGATATTAGACAGGAATATTCGCTGGCAAATGTAGTTTTGTTCTTATAGTAGAACTACATCTTATTATTAAATCTTCGCCGCTTATTTCTACGCTTTTGATGCGCTTTTATTTAAAAAAAAAACATGTAGGTTGCTTTAATATCTTGTGAGCAGAATTTAAAACGTGGCATTTCCTCTTTTTTTTTAATAACACAGCTGGCAGACAATGAAATTGATTTAATATATTAATGGGAGGATCACTAAACCTTGTGGAATGGGTATTTTTAAAACGTTTTTCTATTTTTTGACCGCTCTCAGAGCGGAAATGAAAAGATGACTTTATATTTATTTATGTTCCATGGCCAGTAAAGATCTTTTCAGCTCACGATTTGAGCTTTGGGGGCAAATTCGAATTAATTTTATCACTTTTCAGTGGTCGGAAGGGGTACCTACCGGGGGAAAATCTAATCTGGCCATACAGTCTTACGTTTTATAGTAGACAAAAAATGTGTGCGATCGTTTAAAATGTTTTAAATGGCAACGCAAAGATGGCGTACATGAAGATGGACGTGTGTTTAAAAAAACACAATTGCAGAGTGCACTTTTTTTAAATTTAACCAAACGGTGCTCACTATTTACTGGTCTTACGAAGGGAAATGATTCTATATCATATCTTAAGACATTTTTATGTTTAAACTTTTATTATTTAACGTTTTGCAAGGAAATGCGATTTTTTTGCATTTTTGAAATTTATGTACCGAAATAACCATTATTTGATCTTAGATAAGCAAAAAAAATGAAAACAAAGTCGAATTCCACGATCAGAATTATAAATAAAGTAATGACGTTGTTTTGCCTTGTTTCTTTAAAGCAAACGATCTAACTCGAATGCGAAAAAAAATTTATGTGAAGAACAAATTTCAAAGACAAAGTGAGTAGTAGCTCGGTGTTTCCATGGTAACGAAAAATTTTAGTTCCACTTTATTAAATGTCTACCATTTATTTCCAAGCTATACTTTGAAGGTTTTTCCCCTTTAAGTAGGTACTGTGGTTTTTGATTTTTTACCCCTATGTACAAGTCATTTTCGCGGAGAATATTTTATAAACCTCTTTTTTTGTAATGTTGAATGGGAATGATTACATTGGTGACCGGATAATTCAACACACGTATAAATCTGCAAACTTTTTAAAAGTGATACAGAGTCAATAAAAATACGAAAAAAACGAGCCCGAAAAACTAATCTAACCTAACCTAATTAATCTTTTTTTTATAAATGAATAAGAATTAATTTGTTTACATCACTGTCACCCTGACGAGGGGAGCTTTGCTTCTGAAACGTGTATATATTTATATATTAAAAGCAGTGGTTTAAACAAAGTAATTCTTAATAATTTATTAATTATGACGCCACAAAGTGATTATGCATTATTAAAAATAATTTTTAAAAAGTTTTATTAAAAAATGGACTTAGAAGCGACGCCAAATCAACCACTGACCGGTCATTTATTTTATTTTCATGAAATCAATCATTTACAATATTACGGTTCATATTTGTTTACATTTACAAATATTATGTGGTACAACAAAACTTCGGTCTGTTATTAGACCATAATCTAAAGGCCGGTTGTTTCGGGGAATTTCAACTTTTCGTCAAAATTTTTAAAGTTAATCTTCAAGTATTATTTAAACTTACCAATTTGAGTGTCCTAAAAAGGGAACTTCCCAGGTGGACAGTCAAAATGTTCTTATTGTAAAATATTTTTTTGTATTAAATTAATAAAGTTCTGTTATTATTTCATTATGGGCCAGTTGTTGTGCTTGAATAATAACAGAACTTGAAAATTAACTTACAATTGATGAATCTTTATAGTTTTTCAAAATAATCCGCACTAAAGGGACTATACCCCTTTTAATTGGCAGGCAATTCTTGCATTTGAACAGGTTATGTGCATTGGTAGAAAGGTGACGAGATGTAGTAACAGGTGTGTTGTGTGTCGTGTTGCAGAGACCCCAAGAGCAACCTCCCCGGCCGCTGGCGTCAGACATCGGCGCCAATGGCCGCTTCAGGATGCCCAGGATGATGCCGCAATGGATGGTAAGAGCGCTGCTTTATCTCGTGTCCTAACCACACCACGGGGTAACCATATCACGGGGGATGATCGTAATGCTATGCTAATTGCCTAGGTGCCAGGAGTATTACGAGCGCTTCGGTTGTATGCATTAAAAATGTCGAAATATGTACCAATAATGTCGAAAAATATGAATAAAACATAAGTAAAAAACCCGAAATTTTTGAAAATACGCATGTTTAATTGAAAATGTTAAAAATTATATCAATTTTTCGCATTTTTGATTTCCATGTGGAGGGGAAACGATACTCGGAAATTTTAGTTTACAACCAAAATCTGGGGAGGTTATGGCAGTTTTGTTCGTTTCACAGACAGAGCAGAATGACCCCAATGTTATAAAGATTATGTTGATAATAGTAATAATTTGATAATTTGTATAGCGCTCTTTTGTGAAAAATCACTTCAAAGGCGCTGTTAAGCTCATATTTGAAGAAAAAATGACTGAAATGGGTAACTGACGGTAATTGACCACCTTTCACCATTAATGCATTAATGGCGAAAGATGGTCAAATAAAATATGTACTAACGATCAAAAATACAATAAATTCGTGGTTTATAACAGAGTGATTGTTTTATTTAATACTAGCTGAAGCACCCGGCGTTGCCCGGGGTCATATACGCTTTGGAGTAAAATTTTGTAATATTCCTCTTGTTTTGAACGTCAAGTGGGCAAAATTTCATTAATGAATATCGACATTCTGCTTTAAGGGGTAGGAAAGGGGTATGGGGGTGTTTTCAAAATATCATGTAAATAGTGACCTTTCTCTTGTTTCGAAGGTCAAGTGTGCAAAATTTTATCAAGCTCGGAATAAAACTGTAGATTTGTATACAAAACGAACACACCGCCCGCCCGGGATATTCTTATTTATCTAATAGATAGAAGAAGAAGATGATGTCAAACCAGAACGTTAAAAAAAAGTTGTATATATACATATTGGTTTAAAATTATTTTAAATAAATAAAACAGACAGTTTTTTTTTTCATCTCTTGCGAAAACCTGGTTTTGTAGATACGAGGTTGAGAACAGCGACGATATTACAAAAAGATGATGCCAGAATGGAAAATAGATTCCTATTGTGTTGCAATTTCCTTGGAATAATGTTATGTTTGTTGCATATAACTAGGGGGACTCAAATGAATAAATGTAGAAAGAAGTTGGAACCATCACCAATCTCCATAAATATCATATTTTTATTACATCAAGAGTAGGAACCCTTTGATTACTGCATCTAGTGAACATAGCTATGATGTTGTCTAACATCCGATAGGAGGACATAGTTAATCTTGATGTAATGATATTTCCGATATTTGTTTTACAATATGCACTAAAAATGCCTAAATATATACCTACCTACTTCAAATATATGATAAAAATAAGAATGTGTTTAGGAAAATTGCTTTCTTATTTGCTGGCAAGAAAAGTGTACTTTTCCAGAAACCCTTGGAAAACTGCTCGCTGACAGAACCGGATAGACCACAATATCCATGTTCTTTAAATATACCTCTTCTTTTCCTGCCACACCCAATCCTTCCTCCACATAACAACCAACTTTAGCATGGTTCAGTCACCTGTCGTCCAATACAAAAATAAATTCAATAGGTATTTTAAAACACTCTGTAATGTAAATTGTCCTTTCCAGCGGACCACCGAGGCTGGGCGCTGCGGCCCCGCGCCCCCGCCGCCCCCCGCCACCCCGGGCTCCAGCCGGAAGGCGCCCCCTAACATCTCGCCGGAGCCCGACTATGAAGTCATCGAGTTCCCTACACAGCAATATATGAATGCTACCCTCAACCCCGCACCAGGTAAACTGAAAAAAACCACATCATTTTAGTCCCAACTGCCTGAATCCAGTAAGACTGCGGCATCCCCAATTGGGGTATGTTGTAAGGCTGAAGGGAGGGGGGAAAAGGAGATGAGAAAGAGAAAGGTTAGGCATTACCTGGTTATTGAGATATGGTCACCAAACACAGCTAATGCCGTTTCAAGCAACATCTTGAGTCTAGTCAACAACATAATCTAGTCAAGAAACCAAAATCCAAAGCTTTATGTAGGTATAATGTCCCCTTTCTTGTCAAGCTTGGAAAAAGTATTTTAGATCATGTCATGTTTGGTTGTGAAATGATATGTAATATTTTATTCTAAACTTTCTTCAAATAACTTTGTTTTCCAGCCCCAAAGAAGAATGACGGCCGCCACTGCGACCTCTGCGGCTCCTCTGAACCCGGTGTTCGCTGCTTGAACTGCAATGGACAAGTCTTCTGCGCTTCCTGTGATGACATGTATCACCGACACCCCAAGAGACAGACCCATATTAGAAAGGTACCATTCCCGTTGCATACACACATCAGAAAAAATACATGCCTACCTACCATTCTCCTCAAAAGATACCTTAGAGTTAAGAGCAAGAGACAGACCGACATTAGAATGGTACCATATGAAAAACTATGATTTCGAACTTTTCTAGACTATCGCAGGCACCGGACAAGAGAACATCCGCCCCCCGCTACCCCCCAAAGGGGTCTCAGCCCCCCCTGTGCCGCCCCCTCGACGTAATAAGGTACCATCATCATGCAATATATCTTAACCAACCACCAATCAAAACTAATACACGATTGTTGTAATGCTAATCTGAAATCAGTGATTAAATATACTCTACAGACTCTCCAGAATACATTAAACGATCTATTCATATTTTTGAAGATTCATTCAATATTAATTTAATTTATTAAAATAAGAAATATTAGTGTTACATAGTTGGTGCTACCATTTTCTACAACATGGAGCTTGCGCAATAACTAACGCTCACCGTCTTGTATTTCAATGCATTCTTTCAATATAATTTGCCCAACTAAAGTTTTCATTAATAATTCACTCTTATTTCCCCACTATTTTTAATAAGTTCACTATTCCTCTTAGTGATTACCTTCACTTGCCCTCCAGATATTCATAGAAAAAAGAAAAAAAAACACACACACACTTTTGGGTACCTACTTAACCTGTTAACCGGGGAATTTAATTTTGATTTTGTAAATAGTGTGCATATACAACGAGTAATTATTTCTATGGGAGTGTAGGGTTTTTCATCACGCCCATAGTAATAATAGCAATGATGATATGTCGCCACGCCCATAGTGAACATCGCAGTGACGAAATATATCGGAATATTTCGTCATTCCCGCTACCAGTCGCTTTTTCGTCATACTCGGTTAACGGGTTAATTGATGAAAAACAATTTAATGGCTAAATAATATATCGCTTACCATTAAAACATCCCCCGAACTGCAAATTGATCACCACACAGGCATGTTTATTGAATGTGTATGAAACAATTCATGTGAAAACATTGAAACATAATAATATGTCACAAAGCGACACTTCACTAACAATAATATAAATTATAACAAATTATTTTTGAATTAACCTTACAAAAAAATTGTAATATAAACTAACATAATATTTTTTTTATCTTTAAAAATAACATTTTCTTTATAAGAGTATCTATTTTATTTTTTATAAAAGTTATATCTAATGGAAAGTTTTTTGCAAATTATTGTTCAAATTTGAAAAACCTACTGTGATTGTCTATGTTTTAGTCATTGAAAAAATGTGAAATTATTGTGATATTAACACTAATAACTGTGTAAAACTTGTGTTCTATGATGAAAGGTTATTTTCAACATAACTCAGAGATGCTATTACAAATAACATTATTTGGGATATGTAATAATTTGTGATCAGAGAAAATAAATAAATTTACTTTTTATCTTAAATCGACCATCATATTGCACAAGTTACAAATGTTTACTGTAATGTGATGCTTGCGCTCTTTATTTCTTAGTTTAATGAGAAATAAAAAAATAACAAACATTCCCACATTTTTATTTTTGGCATTAAAAAAACACACGACATTTTATAAAATAATAGTAATCCAAAGAAAATTATACATTCATATGAAGGAAAGATTGTGAAAAATCTTTTATGTACGCCATAGTACATAATATTATTACATATAGTCAAAACATTATCATTACATGTTTTATTTCTCTAATCCTTGCTTACTTGATTATGAAGACAGTGATGAGTGTATTACAGAATGTATAGGTTTACATAATATGCATCATTATTGTGTCCGCTGTACGATGTCCCTTTAAAAATCACCCATCACAAGGATTTTTGAACAGGTTTCATCGCGAAATGATAACATTGGAGGAATGCTTAATAGAAATGCTATGAGCCCAATCAATGAAAGAGCAGCCACAATGCAAAGAATGACAACCCGGGCTCTGCCAGCTGTTCCCTCAAATCAATTCAATAGTGAGTCATTTACCATTATCAAATAATATACATCAAGTTATAACATTCCTTGTGTTATTTTAGTGAAGCCCTCGGCTTATGCAAAAAGCAAAAATTATGTCAATTTATAGCATCTTAATTTTATTCCTGGTTTGAAACACAAACAGCGAGTGGGAGGAATGTTAATTTCTATTTCAGAGCGACTTATCAATACAATACTTACTGCCATAATTATTCTATATTTATGGTTGATATTATTTATTATTTCAAGCAATGGGTAGACAAGATATGGGTCGACAAGAAATGGAAAGACAGGAAATGAGGCGGCAAGAAATGGCAAGGCAAGAGATGGGCCGACAAGAAATGGGACGGCAAGACATAAACCGACAACAAATGGGACGACAAGAGATGGGACCACAACAAATTGGACGACAAGAGATGGGATCACAAAAAATGGGACGACAAGATATGGAACTACAACAAATAGGAAGACAAGATATGGGACAGCAGGAGATGGCAAGACAAGAAATGGGACGGCGAGACATGAGTCGGCAAGACACAGGTCTACAAGAAGTGGAACAACAAGAAATGCCCATCAGTAAACAACAGTTAACTAAAGAATCAGTAGCCAACTCAGCCTTGCAGCAGAGGTACAAACGTCACCAGGAAATGATGCGAGGAACTGCTCCTGATCTATCACAAGATTTTTCCAATATGACCATGCAAACAAATCAAATGAACCGTAAAAATCAGGTAATGACTTTAATTTAAAATTCTAATAGAATGTAGAAATGTGATTATTTAGGAAGAGGCTATTCATTTAACACATACTTAACTGCTCATAATCATCTATCAGACAGCGCCCCTGAAGTGATTTTTTTTTACTAAAACAGCGCTAGTATACAAATGGTCCAATTATTATTATTATTATTGGGAATATGTAGTTCCAATTAGCAGCTAATAAAATTAGTAACCTGTTAAGTATCGTTTCTTGTGTTGCAAGTATGTAAAATTGGCTGATAACTTTCTCAATTTTAAGGTACCAATGGAAGAACCAAACAATAATTGGAGAAATGAAAAGTGGGCTCCTTTGCCACAGAGGAAATTTTCAAATATATCCGAACAGAATGCATTTAAGAACAATGCCCAATTCGAGGACCCGGGTCTGGCAAATGACTTTGATCAGCCAATGTCTTCTGCTCCAAGTCCTCAGAGGTCTCTAAAGCGAGGGGCCATGAGCGCATCTGTGTTTGATCTGAACAGCAGCGGAGTTCAGCCCCCGCACTCGCACGCGGCCCATCAGCATATGGCGCAGCAGAGACTTAGTCCCATGATCCAAGTGAGTTTATTTACATTACAGTAAAATCAGCATATACGGTTCCCACTTTAAGTCACAGAAGTTTTCAAGCGGAAGAAAAATTGCACTGTAAATTTTTTAAATTTTATTTATAGGCCCAGTCGATGGCCCAGTTGGGCTGTATGAACTGCCAGCATCAGATGATGGCCCAGGGTCCTGTGAGCCCTGAGTGGATGCCCTGGGCAGGGCGCTACGGCAGCAACATGAGCCTCAACCTGCCCGCCGAGGGCTACCCGCAGCCGCCCATGTGGATGGGCCCATGGGGCGCCATGCCCATGTACCCCGGGGCTATGTTGCCACCGCAGCATAATGGTAGGATAATTGTTTTCCCGCCATTTACTAGCAGACTAACAAAAGTTGATAAAATACGAAATCATAAGTTTGTACCTATTATCAAACAACTAAGAGCTGTAGAGTAAAGCTATTTGTAACTTACGTATATTGAAATTATATAGCTAAGTAAGGCATAAGTTACCTGAGTTTCATACATTGAATAAGTGAAGAGTCTCACCCTCACTTTGTATCCATATCATTCTCCAAAAATACGAAGAAAGGAGAAAACTTTCAATGAAATATAATTTTGTTTGTTTTAGGAATGAACAGAGCGGGAACAATGAGCAGAACCCATTCCAGAATGAACTCTCGGGCCGCATCTCCCACAGCAAGTATTAGATCCAGGAGATCAAGAACGAGCAGAAGAAATGTTGAACCTGAGGATATCTCTGATGAAGAGGATGATCGCAGATCTTCAGCAAGAAGGGCGAGTATCAGATCAGACAGAAGGAAACTTTCCCAGTCTAGTTCCGATTTCCCCAAAGAAAGTGTTGTGAGACCTGCAAACATTCACCGAGAAGTAAGACCTAGTCCAACTCCTGAACGAAAACAGTACAATAATAGACGCACAAGTGATACATCAGAAGGAAAATCTTCATCACATATGTCTCCAGAGATTCAAAGGCCAAAGAGTCGCTCTTCTGTTGTTAGAGAAATGGTCCAAACCAGCACCAGCCCACCAATTACATCTTCAGACATCGATTCAGATAGAAGAAGTATGCCTAAAGAAGATGTCAATATAGCTGATGTACTGGAAGCTCCACCACCTCCCACACCGCAACACGCGTGGGTGTGTGAATATTGCACATTTGTTAATGATGCTGGTATAAGAGTGTGCGATGTGTGCTGTAAAACACCGACAGCTCCTCCTGCACCTACCACAACTGCACCAACTATAACTCCTCCATCCAAGACGATTTCGAAATCTATTGAGAAAAAGCCAACGGGAAGAAAATTATCCAGCAGTGAAAGCTGCGCCAATGAGTACAGCGATTCGGATGCGCAGAAGATCTCTCGTCAGAAGTCCTCATACAAAGAAGCCCCCAAGGCTTCCCCGGAATCAGACTCCAACGATGAGTCGGTATCTAAATCACAAGTTGCCAAAGGTAGGCTCAGAAAAATCTCATTTTTCCCCGGTACCAAGTAGTGTGACAATCCCCGTGCCTCCATTCCCGTGTATGTGTTTTATACCCTAGGATTACTTTAGCGTAACGAAAACATTGCCAAACTTCTTCAATCGAAGCGGGTTCATGCTTGATGCTTCGTGTGACTACTGTAAACATGCGATAATATTAAGTTCATGTGCCTGTATACTGTACAACAATCATTATAAAGCATTTATTTATTTCACTGTATATGACGAAAGTTTAATAAACAAATTGAAGAACAGAAAAGACTATTTGCTTAATAAAAGCCATGGTGTAATTATAGGTGAAAGTGACAGAGCTAAGTCCTCCAAGTCTTCAAAGAAAGGTTTGCGGGCACTCTCGCCCCCCGAAACAGTTAAAAGTATCGAGGAAGATTCTCCAAAAGTTTCCAGGATATCAGAAAGCAATGTTGTTGTTAGGGTCAAAAATGTCAATCGAAATCAATCTCAAAAAGTATCAACTGGATGTGGACCATCGCCACCTAAGGAAATAGAGCCTACCAAATCTCAACCCGTCAAGGAAACAGTTATAGAACCAAGTCGGCCAAAAACTCCTCTATCTGATACTGGTAGAAGGGAAACAACTTCCACTGGAACTTCTCCATTACCCCAAAGCATTTCAACACAGGTATGCAAGATGACTATAGTATCAACTTTTAATTAAAGCATTCAAATATTGTAGTTATTTTTAGAAATAATAAGTGACTACATTTTTTCAATATGCAGACATACGACGTAATTCAAAAAAAAGCTCCATCGGAGGCATCCACTAAAGATGATGACACAAGTCATGATACCAAATCAACAACAGGAACAGGAAGGTCCAAAAGATTCAATAAACCCATGAAAAGATCAAATTCCTTACACAATTCGAGGGTCAAAGACGTAGACCAATGGACAAGCTCACATAAAAGTGACAGATCTATGAGTCGTCTATCTTATTCGAGCGACACACACGTAAGTATTGGAGAGTTTGAAGCTAAGTATGTGTACATTAGGAGATACTTATTATTTAAAACATCTAATTTCAGAGTATACCAACCACACCCCCGAGGGACGAGAGCCCGTCGCCTTACACACGATACAATAGCTTCCCACAGGGAGAACCCAAACAGTTGGGACACATGGGGCCATTAAGAAGTCGCTCCAACTCCCTGTTGGCCACTAACTTTGGAATGGGAATGGGTGCCCCTTCCTCCTACAGGAGCACCATGGATCTACGGAAGCCAGACTTGTATCGAGACAGAGAGGAACAGTGGAGGAATAATTTTGTAGATCCGTATATGTACAACCAAATGGTGAAATAATTTTTGTTTTTGAGCGTATTTTGATAGGCATAATAATAACTACTTTACATTTACTTATTTTATTACATATTTTACAATATTCATATTTAAAATATCAATTTTTTTATTTGTATTTTATGTATTCAGATATTATAGATTTGGTTATTAACAATTCGATAAAATGTGTGGTAATCAATTCTGCAAAAGATTTTATCCAGGAGCCAGATTGGGAAATATAATTTCAATAACGTTAACTAAAATAAATATTGTTCCCAACAGAATGACTTTGGTTACCCCGGAGACGCACCTCCCCGAGATGCATCACAGCATAACTTCATGATGGAGCAATTGATCCACAGAAGACAAAGCGATGTGATGAAGTCTCAGGGGATGGAACTGGTCAAGCTGTTGAGAGTAAGTATTATTTTTATGATTTATGTAGTTATAATAATGGATTAGCAACCTATTCTGCCTGCTGATAAAAGGCGTCTCACAGTTCATAATATGTATGTGTGGATAATAATATATAATATGTAGGTGGCTACAGAAATCATTTCATCATTCTCCGATAATACCACATTCAGCAGAACATTTTTCTAACCTTTATAATAATGGATTAGCAACCTATTCTGCCTGCTGATAAAAGGCGTCTCACAGTTCATAATATGTATGTGTGGATAATAATATATAATATGTAGGTGGCTACAGAAATCATTTCATCATTCTCCGATAATACCACATTCAGCAGAACATTTTTCTAACCTTTTGTGTGATATACTCGTATATTTTCAAATTTATCATAGATTGTAGATTATGCTTTAAAAATTTGGTAACCGGACAATTTGGCAGTGATAAATCGGCACACTTTTAAAAAGGGAAATAAAGTCATAAAAAATTATAAAAAAAAATAATAAAACTCTTTTTTTCTCATACTTTTAATGACTTTATATCACTTTTCAAAAGTGTGCCGATTTATCACTGTGCCAAATTGTCATGGGACCATTGTATTGTTAGCACAGCGTTTTTAATTTCACTTGGATTTTCAAATTGTATTAATGACCTCAAAAGAAGTATCAGTATGTTGGTAGAATTTCTACAGAAAAAACTATTTTAGATCTTTACAAATTGCTGAATTGAATTAAGTATGTATATTGAAATAAAAATTCACTGATATTCTTTGAAATTCCATGGCTATTCATAATTACAAGTGGCGTGCATTCCATAAAGGCTGAAAAGCTGCACCTACCTTCGAAAAAATTAATCTAAAAACAGCTCAAAAGATCATGAAAAAACAACAAATATCCTATGAAAAGTATATTGTTTTCAAAACATTTAGGTGTTTTATAAAATAATATAATAGCATAAATTTATAGTTATTCCACCCTAAAAAATTGTCCCTACGTGGCAAAATTCTAATTTGTGGTTGCAACCTTACTTGAACATCTTCATCCGTCCTAATGAATCTAGTTTTTGTAGCTTGCTTCATGGGAATCCATACAAAAATGCACTCCATATCAAAATAACCCACAGAGTTTTCGACAGGTTTGCAGATGTAAAAATTATTACCTTCGTTCAGCGAGTAATTTTTGGAAAAGAAAAAGAGCTATTGTAACTTTGTATAATACTCTCCTTTTGATGACAATTTTACCTTTTTATAAAATAGTCCGGTTTGAACAAATCGGGAGCGATATATTGTCTCGAACAAGCGGCACTAATTTATTAAATAAAGGAGGTTGGCATCATCTATTAAACAACAGTTGATAGTAATCATCTCTAATTTAATCTAATGAATCAAACGAATTACATACAAAATATTCAGTGAGTTATTGTCAATAATTATTACTAGTACTAGGAAACATGTTTTTTCTAGAGATTGTTAAAAAAGAGTTAGTAATAATATTATATTTATTAGTGTTTTCACTTGGTATTGTAAAAATTCGCATTAAAGAGTGAAAAATAATTGCTAATTCGTTAACTGATAGGGACACTATTTTAAACATTTTAATGAATATTTTAACTGATATTTATACTCTAGGCAATGACTGTAAAAGACAACCTCTTTTCAAATTTAAATTAGGGATTTTTGAATTTTAATTTGTGAAGGTTGTTCATCAGAGTAACGTTATACATTTAATAGTTTTCTTAGTGGTCGTATTATTTTTTATCTCCTTCGGGATGTATGTGGCAGGTACTTTTGTATAGTTTATCAAAATTATCGAAAAAATTGTTTCGACAACTAGTTAAAACTTCATTAAATGGTAATGTCAACAAATAATAGCGCCACAACTGATGAGACTCTCGGCAGGATTACCGACTGCTAAATATAAGACGTTCAGGTTTTCATGATGAAGTAGATTATCAACACCTGAAAAACCTCAGCCTACCCTTGGTTAAGGAGCAATGCACGCCACTATACCGATTGTCAAACAAAGTAAAGATTTTTCTGGTCTATATTCCAATGTGCTGGACATTTTATGTTGCATCATTGAATGAGTTAAAAACATTTAATAAATTATCCCAATGTGCTGGACATTTAGTGTTGCATCATTGAATGAGTTAAAAACATTTAATAAATTATCCCAATGTGCTGGACATTTAATGTTGCATCATTGAATGAGTTAAAAACATTTAATAAATTATCCCAATGTGCTGGACATTTTATGTTGCATCATTGAATGAGTTAAAAACATTTAATAATTTTCGGGCACCCTTAAAAATTTTAAACTCCATAAATAACACAAATTTATTATTGTTATTTAAACCAATTTTATTAAATTAACTTTCAGGAAGCAGAACTCAACAATTTCTCAGCCGAGGAACTGCAAATAGCCATGACCAGCAGCGGAACCCAGAACCCCATCACGTGGTTGAAGGAAAACTGGTCCACCATGGTGGAGACCGTCCTCACAGTGGCGACCAACTACGGCCGAGAGAGCAAGGAGAACAACGTGGGCACCATCTCACACCTCGAGGCCCGGGACGCTCTCAAAAAGCACAAGGGAAGTGTCTGGCAAGCCGTCACTGAATGTGTTGAACAGAGGCAAAAGAAGGTTGGTATATATTCAATATTTTATTTATAATCAGCTGGCGTACAGCGCGGCAAATGCGGAAAACGCCCCAGTATTTAGCTATTTCTCAGCCGGAAATCCCAGCTTTCAAAAGGTTATAGCAGAAATATTTTTTTTCAATCCCATGATTCTATTTTCAGCTTGTAAAATAATTTCCATTACAAGCTATGGAGTTTTGAAATATTCATTTCAACTCCAGTGAACTATTAATTTCACAAGACTCCATATTGTTTGTTTCACATTTTTGAATTGTTTAATATGAAAACAAATTATGAATGTATGCAAACTCAGGAAAATGGCGGGTCGGATCATGAAATTTGCACTACTTTTAGTTGCTGGAAATTTTCAGCGGGATCTTTTATATTCCATAAATTGTAAATTCGATTCGCTGGTGAAATCATGTGTTACAGCTATTATTATTTTTATTGCAAAAAAATTGAAATGACGGAATACAGCATTTTTTGATGAAATATGTTTGTTATTTTTAAGTTGAATAATGAAGCATTAAATGGCATTCTTTTACAGTATACCGAGCTTCAAATGCGGGGTAAGTTCACTCGGGAGGACGTGCTGACGTGTCTAACAGCGCACCACGGGGACATGGAGGCGGCGTTCCTGGAGCTCAGCAAGACGCAGCTCAAGCCGTTCCTCATGCGTATCTGGGGGCCACCGTCGGGGGCTGATAACGAGAGCGGGAATAGCGCGGTTCTCGGGCGCGAACAAGAAGGTGCCGCGACACACCTTCCCGCCAGAGCACTTGAGGAGGATGGTAAGAATCAAGCCATAATACTTACCTACTATTTCTAAGAAACCTTAAAAAAAATGTTTTGATTAGTATAACCCTTTGGAAGTATAAAACTATTATTGTGCGGTTGGTTATATTTCGCGTAAATCGACTATAGTTCACGGTCTGTAAAACACATTACCGTTGAATGCGTAAATCGACTGAAGTTGGACATAACCACGATTCATAAATGCACTTTTTGTGATATTGGTGTTGAAACACAAATGAGAGGAACAATTTTTTTTGTAGTGTTTCACTTAATTCATAGAAAAAAAAGTTTAAATTTAAGTTTAAAAGATAATTGATTGATTTTAACTAGTCCTACCATGTACCCTTTCTTAAGGTGAACATTTTGTGAATAATCTGAAATCCAGTCATAAAATTTTCACTTTTCTATAGAAATGAGGATGTTTTATTTTAATTTTCAGTGGGTTTGTCGGGTCCAAATTCTCTACTTGAATACATAAGCACACACGCCAATCAAGCAACGTTGGCTCAAGAAGCCACTGTAGAAGCCGCTAGATCGGTAAGTTCAGTAAATACTAAAGTTATGTCTCCGGAAGCGAGTCTTGCTGCGAGTATTCAGGTACCTGACACCCCATCCTCCTTCAGCAAAGTTTCTCAGCCGAATGAAAGTAATTCTGATTCTAATTTATCACCGCAACTGCAGTTACTCGCCAGCTTGAAGGAACTGCTTCTCAATGCCAACGATTCCAAAACTCAAACTGTTTTAAAAGATATTGGGAATATTTTCACCAACTTAGAACAACAAAGTAAAGTTAAAAGCGCATCACCCGTAAGGGAAAGTGAATCTAATTACACAAAACTAATTAGTAACAATAATAATAAATCAAATAAAATAAGTCCGTCTAAAGAAGTTCAGCAAATAAATTTACAAGCCGATGGAAATAACAGTAGTACCTCATCACGTGGTAATGCATCGTCACCTTCTCCGAGAATAAGTCCAGTTTGGATCGAGCCATCTAGTAGACACTGGCTGGATGAATATGTCGCATCTGATGCTGAGACTCCGGAAACAAATCAAAGTCTTGAAAATAATATTGAGGAAAGGAAAACCAATGAATCAAGTGAATCCGAATCTGAAAGTGATTCCTCAGATAGTCCAGATAACCAAGGTGACGACAATTCCCATCAGGTAAGACCTCAAATTCTAGTAGAAAATGAAAATGTTAAAATAAATATACCCATTGAAAATCAAATTGTTCAGCCGATTGTTGCAGATAAATTAGTTAAAACAGCATCAAGAGTAACAATCGACCACAGCAATAAGAACCAACAAGATATTAAATTAGCAACAAAATGTACCAAAAAATCTAAGAATAATAATGTTCAATCAACTCAACGTACACCGGTAACATCCAGCACTCTGGTTACAACCAATTCTTTAGCAACATCCAGCACTTTGGCCGCAACAACATCCAGTTCAGTGGATACATCCATCTCTTCAACAACATCTAGTTCTTTGACAACATCCAGTCCTTTGCCCACATCGAGTTCATTAACAACATCCAGTTCTGCGGCTACAACTGTCTCTTTGGCAACATCAAGCTATGTGGAAACATCTCATCCATTGGCAACATCCAGTATTGTGAGAATGTCCAGTCCTTTGGCAACATCCAGATCTTCAGAAATCAAGTTAAAAGATTCACCTGCAGAAGATTCAAATAAAATTACCCCTCCTCTAAAACAAACTTCTAAAACACCTCCTATAAATGATGTTACTGATTCAATTAATGGAGACAGTACAAAAAAATCCCAACCCCTCTCGAACTTCATGGAAGACACTCACCGGTTGATCCAACAGATGAGAGATGAAATACAATCAGATATTGCCACTTACACCGAGACTTCAGACGATGAATCCAGTGGAGACGATGACATGGATGGACATTCTTCAGCTTCTTCGGCAATGCCTAATTCCAGCGCTCATGAACATGACAGCGATGAGGAAGATGACATCACCTCAGAAGGTGGCGAAGAAACATCTCAAGAATCTGGAACAGAAGAGGGAGAAGAGGGAGAAGAGGAAGAAGAGGAAGAAGAAGACAATGAAAAAATTATAAATGACAACGAATCTGAAAATGGACATGAAGATGTAGTTACAGGAGCCATAAATAATACCATTTTAGGGCAGGACAATCACGAAATTAATAACAACAAAGTTCATGATTACACTTCTGATGAATACGACAAATATGAAGAAGCTGTGGATAAACACTCAGAGGCAGAAAATGATTACTTCACCGAATTAGAACATGTACCACATTCTGATAATAAGTTACAAGTATTTGATGATTTAATAGAAAACCTTCATACACAAGCTGAATCTATAAAAGATAACTCGTTTGTCACTAATGAAAACTCACTAATCAAAACTCCATTGAAAGATAATATTGTACCTGAAGAAAATGTATCAGACATTAGTGGAAGCTATAATAATAATTCAGTTAGTTATGTAATCAACACTGTTCCTTCATCTAGTACCATTCCAGCCGAACACGTAAAAAACGAAATATCTAATAACTTTGTGTTTACATTGGATAGAAAAGAGACTCCATCGCCACTTAATTTGGTTCACAAAATAGAAAATGTACTGCAAAATTATTCAATACAAGAAGTAAATGATAAAATATCTAGCCTACCATCTGCATTAGAAGCCAGAGAGTCAAAAACCGTTGAGCCAATTCCTCAAGAGTCAACTGTAGAACATGAATTAACGGATAATACTATAACTATAAAAAGTAAAACTGTTGTTAATATTGCTCCAACATTAGAAATTCAGACACCAACTCCTGATGCCAAAGCATTAGAATTCGATGGTTTAGTCAATGCCTCGAAACAACAAAGTGAAGCAAGTACTTCGCTATCTAAATCCGATGTGTTGACCACTCGGCAACCAAAGCAGGTTAAAAATAAACAATCACTAAAAGAACAAACTGTTGCTCAATTACAAGAGTCTACTAATGGTATTGCAAAACTAGAAAAAAATAATAATATGGAATCCAAAGTTTTAATTCAAAAGGAAAATACCGAAGCAGTTGCTTTATTTCAAAACAATAATATTGAAGAACCATCAACAACACAGCCAAATAATGAAGGACCATCAGCAACCCGGCTAAATATTGGAGAACCATCAGCAACCCAGCCAAATATTGAAGGACTATCGGCAACCCAGTCAGATATAGAAGAGCCTTTAGTAACCCAGTCAAATGATAAAAATGCTCATGCTCGTATTGAATCTAATTTGGAAGGAATTTCAATAAATGCTAGAATTATTGATGGAGAAGAAACACATATTGAAAACAGTACAAACATTTCCAACGGTGAAGGTGTCACACAGCAATCAACATCAAATATTGATGCTGCTAACATAAATACAGAAACATTGGATAACATACTCGTAAGTGAAACAACTAATATAAATAATGATACTCATAATATTCCTTTCATTGAAGATGAACATGTTGATATTCCTCCACAAGATGTGAATATAAATAAAACGACCTCCGCAACCTCAAATTCTAATGCCACTGCGACCACAAGTCACTCTTATATAAATGATAACTCAACTGTCGCTATTAAAAGTGTAGAAGATGGAGACTCTCAAAATGATAAAAATGAGAGTGAAAAGAAAGCTAACATCATTAAAAAAAGCTTTGTGTCTCAAATTCCTAAATTAGAAAAGTCAGCGAACATCAAACCTGTGTCAAAGGTTCCTTTGAAAACAATCTCAAATAAGAATAACATAGCACCCCAAACAGAAGCAAATCTCCCCTTTGGAAACAATGTACAAAGTGGAATTGTTAAAAAGTTGCAGCAAGGATTGTTTAATAAAGTTAATGTAACAATTGGGAAACCTGGTCCCAAAATTCCCATCCCTGTCACTCCTAAACGCATTTTAGGATCGCCAGCTGGCTCCAAGAAAATAAGTAACCAAGATTTGAACAACAGCAATGCCAAGAAAGATACTGACAAACCCAAAAAGAAGCCATTCTTTGTGGAAACATGCTTAAGCGATGACTACTTCACTGATGAGGATGTTAAACCAACAAGAGTTAACATTTCACAAAAGCCTAGACTGTCAATTATTAAAAATGAGATGGAGGAGGAGAAAGAAAGGATATCAACCGAACATGTATTATTCGTAAATAAGAAATGCATCGATATATCCGCAATCCACTTGAAGGAAGATTCCCCAGAGGTCAGTTTACGAGATATTTTTAGTTAGTATTTTAAGCAGGGGTAGATTTCCACCAGGTATATTGAATTATTTCATGGAGAACACTTACAAAATGTCAAAAAAAAATTTATTTAAAAACATAAGTACTTAACCCGTAATTCCTCTATTTAGATGTTACTGTTTTGCAATAGAAGTAATAGCTAATACTAAAATAAGATTTTTCGCGAAGGTTAAGTTGTTTTTAGGGGTTTCACCAGAGGTATTATGGGTTTAAGCTAGTTTTCGCTTCCTCCTCCTTCCTGGACCAACTTTAAAAGGATAAGCTAAGGCTAGTTATTACTGGTACTCCATCATCACTCATCGGGGAAGATACGTGATGGTGGACGCTGAAAGGCTGTTCGAAATGTCAGCTAGTTCTAGTTAGCTCGAGAAGGAGGAAGCCGATGAAGCTTGACGCGGTACAACCCAGCATTCATAGGATATATCACTGCCAGTATTCTAAATTCGGAAAACAAACATGCATAAGATAATTATGGCTGCACAAAATTTAAATGTCAAAAAAGTGTGGTAACCGGTAACCATAGATATACCACTCTCCGGTAACAAATCTCTATGGGTAATAATCTATGTGAAATAAGGCCAACAGGGCCAAGGGAATTCCTTTCCGAATTCGCTTTTAACAGAAAATTTATTACAGATATACATCATAGAAAAATGTTCTAAAATAACAACCATTTTACGATTTTACTGTCAAAAACTTTTGTAGCTTTCTTTTGGGGTGCGTAACTTCTAAAAATAAATAAATCATATCTTATTTAGTTTACTACTGTGCAAACTTAACTGTTTTTTTTTTATATATTATGATTGCTATACGGTTAATTCAATATGCTTATTAACAACATTATAGTAATAATAATGCCGCAAACACGTGGATACAAGACTGTAAACAAAATTTTAATTAGATTCTAGTAATATAGTAATACAACAAACACGTAGATTCAAAACTGTAAACAAAATTTTAATTAGATTCTAGTAATATAGTAATACAAGTAACTTATTCAGTGTAGGTACACGCATTTTCACAAACCCATCAATCTTACGAAGAAAATCGCCATAACAACCACCACATTTCTATAACACTCCTGTTTTAGACACAATGCATGCAATAAATTTTTTGAATGAATAATTACATATGAATTCACGGGAGGCATTCATATTTTACCAATGCATTCATACTTAATAATTGTTTTCCACAAATAGCGTCAAATTCGAATGCTCATGGCTGAAGGAATCGTGCCTTCGTGGGAGCAAGCAGAGGTGGCCCTGGAGCTGGTTTCTATGAAGTTTGGCAAGACCATGTCCCTGATGGCTGCCAATGAGTGCACCACGCTGGAGGCCGCCCTGGCTTATCTCCAGCAGGAGTGTGAGCTGTGCACCGGGAAATATCCCATGGAAGAGGTAACTCATGCTTATTATTTCTTGCCAAAAATATTATATACCTATATACTAGAATGTCACTAGTTCGACACTATATACAATATTATCACCTAATATTATATACCTATACACTAGAGTGTCACTAATTCTACACTATATATTATAAACTAATGGTGCCAAATTACTAAAATATATGGAAAATGTGGTTCCATGATAATTCAACACACGTATGAATCAGCACACTTTTCAAAAGTGTTATCAAGTCATTAAAAGTATGACAAAAAAAACTAGCTCAAAAACCTAATTAATTTTATTTTTTAATTATATAACTTAACATGGTAAGCCAATTTTTATTTTTCAAAGATCACACTTTCAAATTCTTACATGCTTTGTATTAATTAAAGACATAAGGAAAAATTCTTATTTTATTTAGAGGTTAAAACAAAATTTGATTTAAAATACGTTTGAGATTGGCGTTTTAGAGAGTGCTCTTGTTTTGTACATCCAACAAAGATTTTCCTTATTTTTAAAGTGGTCTTATGTAAGTTACACATCGAGCAACATAACAGAGCAGAATAACCTCGTTGAATTTAACCCACATTTAGAGCAGATGTCAAGTGGGAATGCTGTCCTTGTTCTACCGGTACTTTAATGGAAGATGCTCTGAGGAACTAGTGTCATTGATCCCTTCGGCAACGGTGCACAGTTGGAAAACACGCCGAACGTGCCCAATATTTGTACACGGTCGACATTTGTTACATGAGAATGGGTCGCTTCTACGACTCATTCTTGTGTTCAACAGCTCAGCTATGGAATGATCTGCCAGCCTCTGTGTTTCCTCCATCCTACAACATGGGTCTCTTCAAGACCCAGGTTTACTCCTTCCTATCCTCTAAAAGACTCCACGTAACATCCCCAAAGGTGATATAGGCCTTGAGGGAAATTATTTCCCTCAGGGCCTCCTGTGTGGAGTTACTGTAAAAAAAGAAATAAAACGAAGAAAAAAAAATTGAAACTTGCATACTAAAGTGGTTCTTGTTTCAGATGGTTTCAATGTTGAAATGCACTCACCGATGCTGCAAGGAATGCGCCAAGAACTACTTCACCATCCAAATCACAGACCGAAGTATCTTTGACTGCGCTTGCCCTTACTGCAAACATCCTGAGCTGCATGAACTGCATGAAGACGATATTCTGGAGTACTTCTCAAACTTGGATATCCTCTTGAAATCCATACTCGAAGAGAATGTACACGAATTATTCCAGAGAAAGTTGAGAGACAGGACATTGATGCAGGATCCAAACTTCAAATGGTGTGTCGAGGTGAGCTTGCAATCTTTCTGCCATTTTTCTATAATTATAGGTTTATTTATAACATTTTCCCTGCACCACATACAAAACCACCACATCATGATGGGATAGTCGTAATTGAGAAGTTTCATCTTGGTGAGGAACAATATGAGTTTTTATAGTTAAAATTTTATGATTTTAAAGATTCTGTTAATAAGGAATAGTGTTAACACAATAGATACAATTATACAACGTAAAAGCAACCAATATCTACAATGTATTATCTTTTCATGTTACCTTTTAACCTTTGTTGTAAACATTTGTTTGCATATATTAAATGTGTTTATTGCACACATGACACAACCACGCTGGAATACAAACTTCATGAAATCATTTTCACAGAGCAATTCTTGTGTTTTTTCAGTGCTCCTCTGGATTTATTGCAAATCCAAGACAGAAGAGACTTGTATGTCCCGACTGCCAATCTGTGACCTGTGCCCTCTGCAGAAAACCTGTAAGTTCATTTAACAAATTCTATTCTGCAGATCGGTACTGTGAACAATTATGATTAATTTATTATAAGAAAATACTTACTTTGTAATTTATATTTGCAGTGGGAAGCACAGCATGATGGAATCTCTTGTGAGAAGTTCGCCGAATGGAAGGAATCTAACGATCCCGATATACAAGTTGCGGGAGTCAAGAAGCATCTCGATGATCATGGAATTGACTGCCCTAAATGCAAGTTCCGATTCGCTTTATCAAGGTGAGAACCATTCTACTCATGCACATGGGGTTTGTGGCTTCAATGACTGATGAGTGCTGTTCCGAGCGGCACTCCGCAAGGTGAAGATCACCCTAATGATGGCCCATCTCCGATAATGGAGGGCACCAGCAAAAGAAAAATTATAGGATTCAATTAATAAATGCAACTTACGTCTAGATACGAATTGTCAGGAAACTCCTGATCTTTCTTTCCCTCTCTCGCTCCTTCCCTATTGCCTCACAATATTCCCCAATATTAGGGTGCCAATATCCAGTGTCATTTAAAGATATAATGTTGGTATCGAGTGATTTGATTATTACTTAAATTTTTTTTTAATTTAACGTAAATCAAATTTAATAATGTTTTTATTAAGTTCTGCAGGTATTTTTATTTTTTTTATTATTGTGACAGCTGTTTCGGCGTTTAAGGCCATTTTCGAACTGCTGTTAATCCACATTGTGACTACTTATTTATATGATTTTATTTACTCCTACCCCGTTCTAATTTGGACATTCTAATTACTTTCATGGTATTTTGTATTCTAGGGGAGGTTGTATGCACTTCACGTGCAGCCAGTGCAAGTACGAGTTCTGCTGTGGCTGCGACAAGCCCTTCATGATGGGGGCTAAGTGTGGCTTGAGCCCCTATTGCGCCAAGCTGGGCCTGCACTCTCATCACCCCAGGAACTGTCTCTTCTATCTCCGAGACAAGGAGCCCAGAGAATTGAAAACTCTACTACAGGTAAAAATACCATGTAACAAACTGTTCGATTCATAAATACTTCAATTATTTAGTAATTAGTCAATTAATGATATGGGAATTGATGCCCATTTGTTTGGATTTGAATTAAAACAATTATATTTACTAGCATACAAGGATGATAATATCTTTAATGAAATGCCTTCACTTCTGCCATCTTCCCCCAATTCATTAACCTCTCAAATACAATATTCACCTCCAAGCCGTCCAACTATCCAAGTTTATTACTTGTATAGGTGTAAGTACATTAAAATATTTAATACACAATTGTATACTATTTGGTTTCAGCTGCATAATATTGAATTCCGTGTTGACCCTCCGGAGACTGCGGAAGGAAATGCGGCCACTAAATGCCCCATCCAACTCCAGAGAGAGACGCCAACAGGAATGGTTGACAGTGTCTGTCATTCGGAAGTTGTCAAACAACAAGCAGGACTATGCCAGTAAGTTTTATATCTTTAAAATATTTTCAATATACATAGAAATATTGTAACATGAAAATAGAAGTATTCATGCCACACATATTTATTTTCCCTTAGCAGTAATCAAACAAAAAATATATAACTTTGTATGTATTTTTTTTTTTACAAATTACTGATTTTTTTGTGTACATAATAATTACAACATTACAGATATCCTTGTCTAATTCATTGCAAAAATACTGTTGATACAGTGAGCATTTAGTGCTAAAACCTTTGCAAATTCATTGTAGGTTTCGAAGAATATGTCAAATTTTACATCTACCATATTCAGGTAACAGGTTGCTCCTCCCCTGGGGCGAATTCTGGTACAGATTTCTGCGACTCACTCAACCATACCAGTATGTTGTGGTGACATCCCCAAGTGTGAGATTCTGGCGCAAATAGATTGATACATCAAATAGAAACTTGTGTGTTATAATTATTATCATGATCTTACAAAATATCATTATTGTAACTTCCAAACCTGTCTGCAAAATTCACTTTGTCTGAAGTTTTATATAGAATTTGTCAATCAACAAATGATTGTCTCCAAAATGTTGTTGTCCCTCCCACTCACTACATAGGTGGTTAAACTCCCCCCCCCCCTTTTTTTACATAAATAAAAATAAAAATTGTCTTCTCCCCCTCAGGCAACATCTTCCCAACATTAATTACTAATTCATTTGAATAATTTTTAATGGATTATTTGAAGAATCAAAGGGTTACAATTCTTCAAATAATCGATTTTCGAAATTGGTATCACAATTATGCCCATCCCTAATTACAACAAACTTCAATTGCAGGAACCATTATGTTGAATATCTATCTCGACTTGTGAGATCCCACAGCTTGGATCCTATTTCTATATTGTCTACCGATGACTTGGAAACACTAGTAAAGCGCGCTAATGTAAAGATGCCACCCAAACCTTACGGGTCCCTGGGAGGGTTGTTCAGATCCCGACTACTAGAGGTTTAACATTATTGAACTTTATTCATTGTACTGCAAATCAGTGCATACTTAAATAACATGTCCAAACAAAGCAATAATGTATATATTGTATATAAACCCATTTGTACCTAATCATTGGTTTTCATATGTTGCGTTAGATATTCAAACAAGCATTTAGAAAAAACTAATAATAATTGTGCAAACGGTAGTCAAATTACGCAGTTAAAAATCCAACTAACTTTGAGTAATAAATTTGATTTCTGATGGGTTAACATTTTTGGGTGAATGTTTTTTATTCGTAGGGTTCATTATGTAGAGTACCTGGTGGCTTTAGTGAAAACCGTGGATCCCCTACCGATAATGGACTTAAGTGAGATGGTTGCCGAGCTTCGGCGAAGAGCTATCCCCTTGCCCGAACGCGGTCCGTGGGATACCGACCCAATCTACACTGAAATGTGTGCTAAGGTACTCCACGTTGTCAAACCTACAATGGACAAACAAACCAACCAACCATTCTTGTTCTATGTTGTCGTACACTATATTGCTTTGTTTGTACAAGTTCCATCCTTTTCCACCATCTAATAACCAAACCATCCTATTTTATATATATTTACTAACAAATATAACTGATTTTCTAATCATTCTTATTTGAATCAAGCCTCAAAAAATTGTGGAATTTGATACAAAAAGCCAAAAAACGCTCAACTTCCTCACACAGCCGCCAGGCAATAAACAGCTTTATATCTACAATAAATGTAACTATGTAATGTATAAAGTTTTATACGAATAAACCGACTGTGAAAATGTTTCACCACCAGAGGATAAGAGTTTAAGCCCGCTCTCTGGCGGTCTGGTAAGGAACAAACATTTCACTCACTACTAAAGACACTGCGCAGAAAGGTAAAGTTCGCTAAAGCAAGTTAACGATTGTGGGACTTTTCTGTACAGTGTCTGCAGTAGCAAATGAAAAGTTCCTTTCTTACCGGACTGTCAGGGAGGGGGCTAACTGAATACATAATTGCAAAAATCTACCATTTCCCCCGGATGCCAAAAATACATACTCGTATGTACTTACTTTTACGAAATTCAAATGACACTAAATATTATTATGTAATAATTGCGATATTATTTTTTGAAATTTGCCAAGTGCATTCAATCATATTTGAATAAAACGGAAAAGCTGTCAACTTGTCTGGATAATCGAAAATTATGAATAACTACTACTTTTTACAAGGACCATGATTAATTAGTCTGAAATATCATAATAATTTAATATAGCCTTGGAACCCTTTTTTGATATAATTTTTATTTACAGATTATCAAAGAGCAAATCCCCCTGGAATGAAATTACAAGAATAAATGATACAATAAAATCATGGGATTTTCTATAGAGGATAAGTAGGTATATTGTGAAACTCAGAGAAAATAAAATATAAGCTTATTGTATTTGTAAAAGTCTAGTGTTAGGTCTTATTTATTTCATTTAAGTTTATAAAACAGTCTTAATCAATAATAATATATTATGCTGTCATAAAGTGGGGATTAGGTTTGATGAAGTTCCCTTCCAAACAACGTAGAATATGTATTATAATAATTTGGAACGTAGATAAATAAAGATATTTTTTACCAAGAATTCTTTTTATTTTCCACATTCTCACAACATATTTATACTCTCTCTCTCTCTCTCTCTGCATTGAATACTTTACGAATGTAGATTACAACTTGCTTTTCAGGCCTTTTCCTCAAGACGGAATTTTTGACACCTTACAAAAGCTACCTGCAAGACAGACTTCTTTGCAAAGTTGGGCAGGTTAATAAAATATTTTGACACTCCAGACAGGTGTCTCTATTTCCAATTGTCAGATTCACTTGAGATCTGTGCGCGGTTAGCTGGTTTCTAGGTACAAAATGTCAAGCTTTGTGGAAGCCATATTTACTCAGGCTTCAATAGAGCCCCGGTAACTTGAGCTGATCTGAAATACTTTGCATTGCAGCCCTCTACACTGTTTAACTACAATTTGCATGCTCTGTGTGCATCTCTGAGACCCATGCTCTGGTCTGTGCCAAACCACAAATCAAGACTACTGAATTCTCGAAAGGCTGAAATGATTGCCAAAGAATATTGGTTTGATTGGCTGTCCAGTCAATTCTCAGTCACCTCCATATCTCAAAACTGACAATCCTCTTCTCTTTACTGGATCTTACACTGAACGCCTTATATGAAGAAAATAAAGAATCTCTACAGATTTACAAATTTATTATTTTTAAAGATTATCTTATGGTATAAACATCCTAAATTAAATAATCTTTTATGGTTTTATTTTCAGTTTCTTAATTTAAGTAAAATATTTTTTTACAAGAAATAAAATGAAAAAGAGTAACAAATACCCCACTTGCACGCATTTTATAACGGCTTGAAAAAAAATCGTGCGGATAGATGTTTCTACTAAGACAACGAAAATGTTACTAAAATAAATTTGAATCTTATAGTTTTATATTAATAAAATAATTAAATCTGTTTTTTTAGCTTGTGACGTCACTCAATAAAAATGTCTGGCTCGCAATTTCTTTATATATTTTTATTAAATTTTACACTAATTAAAAAAAATATGACGTTTTATAACATCGATCTCAGAACCAAAAATAGAAATGTCTAAACAAAACAATAGGTAATTTTTTCTGTATCTGAAAAAATATAAATATAGTATAACTATAATTACATTATGTTCTATCAATTATTTATGCAATAATAATATTTTTCATGCGTTTTGTCACGTAAATGACGTTGTTTACATACGTACCTACAGTTTATTAATGTATTATTATTATGAACTTATATTGTTAATCCAGTTAATATATATTTATGTTACTTTTACGAATCTCGGACCCTTAGGTAGTTAAATGAGTCCATAACAATAATAGAGAGTTCGCTACGGAGTTCGCTACGTCTTCATGCTATGTATTTGAATTTTGACAAATGCTAGATGTCAAAGTTTTACCCGTCTCAGAACAGACATTATCTAGTGAGACGGGTAAAGTACATGTAAATGTTTAAATTTTATGCCAATAAACGCCCGGGTTGCCGGCAATGAAAAATGAAAAAGTGAACCGATTAAGAAGATTAAGGTATGTTTGCACAAGAATGCTTGGCTCTTCAAAATTCTACATAAACCTTGTAAAAAAGCATCCTTGTTTTTAATATATTTTATGTGACCCTTCCAAATTGTTTTTAATAAGTTTGATACTTTTAATGAACCTTCCCCTTTTTTCGTGTTTACCTTTCTTGTACTTGACACGTTTAATTTAAAACTTTATGGTGATTTTTCTATTATACATTTGATAGATAGTATTTTTTTGATGATGTAAAATATTTGGATTCAATAAAACAGTAATGTCTAATGACGTTGAACGTTATAATGATCAATAATATGGAAAAACGATTTTGGGGATTGAAATTTTCAAAAAATCGCCACGGCTTCAAAAATCCGTTCAAAAAAATAAATAAAAATAGTACAGAATGTCTTACAATTTTAGCTTGAAACGAAACAAAAAAAGTATATATATACATATATAAAGTGATGCAAGTGGCCTATTGTCAAAATATTCACAAATAATTATTTCATATATTTTAAAAATAAGTAAAAAATGAATCATTTATAAAAATGGATTTGATTATTTATTATATGGCATCATGGTTCTTTGATGTGATATTTCATAATTCATTAACTTTAACATAATTCTACATTATTGACTACAATGATAAATGCCCATTTGGCCCTTGAGGTGATTTTCCCACGAAAACGGCGCTATAGAAGTAATCCAATTATTATTTATTATTAGATGTCTACTACCTTTTTGCGAAGTTGGTATCCATGTGTCTGTTGGACCTCTGGATGTTGTAGATGTTAGACTTTATTCTACTCTCTACACTGGTGAACTTTGCGGCTTCTCTTAGATGTTTCTCCACAAAATCATCCTTGAATTTATGCTTCTTTTCGATTGCTTCCTGTTTCTTTTCCTGATCTCTATAATTAGAAACATACTTTTCTCTTTCTTTATCTCTTTCATTTGCATTGTTCATCATTTCTTTTCGCTTTTCTTCTTTCTCTGCTTCTGTCAGTTTGATTGGACGAACTTTTTCATATTTCTTTACATCTTTGCTTGGTATTACTTTTGGAGGAGTTTGTCGTTTATTCTTACTTAAGTGTATTTTACTTCCATCGGCTCTTACTAGACCGTAGTGCTTTTCTTTAGGAGTTGCGCCTTCTTCGTCGCTGTCTGCATTATACTTTAGAGGCATGATGATTGCTGGTCTACATGAATTTTCAGAACGACCTTCATGTTTAGATTTCTTAGATTCCTTGTAATCTTCACAATGGCGTTCATCGTTATTACTTTTATATGATTTTCTTTGATCTTCACGGTGGCGTTCATCATTTTTACTTTTATGTGATTTTCTTTGATCTCCTTCACGGTGGCGTTCATCATTATTACTTTTATGTGGTTTTCTTTGCTCTTCTTCACGATGGTGTTCATCATTATTGCTTTTATGTGATTTTCTTTGATCTTCATAATAGCGTTCATCATTATTACTTTTATGTGGTTTTCTTTGCTCTTCTTCACGATGGCGTTCATCATTATTACTTTTATGTGGTTTTCTTTGCTCTTCTTCACGATGGCGTTCATCATTATTACTTTTATGTGGTTTTCTTTGCTCTTCTTCACGATGGCGCTTCTTTGATCATAATAGCGTTCATCATTATTACTTTTATGTGGTTTTCTTTGCTCATCTTCCCGTTTACTGTCATATCTATCCTGATTATGACTTTTATGTGATTTACGAAGACTTCCATCAGTAGTACGTTCATATCTATCATCACTGTAACTCCTATATGATTTTCTATGATCATCCTCGTCGCTTTTATCAGACTTACTTCTTTTTTCTTTAGGTCCACTTGGGTCTCTATCAAAACCAGCTTCCCCTGAACGTTTCCGACTTTGGTGTTTTTCTTTTGGTTGTATTTCCTCTTCAGATTCTGGCTCTGAACTTGAGGAAGACTTCTTTTTCTTCTTCTTTTTCTTGGAACTCTTGACCTTTTCAGGCCTTGGTGGAGATTTCAACAAACCTTTTAAGTCAAAACTCTCTTCGTGACCTTTTTTCAGTTTAATTAACTTTTCAGCTAATTTCTTATCAATATCCGAAGACCCCTTTTTATGTTTTTTGTTTTTCTTTTTTTCCTTTTTCTTTTTTGTTTCGGCCTGAAAAATACATAATCAATTTAAATATTTAAAAAAAACACATTTTTTACTATGTTTTTAATAAAGACAAACATTCGCCCCTGAGGTGATTTTTCACAAAAACGACGCAATGCAAATTATCCAATTATTTTTATTATTTCTGGGTTACGAATAACTTGATAATATTTGAAAATCTACCATAAGCGGAAGGTGTCGCTTGTGATGGAGGACTTAGTCGAGGAATTGAAATCACAATGTCTGGGTGGGACCCAGACGCAATGCCAACTCAGCTACTGACGGGTTATTATATAAACATGTTTGTCCTGTACTAAAGGGAAGAAGGCTCGGAGACCTGCGGAGCTATGTTGTGGAACCGGGAGACATGCCAAACACACAACAACTTTGATGAACTTTATTTTCAAAAGGCCTGAGATACTGTCAACAGAACAAGATGGGAGCACAATGAAATTATAGCCTGAGCTATGCAGATTGTCTCAATAATAATACTGATTTAAAAAAACAATCACCTGATCCATCTTCAGCAGCATAGTGAGCTCCTTGAGCTTTACGGGGTTCTGTAGCAGCTGCGCCCGGGACTCCAGTTCCCTCTTCCTGATGGCCACCAGGGGGTCCTCTAGCAGCTTCCTGGCCATGTCCACCTGACAGTGGTTAGGCGCCACGTCCGCGCTAAGATTGCGGATGGAAAACGGAATGCACTCATGCTCCACGTGGTTTTTTGATGGGGGCTTTACGTAAGACGTGTTGGCCTTTTCTTCGGATACTATTTTCTCAAAAGTCTTGTCGATTTTTTTTCCAAGTAGGTATTGTTCACGGTCAACGCTTTCGTGTGGTTGCTGTGAATTATGGTTTGTACATTAATTGAGAGTAAAGTCGATAACATGGCGAATATGGAAATATTAATCAACTTGAGTAAATACTAGCACGGCAAAGCATTAAAAATAATTTTATTATTGACACTAATATTCTACAATCATAAAAATAATTTTGAGAAATACAAAATATTGCATAGCTAGAAGGCTAGAGGTAAATTCAAATAAGGAGCTGTTTAAAACAAGATTCATGATATTGTACAATAACATGGTCTGACCTTGTACATCCAATCCATCTTTTTATTGGCTTTCTCCACCAACACCCCGGATGTTTGGCCATGAGCAGTCAGTTCTTCTCTGGACCGTTCGCTGTCCATTTCTCTTCTCAAATCATCTATTCTTCTTTTTTCGTTTGCTTCTGCCTGTTCTGCCTTCCAAACCCTCTCCTGGTTTTTCATAGTATTTGGATGCCATGACTTTTTCGTGTTCTATGATTTAAAAATAAAAAAAAATTTATGAGTGAGTAATACAAGTATATGGGAATGGGTAAACTTTAATGCAGTTTCACCGGAGAATTAATTCAAGAAACGGTTTTACAAAATAACTTGGAGGTTAGAATACAATAGAACGATGAGAGACACTTTAAATTCTTACCAAGTCCCCGCCCCCCATGTTGATGTGTGGATAAAATAATTATTTATTTAACTGATAACTATTTGAAACAATGAATCCTTCAACATGCTAGCATAGGATTCATTGGTACGAAAACGTAAATATAAATAACTCCTGAACTGTCAGACGCGAAGCCCAGACACCGTAGACAATTAAATTTACTTTCATAGATAAATAAATAAATTAGATAGAAAATATAAGTGCCTTCCAGACGACCGAGTGGCCCAGTAATGTGGCCGACGGAAAAAATATGTTAACCGCTTATTTTTTGACTTGGCAATAATGGCAATACTCCTTATCTCCGCTGAGCGAAGCAGCCTTGAAATTTGAAATTTCGCTTTGGAAATTGCTTAACAATAAATAAAGCACAAGGAGTGTTGCCATTATTGCAAAGTCAAAAAATAAAAACTCGGTTAATATATTTTTCCGTCGGCCACACTACTGGGCCACCCGCACGTCTGGAAGGCACTTTATTAAAACAGCCTGGCAGAATTTTTTTCGTCCAGTTTTCATGTGGATTGTCTTTTTTTATGAAATTTTCTGGATTGTCTTTTTTCTATAGAATTTTGGATTATAGGATTGCACGTGAGTTATCTTTTCTATGGAAGATTCTATAGAAAATTCCATAGAAAAAGACAATCCTCTTACTATACCTTTTTCATCCAGATAATCCTGTAATCTGGATAAAAAAAAGTATCGTGTAGGAACGTCTTTAGAAAGTGGGGCTGGTGTTAATTTGAATAAATAAATATTAAAAAAAAGTGCAAAAAAAAGTTCCAACAATAAATTTCCTTAATGTATAATCATCCCTTTTCAGGAATTTGCCACAAATTTCTGAACACCGTTTAATATTGACGTGAAAAATTGTATTTACTTGAACAATGTGTAATGCTTTTTAAAAGTTGCGTTATTTTTCCTTTCAAGCATCTTGGTGTAGCCATTTAAACGACCGCAGCATCATTTATTTTTTTATGCTTTATTTTGACAAACTGTACGTACATCAGTCAGGAGCGAGTTTGCAAAAAATAGGGTTCGCCTTTGGTGCAATTGCAACATGCAATAAAAATATTCCAGAGTATACAAAAATCAATACAATGTTTTTCATGCCTTTGGGTTTGTACTGGCACCATTCGATAAGTATATGTAGATGTATATTATTTGATTTTTTATGAAACATTCAATAAATTATAAATACAATATGCTTTACAAAATCCCAGTTTTTGCGATAAATAATAAAGTTTTCACTGCTTAGCAAAATATTGTTTGAAAACGGAAAATTACTGAGAAAAAACTTTTAAATATCCAGAAAAACATCTTTAAAAAGATGTATTTGCACATCTTCCATATTTAATTATCTTAAGTAAGTACTTACCTAATTAATAGTTAGTGATTTAATGAATATCGACTGTAAATAGGCATAACCCTTCACGCCACAATTTCTGGAGGTGTCAGAGTAAAAAATAAATACGGTAAAATAATTTTAGTTGAAAGGGGTATTTTTCATACAAAAAACAATATCATAATAAACCATTTTTTTAACTATCGATGAAATGAGTCTAATATCACATCTCATGATATTTTAAATAGAAATGGAAATCAAGATGTAAAATTAGTTTTACGAATAGTAAAATATTTATAATGTAAACAGATAAATTTGTTTTAAACCACTTCGATTTAATGCAATTATCGACCGGTTTCAGAAATACACCTCCTTCGTCAGGACTGTATTTAGACTTATAATTATTAATATTATAATTTTGGCAAACCACAAAGAAAATACTATTGATAAGTGAAATATTCATTTTTATAGTCGCTTTTAAAGTTTTCATTTTGTGGCAGGGGTTTTATTTATTTTTAGTCGATATTCTACTGAAAGTGAAACAAATTCCATAATACAGAGCACATGAAGGGGGTGCTTACTACTTTTATTTTTCTTTATACACCAGAAAGAGTGTCTTCTGGACCAAATTTCTATTTCATTCCTCAACTCCAATGTTTATTTGGAACCTGTGGCTGAAAAAATAGGTAGTGCTAATAAAAAATAGAACGAGTTGTTTGGCGATCCGTCCTCTCTGCCTACCCCTGCCGTGATAAATAAAACTTAATTATAAATAAACTTCAATTTCCACCTACACTACATCTAATCCTGATCTAATACAGGTATACCTAAGTACCTCCATATTATTACGTTGGTTAACGGTTTAACCCAATAAATTTAATAAATACACTTTAACTCGAATCCCAAACCTGTGGATCAATGGTAAATGCTTTCACTCCCAGAGCTGACCTTGTTCAAATGAGACATTTATATATTTTTTCTACCTGCAACTGGATAATTATTTCAATGTTCGTGCTCTATATCGTTTAGATTTCAAGTTTGATAAAATACGAGTAGGTGCCTACACTGCATACTGCAGTGGAGCATCGCATGAATGGGTAAATAACAATAATTATAACCTATAAGTAAAACAAGTTGGTAGGTACACCACAACTCTCCCGGAAGTGCCCGGGCCTTCAACGTGGAATTCTTTACTTACTATTTAATTGGATAGCCTGCACATATAAAAACAAAGACTGATCAAATTACGAAAAAAAAATGTTTGTATGTGGATGACCAATATGGAGGGGTGACGTTTTTCGAAATATGTTACTTTTATTTAATGTAATAAAAAGCATAATAGGAATGTCCTTGTGTTATGGCGGACGAAGTTGACAGATTAATTTATACAGTAATTACATAGTTGGTATGAAAAAATAATGAATATGAAGTAAGGAATGTGAGGGTGTTTAAATGGTTAATGAGTAGAATTTATCGGTACTATGATTGACCGGTCAATAGCTGAGTCCCACCCAGCAGTCTTGCATTCAATTACTCGGCTGACTAAGTCCTCCATCACGACACAAGCGACAGTTTCCACTTGGTGTGATGGTAGTAGTAGATTTTCAAATATGGTCAGATTATTCGTAAACGGGAAATGTTTATCTTTCTTTTATAAAAATATATCGTGGATGTAAGGATCCACAGCATTATTTGTGTTTTGAAAGTGTGGAGTTGAGTTTCGGATTTTAAGTTATCGCCTAATTTTATTCATATTTTATTCTTTCTTCTTTTCAAAGGAAAGACAAACATTCCCATTTTACACATAATTGGACAATATTTGAAAAATTCTACTAAAATCGTTATAAGCGGAAAATGTTGTTTGTGCAATGATGAAGGATGAACTTGGAGGAGCAGAGGAATTGAACCCATGGCGCCAGGGTGGAAACTCGACGCATTGGGCAATTTAGCCGGTTAAAATATATACGTATGTAGAAAATAACATGAAAAAGCATGTTTAAACATCGTTACAGGGTGGAAACTGGCCCTTATTATCGAGCTGGTGAAGTCCACCATTCAGAATCGAAACGTTGTTTAAAATGGCATTAGCCGTATTTGGTGACCGAATCTGAAAAATCAGTTGTTTCTAAACTTACCTCTTCCCATTCACCTTCTCTTCCCCCATTTCTTTCAGCTTTTCAACATTTCCCAAGATAAGGATGTCATAGTTTCAATGACTACGGGTAGAGCTTAGAACTCTTGTGCAATAGGTAGGTAATGTTAATTAATTATTAATTTCACCCATCTTTTCCTTGCTGAAATATTATTTTGTGTGTTTCACTCTGGATCCTCCTACATAATAATGTAGTTATAAATTCAGTGATGGGCTTTCAAAATGCGCCCTTAGATATCCGTTTCAAAGCAAATCCTCTTTACCTTCTCCATCCATAAGTTGTTATTTGTTGCCGAACCCGGAGAACAGAAAGAAGTAGAAGAGGCACGAGTAAGGCGGGTTGTTCATCTTCTTGGCCCTACTGCCATGCCTCATGCCCCATGCCGTCACTATTCACTACTCGGACTACACGTGTCGGTTCCTTGGCCTCGGACACGTGTCGCTGCAGCAGGCCCACAAAGAAATGAGCGAACCCTCGCTTGAGACGACGCTGGGACAACATACAAAAATTCCTTTTAAAGTGCATTTTTAAAGTGCAACAGGTCTACTTAGTACTTACCTACCTGCAAAAATATTTAACGGTTTTTCTCTCAGATCAATTTTATTATCTATGAATTTTCCTGGTAATATAAACAGGTAGATACCGACCCAATTATGCAGTTACATACTTACGAGAATGTAGTTATTATCTATGGTGCATTATACCTTTTTTATATTTTTTGCAACCTACCACAATAAATAAATTATTAGTAGGTACCTACATGTATTCGTTATATTGCGCTGTTATACAGGTTGGCAAAGTAATGTAAACAAAAATGGGGGCGCTGCTATCGTTGAAATGGTTTTTAAAATATTTTAAACGATAGCAGCGCCCTTCAATGGCAACACCAAAATGGTTGAAGCTAGTTGAAAGGCAAAAAATATTAAACTATAAAAAAGGCACTATGGTTCGAGAGAATATTTTTCACATCAATATCAAACGGTGTTCAGAAATGAGAGGTAATTCCCGAAAGAAGATGTTTCTACATCATATTCTAAGGAAATTTATTATTCGAACTTGTTGTTATTTTTTAACACTAATTTAGCGAGATAATTACATGGAAAAAGTTTTTTTTAATATGTTTGAAATGTACATGTCAAATAAGCCATTTTAAATCAAAATAAGTTAAAGTTTTACTTAGTATAATAGCATTTTTAATACGCATTTTACTTTTAAATAACAGATTGGAACTTAATTACAATAAGAAACGACTATTTCAGTTGGGGACACCAACTAAGAACATATAAAATAGGTTCTAATTTTCATAGTTTGATTTTTTTAATACGGACGTAGTTGATGTTTACTAACCCTACGACGTCATATAATCATTTTTTCTATTTTTAAATAGCCCGACCCTTAGTTCAACTAAGAACCCATTAGTTATTTCATATGTTCATGGTCTGGGTTTTAAATAAAAATAAAAACATTATTTGGTATCTCCCCTAACTGAAATAATAATTGTAATAATATTTATTAATTGATAAACTAAAGTTTTTAAGACAAGATTTTTGTGCATAGCGCAAAGGGTAACAATTATTTTATAAACAGTAATTATTAGCCTGAAACACTCATCCAAATTGAAAAAACCTTCCGAGAAAAGATAAATGTCGCCGACAGGACTCGAACCTGCACCCTTCTGATTGCCGGTCAGATGCTCTACCGTTGAGCTACGTCGGCTTATCGCAAACCCGCATGTTAGCTCAACGGTAGAGCATCTGACCGGCAATCAGAAGAGTGCAGGTTCGAGTCCTGTCGGCGACATTTATCTTTTCTCGGAAGGTTTTTTCAATTTGGATGAGTGTTTCAGGCTAATAATTATTGTTTATAAAAATAAGTAATAATATTTATCTAAAACACACGTTATTTTACAAAAATATTTTAGAAGGCTTTGACTGTCCAACTAGGAACAAATCCCCTTTTAGAACAGTCAAATTGATAAGTTTAGTTCATATTAATATACATATACATTAAAGAATATAAAAGAATCATAAAGTAAAATTAAAATAAAGTAAAATTAAAAAAAAAAAAAATTTTTTGGTTGTTTTTGTTTTTAAAGTATGATACATTTTTTTAAAATTTACTGTGGGGAGATAATGAATTACATATGAGATGTAAAAGTTTAAAGTATGATATGTATTTTTTTAATTTACTGTAGGGAAATAATGAATTACATATGAGATGTAAAAGTTTAAAGTATAATATGTATTTTTTAATTTACTGTAGGGAAATAATGAATTACATATGAGATGTAAAAGTTTAAAGTATGATATGTATTTTTTAATTTACTGTAGGGAAATAATGAATTACATATGAGATGTAAAAGTTTAAAGTATAAAGAATAAAGGTTTAAAGTATAAAATACTAAAGTATGATGTGCATTTTTTAAAATTAGTGTACTACTAGTGGATGCTTATTGTAATTAAGTTCAATCATTTTTTTTTAAATACGTATTAAGAATGCTGTACTAATATTAAAGATTACTCAAAATAACAGTACACCCCGCGGAAGAAGCGTGCACTTTCGCATTTAAAAAAAAATTAAATAAAAATTGTTGACATTTTTCATGTCCAGTCAATCTGTCAGATTTGTAGTCTGACATAACATCATTATTCTAAAATCGGTCATTTATAGCACGAAAAAAAAAGTAGCCCGAAAACCAAATTTAACTTAACCAAAAGTTTTTTTTTAGGTTATTACCTACTAAATAAAACAAACATTATTCATTAAATGAAACACACAGTTTATTTTGAATCACTAATTTATTTTTAATTCATCTCCAACCGGTTTCGCTTATCCCAAGCTTCATCAGGGTAAAATTTAAAACTAAAAAAATAAACGATATATATAGGTGAGATATACAAAATACAATAAGAGGGAGACAACATATAAAACATAACAATGGAACAGATGGAATAAATTGGTGGTTTGAAACAAAGGGTTTGTTTTATTTAATAAACATGTCAAACCACAAAGTAATTAGTATAATACAAATATTTTCATTAAGCATATCTTTTTCTGAAAAGGTAGAACTTGTATCGGTACGCGCTCATCGAACTCGATCCGTCCTACTTCTAGCCGACCATCCTACCCGCCTTCTACGACATCTACATAATATACATCAAAATCTTAAAACATGTTTGTTTCCATGGTCGCAAAAATTTATCACTCAGCACGAAATATGAGAAGAAACAAGTGGTGCCAGTCCATTGAAAAAGAAAACAGGTGTGGTCAGCCTATTTCAAAGAGTTTCCACTTCTGGGTAGGTACCACTGTAGACTTTGTTAGCCCTGCGCGTTCCCTCTCTGCGGAGAGTCGGAGTCGGAGAGCACGCCAGCCCGTGTACCAGATATGGCTTGTACTAGGCGGGTATCGCCGCATTAGCCGGGGTTCACAGTGCGCCGCTTGCACCGTGCCCTCTGCCTATGAAGTTCCCCAAACCGACGACGACGGTGAATGACCCCGAGGTACCTACCCAGCTATGTATATAGCTACACAGGCCCTACCACGTGTAAGCAGTGCTATATTATGCTAGGTGCCAAGGATAGGACACGTAGATTTTAGGGTGAACACACATTGTCCCCTTTAAGAAAAAAAAACTTAATTAGTACGTACGTATTTTCGAATCGTTACTTGAAATGGCAACATCCGTGTTTGGTGACCAGATCTGAATAGCCGCGTACTTCCTAACCTCCCTTTACCACTCACCCTCAAAATATTTAGGTTTTTATCTCTCCACAGCAACCATATCGTTATGAGGTCATTCGTTATAACCGGGTTTGACTGTGAAAGTAATAAATATGTGCTATTTTACTATTGGTGTTTTCCTGTTCATACTTTTATCAAATCGTCTTGCGTTTTTTTAACCCTATTACGTCAAAGCCACGTGTGGCGGTACCCAGAATAGTTATTAGCACTAACTGTTTTACTTATTTAAATTTATGCGCTATAGCATTTGCATAAAAAAAACATGTTAAATGTAATTAAATAAGAAATAAATTTTCATGTCTAACACCTGCCTACATTAAAATTAGCGCGATTTACCGATGTTTTGACGAAATAAACGATAATTTCAACCAATTTCATTTTCACGATGTCGCAAATAATTTTTTTACTACCTACTCGTACATACTTACTTTTTTTAATCACTGTTGTGCGCACGTACGAGTATATACAAATATTGTTACACATAGATAGAGGGTAGAGGAACAAATAAATAAAAAATATAACGAGAATATTGTAGATTTAGTTTGGCATTCGTAAATTTTATAGATAAATTAAACCTACGTAGAATATCTCCAATTTAGAAAGATACATATTTAAAAATAAAGGCATCGTAAGTGATTTTCCTTAATTATATTAAACAGATTGTATTAAAATCACATAAATCGTGCAAAAAATATAATGCACTGAGGTTGTAAGTAACTACTCGTACATAGTCGCCAGTGTCATCCACCGATTCTGGCATATCCAAGATGCTGGGAAGAACTGGGAATTGGAAGACAAATATCGTCTGGGCATTGGACGACAAAGATCGTCTGAGCATTGAAAGACAACGACCATCTGGGCATTGGACAACAAATAAAATGTGGGCATTGGAAGACGAAGACCATCTAGGCATTGGAAGACGAAGACTGACTAGGCATTGGAAGATGAAGACCGTCTGGGCATTGGAAGACGAAAACCGTCTGGGCATTGGAAAGGCGAGAACCGTCGCTAGAAGGAAGTAGTTGATAAGTAGGTGTTCCAGCAAAACCACCTCTATCGTACGGTATCGGAAGTATCGGACGGGTCCGGTTCAAGCCACCAAGAGTTTGCGAAAACTTGTAATATTCATTTTTATATGTGTTGAACATTTTTTTACAGTTACTGATGTCACCGCCGCGAACTCTCGGTGAGTATACGAGTACGAGGTGTGTTCAAAAGAAAAGGTGAATTTTGAATTTTCGAGGGTTGTGTACATTCGATTATCGATTTGTTTTTGTTATGTTGATACACATATGTTTATCATATGTTAGCATTATCAGCCATTTTGGATTAGTGGTTTGTTTTTGACTACTGGAAAGGTTAGTCACGATTTTGTGTGTTCTTCGATTTTTTACTTTTGAAAAAAATGGATCAAAGAATATGTATTAAATTTTGCGTTAAAAATGGAATAAAGTGCTCCAACGCACTTAAAATGTTGACTGTGGCATTCGGCGAGTCTACTTTGTATCAAAAAAGTGTTATGTTTTGGGCATGAAACGTGTGGCAGCGAAGTTTGTTCCGAAATTGTTAAATTTTGAGCAAAAGCAACGTCGCATTAGTATCGCTCAGGAGTTGTTGAATGACGTCAACGACGATCCAGATTTGCTCAAAAGGGTCATAACTGGTGATGAAACATGGGTATATGGTTATGACGTCGAAACCAAGGCCCAATCATCCCAATGGAAGCGGCCAGAAGAGCCAAGACCGAAAAAAGCACGCCAAGTTCGATCAAATGTGAAGGTTTTGCTCACTGTTTTCTTCGATTACAGTGGCGTGGTGCATCATGAGTTCTTGCCAACAGGTCGTACGGTTAATAAGGAATACTACAAAGGAAGTTATGCAACGTTTGCGTGAAGCAATACGGCTCAAACGATCGGAATTGTGGAAAAACAAATCATGGATTTTGCATCACGATAATGCACCAGCTCACACATCAATGCTTGTTCGTGATTATTTGGCCAAAAACAACACCATAATCATGCCTCAACCACCGTATTCACCAGATTTGGCTCCCTGTGACTTTTTCCTATTCCCGAAACTGAAGAGACCAATGAAAGAAAAGCGTTTTGCCACAATTGATGAGATAAAGTCAGAATCGAAGAATGAGCTGATGGCCATACCGAAAAGCGCATTTCAGAAGTGCTTCGAGGATTGGAAGCGCTGGCATAAGTGCATTATATCTGAGGGGGATTGCTTTGAAGGGGAGAAAATGGATATTGATGAATAAATAAATATTTTTCGAAAAAATTCGAAATTCACCTTTTCTTTTGAACACACCTTAATGAGTGCAGAAAAAAAAATTATTAGCCAAAAATTATTTTAAATTAAAAAAAAAAAACTAATTCTACATGGCAGAGGAGAATAACGAAGCCTTCCAAAAATGTGACATCCCCTCGATCATTATAATTTTCAATTTCAAAGAAAACAGCCGAACATTCTTTTAAACATACCTAAATTGTCTACCTTTGTTTGATATTATTCAACTTTTCAGATGTAAATTATACTCAAGTAATAAATACCCTTTGATTTTGTAAATGCTTGCATCGTCATCATTATGGATACTAACCACCGAGCCGGAAGTCCGATTGAATAAACTTTACATCACAACATCTGTCAAAATTCTGAGCTGGAGTAAATATGCATATAAGCACGTATTTTAATTGTTATTTTGGTTTCTTATTTTAAAAAAAACTAACAAACAAACTAAGAATGTAACACCTATTTTATATATAATACAATACAATAATTAGACCTGAAATAGGTTTTCAGGTTCTTAGTTTGGGTTTATTCGTAAATAAAAAAACACCTACCCTAAAAGTTTTACAAAAACTTGAAACTTTACCAAGCTTTAAATGAATTAAAATGCGTTATTCTTCTTCTCCGGTGACTGAAATAGTTGTTCCTCGTTGTAATTAAACCAATAAAAAGTGATTTTCATTAATTTTACGCGTATTAAGAAATACGTGCATATATGCATATTGTGTCGGAAGCCTTGCCGCCTCTTTGATTGATAAATATTATTGCAATTTGTAAGGGTGTCAGATCAAATAATAAATATTGTTTTGCTGTTCGTAAACGATTCCGACTCGGGAGTCGGGACGCCTTTGTTAATGTATGTAACGGGCGGTCTGTGACGAGCGTGTTCTCACAGACCGCTCAGACTTAAATGACTAAGAATAAAAACGTAAGAGCAGTACGGCGGTGGGAAAGAGACAGGCTTCTCAGGCATCCACACGGCGCGGTAGGTCTGCGCCTTGTGGACCGCCTTAAGTGGCATGCGAAAGCCACTTCGGGCAGTTAGCATTCGACCGCCAGCCTGACAAGATCTTCTCTCTCCACTGCCCGCTCTGACTTCTGATGTACCCGCCTTCTTTTATTCTGACTACCGCTTACCTTGTACCCCCCATCAGACTACTGCCTCGGACTGGACCCAAATAAGCAACGTCACACGGACAAGGCCCGAAAAGTCGTAAATAAAGGTCTTGTCGCTAGTACCGTTCCTCCTTGCAGGGTGAACGGTAGGGAGTGCTACCTCCCCTCCCAGACCCGCTCCGCAGATTGGGATCAGCCGCCTCATACAGTTCGTTTGTGTGCCAATACGTCTGGTATACATATTTAATAAACATTATTGGTGTCAAAAAAAATCAGGTACTGCTACCAGAGTAAAATTTTAGTTACTCAACCCACCTTGAGTAATTAATTATAATATCCAACTGTCCAATAAAACACACTGACCCTAAACAAAATCAATTTCAATCGTCTTTCATATCAAAAAGATTACTTTATAATTTCGTAAAACAAAGTTTGTAGGTTTACGAGTGAAGTAATTTCAGATCGTCAATGTCAGTTAAAACGTCAAAAGTCAACAGAGTTCCAAAGTTGCCATATTGAGAAAAAAAATCAGTGTGGAATTTGATAAAAATAAATAAATCAAATCATGAGCCCGTCAATTTTAAATAGTAAAGTCACGAGCTAAAAACGCGGATTTGTTTATTTTATTATAAAAAAAACTATAATTTTCAAATTTTTTTAATACACATTTAAAAACATCTATCCAAACGATTTTTTCAAGTCATTATAAAATGCATGCAAGTGGCCTATAAGTGTGATTTTTTTCGACTTCTCGTTAAGTTAGGTATTCTCAGTAGATATCTCGGCACATGATTTTTTTTTCTAAACCAGCTGAAAATTGATTTGAGAGGCTTGTTTTCCACGAAAACACGCGTCACCCTATCCCGAATGCGTGAAGCGTGGAGGCGTTGGTACGATTCGGGAGTATCTACGCGGTACACGGGGAGCGCGAGTAAGTACCTACCTCAGCTATTTGCTACGCAACACAAACACCAGCGCGATGGGCCTAGCAGCCAGCAGCCAGCAGCCAGCAGCTAGAAGCCAACAGGAACAGCCACACAGCACAGATACTGGCCCTTGCACGTGCGCATTCTGCCGTGGCCGTCACTATCGATCCATAGAGAAGGAAAGTGCTGCAAAACGCCGAAATACACATCCCGTCGACACACAGTACCTACTCCCTGGTACTTACTCAAGAGGGGTTGGTAGTGTTGGTACCTACCTTTCCATTTTCCGCCGTGTGTGAATCCTAAAAAAATAACAGAGGAAAGTAAGCGGGTAGAAGGGAATATTGAATTTTCCACGCTTTCCCGATTTATATGAGAAAGGGGCTATGACTACGGTAAATTGAAAACTAGATACACGATCGTTTTAAAACATTAAGCACATGTAATCATACATTCCTACTACCTTTGCTTACAATTTTGCTAGGTATCTTGGAAAATGTTTGGCTAATAAAAAAATGTTGTTAAAAAAACTGTTGTCGCTGTATCCAGCGTTAATGAGTTTAGATTTTCACAGCAAATAGTATATTTATTGTTTTTTAGCGTATTAAATCTACCCTGATGATGGATATTGCAAAGTTTCTACACCTCAAAATCATCCAACGTTATACCAGCATTCGTAGGTACTAACTTTATTTTCGTTTTATGAATGATCCTTCAAAATAGTGAGTAGGTATTTACTTAATAGTTGTCAATATCAATGTTTATTCACAATGTACACACATAGGTGTAAGTATAGATAAAAATTTGTACTTGTTGCAATGTAATAAGCCCAGAGATTCCAATCCGGGTAATCTGGATTTCGATAAATTCGGATTTCGATAAATTCGTATTATTCACGACGGAATTAAAATCCGGATTTTCAAACATGAAATACGAATTATCCAGAATTAAAAAAAAAATTGTTTCTAACGCAATGAATGCGTCGAACGGGCTAATAGAATGCAATATTTAATAATTATGTAGACATTTCTAAAACATGAATAGGTTGTTAACCCAATAACGAAATCCTCGCATCATTAACTAACTAACTAACCATCACGCCGTTTCTCCGCAGGGGTAGGCAGAGAGGACGGACCGCCAAACAACTCGATCTTGGCATACACTTCTTTCTTCATTCACATTCATACAACGCCTCATACATTCTCTTCTGTTATTCCGACTTCTGACATGGCCCGACTCGAGTATTTGATTCACTTGATCGTGCCATGTCTTCCTCGGGCGTCCCCGGCTTCTCCTTCCATTCATATATTCTCCTTACACTCCTCTCTTCGTTCATTCGCTGTACATGCCCAAACCATCTAAGCGCCCCTTTCTTAATCTTGCTCACTACACTTACATCAGCCTTGCATTCTTTACGAATCTCAACATTTATCACTCGATCATACATGGTTTTACTCCACATTCGTCTCAGAGATCTCATTTCTACAGCATTCAGTCTACTTTCATCCTTCCTCTGCTAGTTCCATGCTCACTGGAATAGATAATTTAGTACAAACAAGTATTCTTATCAAATATTTGATAGAAAAATGAAAAAAATAAGAAAAAGAAAGTAGGAGAAAGGGAAATAATTGTGAATAACTTAACGTATTAAACAATTTTTTTTTATCTGACAATACTCGTACATACCAATACGAATACGATATGGCACCATAATTACACTGCTTGGTAAGTGACACTGCTTAAAATCATATGATATAATACTACAAAGAAGAGAATTTTTATTTTTTTATTTTCATTTATTTCGGTCATTGAAATTTGAAATTTGTGTAAAAATTTTATTTTTCAAAAATTCGAATTTATTCGAGAAATCCGGATTTTGAGTTTCAAGAAATCCTAAAATCCGGATTTTCCGAAACGGCTACGGATTTCCAATCCCTAAATAGGTTGGTATAACATTACATTGTTAAATTAAAAATAATAGTAAGTATGATCAATTTTAGACCGGCCACAAATACTTCCATACTTGGCTAAAGCAGTCATGGCTGCCTATTGCTTTCGCTCGAATATATTTTGAATACATTATACATATTTGAAGATCTATATGGCTGCCGTGGTCTGGCTGCCTAGTGCACGGCCAGACTTAATCAAACAAATTTAAGGAAATCGGAAAAGAACAAAGCAAAATGTAAACAAACAATAAGCGATACATATAATAATTCCACAGAAGACAGAAAGGAATTCGGTGGGTCCAGGCAGGATGTACTCATCCAATGCACATAGTTATATGTGTAGCTAGTTGTGACCATATTGTTGTCCAGCCCGCATTCCCTTCTCAGGATGAGGCGATAAAGAAAGCCCGGCACTCCGCACATCAAACACGCTACATTTATTTCGTAACTTCCACTGCAGTGATAACATTTTTATTATTGTTTTTCTCGATAAAGCGATGTATCACTCGCATACAATGCGACATAAAAATAAACAATGATTCAAGTTGTACCTAAGCCAAGGGCTTACATATATATATATTTTTTTTTTATTGAAAATTTTTGTTACATAATTACATTTTGAAACAGTTTGAAAATACAAGAAAACATGATAAAAATTAAATATGTAAACAAAAAATCCCACAAAGGCAAAGCCTGTGTGTGGGTATTATTATAGTTTTTTATCATATTATCTTGATACATAGGTACCTACTTACTTAAAAAAATGTATTTTACAACAATGAGTCCTGTCCACACACCGCGCTTCTACCATTCGGAGCAGTTCCAAACCAACAAATATATATTTTTTAAATAATAACAGTACCTACCTGTCCTGAAAACTGAAGTGATTTTTATTAATATTGTAATTATTTCTAAACAATACATTTTCCCTGTGCGTAGGTACGAGTGTTACATTTTCAATTTTGGAATTGATCAAGAATATTATCCAATTTATAAAAACAACATTTTCAAAACCAGAAAAGCGATAAAGTACCTACCTACCTATAATATTATACAGGCGATTATTTTTATTCTATATTTGAAATATGATTCCGTAGAAACCAAATGTCTCGGTTTTCTCTGTACCTACGTCCCGTGATTTTTCTAGCGCGATATAAACGCATACCATTAGGAATAAGTGTTAGGCTATAAGCCAAAAACTTATATAATCAACATATGCTAACAACAATAATGTACATATTAATTTAACCATTGAAGAAGATAATATTAACAAATCCCAATGAAATATGAAGCCGAAAATAAAAAGGTAACGTCTTACCGGGACAATATCTCATTTGCTATTGAACCATCTCAATTAAAGACGTGTTAAAATTATTCTCAGTTAATTCCTATATTTTTTTTTTATGATTACAAAGTTCTATCCAAATATATTTGCAACTCACGTAGTGTCTATGATATACCTATTCGATTTTCATTTATATTTGACATCTTTTGACTCTTCTATTTGTGAAGAAATATTCAATTTATTAGAATAACTTATTGAAGCTAATAAATCTCATCGTAATATTTAATCATCGAAGAAGATAATACTTTCAAAATCTCAATGAAATCTGTAACAGAAAAAGTCGTATTTCATTGCGATTTGTCGATATTACCCTTTTCAGTGATAAAATATTATTACACTGGGGTTTATACGCTTCAATAAGTTATTATAATAAATTGAATATATGTGTGTATTAAGTATTTACGAAATAAACAATGGAAAAAACATAGTAATTTAAATCTATAAAGTAAACCCAACACCAATAATTATTTAATATGTAATAAGAGTGTGATTTTTCGGTAATGGGCATTGATGATAGATTAATGATTATAAACTGATTAAATAATTGTACAATCTGTGCGTGTTTTTCTTAGGTTTCAATGAATTTTATTGTTACAATATTCACTTTCAGTCATAACTCATTTGATTAGTTGCATTCCCTTCAGATTCCGAATCTTCAAAATGGTGAATTGAGCATCAATTTAGGTACGTATTCGGGTTGGGACGAGGAGGCTAAGCAAGCACCCCGCGAAAGGCCCAAAACGAGCGGAGGGTTCACGACCTTTGTGCGGTAGGGGACACTCGTTCGTTCACTGCGCAGGACATTTCGGCTGGGGTAGATCGGAGAGTAGGCGATGGTATTTACTTCCCCGCGTTGAAATCGCCGAAAGCCGCCCTGGTGTTGGTGCTGGTGCCTACCGTACCCGGAGTCGGGGTGAATCTAGGCCACGACAAGATTTTCTCTTTTCGGAGGGGATGCCTGGCACCTACCTACATCGGCTGCAGCGTTCCTCATACTGCGGAGAAATATAACGCATTTATAAGGGTAGGTAATATTCATTACCGTCATCATACGCAGGAAACGTTGCTTGTGCATTGGTGGAGAAGTTAGATAACTAGCTATCAGAGGAATTGAACCGGCAACGCCCGGGTAACTCAGCGACTAAACGGTACCTATGATTGATACCTACTCGTTCTCATCACATCTGCCTTGATGATGGGCGCTGCAAGCCCGTTCGAAGCGTTAACTCAAGAAACAGCGTAATACTGTTTATTACCTACGCCAAAAATCAATCGACATGCCTAACACAAATTAAAGTTTTTATTTATTCAAAAGAGGCTGCCAGACTGCTAAAATATGCTGCTAATGTATGGCTTGACATTTAATAATTGGTATTTATTATTTTGGAACTACAAATATTGTGGCAACACATAGCTACTCACTTCGTCTTTGAAATGTGTTCTTCGCATTAAAATCTTTTCGCGTATTCGCATTTGACAGTTTGTTGAAACAATGCAAAACATCGCAATTAATTCTTTCATGTTTTTTTTTGTTAAATTTATAATTTTGGTCTCAACATTTTTTTAATTTTTTTTTTATTATGGTTATTTCGTGATATAACTTTCAGAATATCGAAAAAAATCGCCTTCGCATGTAAATTATCTGCTTAAAAATTTAAACGTAAAATTTTGTCTTAGAATATGTCTAATAATCGCCTTTCCGAACGGACCACTAATTTCTAAATACCAAATATGCCTTTGGACCATTTTTTTATTTTTTTATTTATTACAATAGTTTTCCTATGAGCCATCTTGGTAGACTGTACCTACCTACCCGAAGTTGCAGTATGTTACTCATCTTCTTATGGTGCCCCTCCTATCGATGGTTGGCTTCCTGCAGACAATTCGATGGAACTGCACTCGTACCAGTCACGTGTGTAGATTTCGAAGCTAGTATACCTACTTACCTTATAAAAATATAAATTAGGAAATCATTTCAAAATCAATATTCATTTTTAATCAATTTTGTGATATTTTCATATAGGTCTCTAGTGCTCACTGGGTAGGTTCATCCTCCCTTTGTTAAAACTTGAAGTACGAGCTTCTTGAATTTTAACTTGGAATAGTGGAGTTTTGGGGATTGCGATTTACAGGACATTGGTCTCGAGACTGTCCTTTCCTCGCTGATGTCATAAGAGTATTTTTTCGTCTTGATTAAATAAAAACAAAGCGCTTACTCACAACAAATATGTAACGGCAAAATAGACAAAATATTCGAAATGGGGCTCCGTAAGTATAAGTAAAATACACAACACAGTCCGCCACCATCGACAATACCAACCCACAATATTAGACATTTTTTTATTATTAGTTAACGTACCTACCCACAAGCACTGTTTACTAATTTACTTTATTTGTTAAATTTTTTAGTGTCTCGTTCATTTATAATAGTCGTCTGTAGAGATTATGACTGGTTTGTGGTTTTTCTACTATTCTACAATAAGGTCAATAATCCACAAACATATTCATGTTTTGTGCACGGAAAAGCACGCGTTTGCATTTGTTCTACAACTGGAGCTTCATATTTGAGAAAGAATGAGAGAATGGGTAGTCTTATAATGATATAATTACAGTAAAGTAAACGGTAAAAGTTTGCAATACGAAATGAGTAGGTACCAGGTGCCTAGCTAGTAACTACGTGAACAGGTGGGTAACATTTACACGCATGCTGCATTTTTGTCCTCATTTCGATGACGAATAAAGTATACAGTTTGTGGGTAGGTACAAATCGACAAACTGTCTCGGTGTCGTCGCTAGCGTAGTTTAAGTGGAGGTACAAATTAACTATGAATTGAAACAAGATCGATATTTAGTTAGTTCCTCTTTTAAGAAGAGGAGAGATTCCATAGGAATAAACAGAGAGGATGGAATTACAAGACATGCATCCGTTCTTATTACTAGGGAAAGCATTATGACGGCTTTCGTGGTTGAGTGGTTACGATCCTCAGCAACGAATCCGGAGGTCCTGGGTTTAAATCTCAGGGTGGCAAGTAAATTTAAGGTACGTTTAAGAGTGGTAGATACTTTCAGTATCGCCCTGTTGAAAGACCACCATACGTTGTTTGAAGTGGCTTTAGCCAGATCTGAATAGCCAGGTACTTCCCAGTCTTCCTCCTTCCCACTTCCTTCCCCTCCTCACTACCTTCAGCCTCAGAACATATCCCAGTTGGGGATGCCATAGTCTCACTTGCTCCAGACGGTTGGAAGCATTTGGGACTCCTGTGCGGTACTCTCATAAAAAAGGATCGTTTTTTCTAATTATTTCTCATCGGATGCTTATTAAATTTGAATTAAAAATGGACATTGTGTTGCCACTGAGAGCCTGTTGCTACTTGTTACCACCATTTCCGATGGTGCATGCGTTGTTTATACTATGGTAAAAGGAAGAGGTTACAGCACAGCTATCAGCAGTTATACCTCTATGAACTTTTCATTTAATAATACTTGTACGAGTGAAATTCCGGGAGCGGTTTCGGACTGCAGCACTGAGGGTGAAGATTTCCTGGATGAAAGCCAACAGTTTTCACGAGAGACAGCCAGAAAATGAAATAAATTAATAGAAATTGAAAGACCGAATAGTGGCTGAATGCTCCCAAATATCTGATTCCCACTAAAGCGTCGCGGGTTCAATCCTCCACCAATGCAAAAGCAACATTTTATTTTTCGCATTGGAAATTCGAGGAATTTAAGTATTATTGTTTTATTACAGATTTTCTTTATTCTTTATAAACGTAACGGGCATTAGAACCACAACCATCCTGATCCTCAGAAATTCCCGCATGCAATGTGAAAGATTGCCGTGATGAACGTTAACCTCCGATATAACACCAGAAGAAAGGTTTTTTTTATTATTATTATACATTTTCTAGAATGTTGGGAAACGCCACGGGTATTCGAACCACAACCACCCCGATCCCCAGTGCGGGGGTATCGTGCCAGGGGGGGCAGAGGTCCAGGGCCCGGGTTCGAGGACCTCCAGCCTGCTGTCGGGCCTCCCCCTCCCCCTGCTCACCCACCGCCCCCCGGCAATGTTCTCTGCTTCCTCCGACCGCGACCTCAGACGTGACGTCACGGAAGGGCTTTCGGATGCAACGCGTTTTGTGGGATGTATACCAGACCATTTTCCAACCTTAACTAATATTATTTATTTTATTTTAGAAGTAACTAGTAGGTAGGGAATTATTTCCGACATTTCTGATAATTCAAATTTTGAAGAAACCAAAATGAAAATGCTTTTTTCATTTACAAAACATCTATAGAATAAATAATGTACACTAGAAGTGCAGTGCTTTCTACGTAGATTTAAATAGAAGCCGGTGTGCCTTTGACTTGGTGCCTTTTGGTTCTATCCCCGAGAGAGCCATTGAAAATACAGCAATTATAGCGCTCTGTCTCTCTTACACTGCCTGCATTGTGTATTGCAAATTCCATTTGATCGAAATGAAATGATGATGAAATATTTTTTTGTATTAGAAATTTAAGACCCGAAGGACAGACTTTTGAATCACGAACCACGCCCACATCGCATTTCTTGTGTTCTTATTTGTTTTATGAAAATACCAAATGACAAAAAACGAAGCCAATTTTTAACGGATTTTTCTATTAAAAATGTCGAATTTTTCAATGTATATGATACGTAACTGAAACCCTACAGCGTATTAGATACAATGCTCAGAAAACACAAGCTATTAATAAAATGATAGAAAAGGAATAGTTTAATAATACGTTCAGAAATGTTAATTATCACGTAAAATTGCTCCTCCGTGATCAATTAATAACTTTAATTTTTTCCTTGTACATAATATAATACGTTAACCGCCTCTCTGGTAGTTCTAAAACGGCTGAAATTCTGGCTGCCGGTACTGCCCGTAGAGCGCCGTGCTCAAGAGGAGGGAGAAGAGGACCATGCACGAGGCACCAGTTGTTGGATATTGTGCTGCAGCCACACGTGTCGAGAGAATTTTGCCCTTCGACCTAAATAAGGTTCATTCGACTTATTTGTGCGCGCCTTAAAATGGGTGGCAATCTAATATTGGATGAGGAAAGTACCCGAAATGCCCGTGGGTAGGTAGGAACTGGGTACTAACCAGCGCAGGCGACCGAGAGACGCGTTGAAATATTAATGCATCCAGTCATAAAACTCGAATGAACAACAAAGAATTCGTGTGTATTGGGCCGCTTATGTTTTTTATTGCGTAATGAATGTCACCTTTGTCGGACTCACGGAAGTTGAATTTGAAGTGTTGCCAGTGTTATGTTACGTAGGAACCTACCGAATAGAAAAATGAGCGTGCATTATTAATTATTATTAGTGGTACGACGCAGCTATGACTCAGACATAAACAGGTGCAACGGTCATCTTGAGATGTCGACAGTCATTAATAATTATTGCATCACCATCTCAAGTACATTGTACAATAACATGTTTAGTACATTCACCCAAACAAATACAAAATTAGGCTAATTTAGACTACTAAGATAACGTGTAATAAGTTTATTTTTATTACCCTTTCATTATGACCTGTACCCTTAACCAGAAATAATACACTATTCGTATAAATAATATAGATAAATACTTAATAATAATCGAATGATTCGAAACCATAATAATATACTCTTAGTCCCAATATCTACAATTAGGACGCACCCGACTGCACAGATAAGTACAGTCTGACATTTTATGGTCGACAAAAAAATGAGGGCGCTGCGATCGTTTAAACCGTTTTAAATTACAATCCCAAAATGGCTCATGGGAAGATAGTTTTAAAAAGCACATTGCTTAAGTGCAAGATTTTTTTTTAGTTTCGCTAAACGGCATCCAGAAATTAGTGGTACTTTCCGAAAGGAGGTAATTCTACGTCACGTTTTAAGCAATTATTATTACAAACAAATGATTTTAAGACAATTTTGCGTTCAAATTTATTTATGTTTAAATCGGCGACGTCAGAGTTCACCAAAGGAAACCTCTTTTCACGGAGGGTTCCGCGGCCGGAAAGATTTCTCTTCCAATTTTTTTGCCTAGAATAAAATCTAAAAAGTTATACCGAAAACAGTGTGCCGGGAGTTTTAAATCCGCATCAGCGTACTTCTCGAGATTATTTAGTTTTGAAGTTATGTTTCCGGCCAGTTAAAAAAATGTAATTTAGAAATATTCAGCGCCCTTGAGGTGATTTTTTACAAAAACGGCGCTATCCAAAGCATTCAATTTTGAATATTATTATTATTATACCTACGCATTTTTAATTAAGCATTATTTGATTTTTTTTTTAAATTGCCTGCAATGCCTGTAATACCTGCACACCATACAATAAAAAGATTTCGTTGAGATGATGTTTCCCTCCTCTTCTAGCTTTTTTGTAGCTTTATGTCAGTCAGCGATCGTTCCTAAAGCTCGATGCGGCACTCGTCATTCTTCGTACAGATACGTAATCTTATTCACAGAAAAAGTCCTTAAAATATCCCCATGTAAAACTTATTGTTCCTTATTTGAAAGACTAAGGCACCATTTAAGCAAAAAAAAACGCTTTTCCGAATCCTAGAGTGGCATTACCCCTTAATTACCATTATACCAGACGTGACTTACAAAGTATGTCATGGGGGTCAAAGTAGGACAGGTAATACTTTGCCGTCAGATTACAAAAAAATGCATTGTACAAACATAAAATAAGTAAGTTTACTCGATTACGCGGGCGCTAATGACCAGATCAGAAAAGATTGTTTATTTAGATCAGTCACCGCGGCCGCAGGAATCGCTCACAAAGACAGACAATTTTGGTAGAACAATAATTTTGAAAGGTTTTTGTGGATCAGAGGGGCTCGACCAATGAGAGCCCGCTCTGTTTCGGGACCGTCGCCGGGAGCGACCGTAGGGGTGGCGGGGGTCGGAGAAATGTCCCGTTAGCACCCAGTAGCGTCTCGGGACGAAAACGAGGTTCAGGGGCGTAGGAAAAAGAAAACGATGACGCGCACTGTCATCATCACTTCTTCGAAAACCCCGGAACTACGCTTGTCGAAAGCCAATATGTACTGAAATGGGGCGTTTGCACAAATCCTCTTTTTGTGCAAACATAACAAGATAGGGATGCGTATCTAGTCGCTTCTATCAGGTTAAAATTAAAGTCGGGCGTTGCACAATTAATTGTTTGTGCAGACAAACAAACAAGACAGAGACGCGTATCTAGTCGCTTCTCTCTCTCTCTCGTTTGTGGTCAGGTCGTCTGTTATGAGCCTGACAGTACTACATGCCAGCTTGATCGAGAACGTATCGAGTCGTCTCTCGTTCGAAACTGCACGAACTCAGTAGTTGATTTCGTATCTAGTCGTACCACCTACTGAGTTATGTACTGGTTGATGTTTATGCAAATGGAGGGTATTACAAACTTTGATAGTCACGTCTGGTATATTCTCCCCTCGGTGCAGTAACGTCTGTGCCTAGCTGTGAAGACGTGTACTCCGGCGGTGACCTCGCCGGCCAGTCCCTCTGGGCCGTCGGAGGGCGGTCCTCATCGGCACCCTTGGGCTGGCGTGGGTCGGTGCGGGCGTCAAAAGCTGGTACTGGTGGTGCAGCGGATGCGGGTGTCGCAGCGGATGCGGGTGTTGCAGCGGATGCGGGTGTCGCAGCGGATGCGGGTGTTGCAGCGGATGCGGGTGTTGCAGCGGATGCGGGTGTCGCAGCGGATGCGGGTGTTGCAGCGGATGCGGGTGTCGCAGCGGATGCGGGTGTTGCAGCGGATGCGGGTGTTGCAGCGGATGCGGGTGTTGAAGCTGATGCGGGTGATGAAGCTGGTGCGAGCGTCGGTGCCGGGAGTATGACCGCGACTTTGACCGCTGGGCGCACGTAGATGCCGGTGGCTGTTTGTATGCGGACAATTCTTACTTGTCCGTCAGCGGCGGGCTTAGCTTCGATTACACGTCCGCGTGGCCAGCTGTTTCGGGGTAGAGCGGGGTCCATGATGACCACCAAGTCGTGCTCTTTGATGGGGTCGGCCTGGTGGTGCCATTTCTGCCGGGCGGCCATGGTGGGGAGGTATTCACGAAGCCACCGCCTCCAGAACATGTCTGCCAGCTGTTGGCTTATGCGCCACTGGCGGCGGAGGCATACCTCCTCCTCCTTTTTGTCATATAGTGACAGGTGAGGGCGTTTTCCCGCTGACCCCATTAGAAAGTGGTTGGGGGTCAAGGGCTCCTCGTCTCTCGGGTCAACCGAGACGTGGGTCAGGGGCCGGTTGTTGACCACGAACTCGGCTTCTGCAAGCGCCGTAAGAAGTGTCTCCTCTCTCGGGGCTCTTTCTTTCAGTGTAGCTCCTAGGGCTCGCTTCACTGAACGTACTAGCCTTTCCCAGGCTCCCCCCATAGGGGGACTCAGAGGTGGGGTAAAGCGCCACTCGATACCCTGTATGGCTAGGGTATCCTGCATCCTTGCGTCTTGGCTGAGCGACTCCACGGCATCTCGGATTTCATTGTTTGCTCCATGAAAGTTGGTACCGTTGTCGGAGTACATCACTGCTGGTTGTCCTCGGCGGGCCGCCATCCGTTGCAGGGCCATGATGGCCGAGTCAGCACTCAGCGACGCAGCCAGTTCTAGGTGTATGGCGCGAGTGGAGAGGCATGTAAATATGGCCCCGTAGCGCGTTTCTCGGCGTCTGCCAATCGTGACCTCCATAGGGCCGAAGTAGTCCAGTCCGCAGTGTGTGAACGGGCGGACATGGTGCGTCAGGCGAGCTTCTGGGAGCGCTCCCATAATGGGTGGGACGGGCTTGCTCTTCCGCATTCGGCACGTTGGGCAGTTGTGGGCGATCTTTCTGCTAGTGGTACGTAGCCGCAGTACGAAGAAGCTGCCCCGTACCTCTGCGATGGTCTTCTCGGTGCTCGGGTGGTCCGCCTTCTGGTGGTAGTGTCGGATCAGCAGCCGAGCATAAGGGTCATCGCCATCTAGGATGATCGGAGTCTTGGCTATGCTCGTGGCTCCGGTTACTGCTTGCAAACGGGAGCGCATCCGCATGACTCCGTCTGGGCCGAGGAAAGGCGTCAGGCTGTTTAGGCGGCTAGCGGCGGGCAGCGCCTGGCCGTGCTGTATGTTGTGAAGATCGGGGGTGAAGGCATTCTCTTGGGACCTGATCACCCATCTGCGTTCAGCCTCCGTGAGCTCCTCGGCCCGTAGCGGGCCTTCGGTAGGTCGGCCCGACCCCATCCGGCAACGCCTTATGAAGCGCAGTATCCATGCTGTGGCGCGGATGAGGCGGTACCATGAGGAAAATCTCTCGATAGCGGGCAGGGCCTCCCCGGCCGTGGATATGAGGCCGACATATTGGGGCCTAGTCTCCGGGATCGAGTCATCGGGCTTCGTGGTGAGGGCGCGCTCTTCGGGCCAGTCCTCGTCAGGTTTCGTGATGAAAGCAGGTCCGCAGAACCATTCTCCTTGCAGGGACAGGTCGGGTAGTGCCAAGTCTCGGGTGCCGATGTCAGTGGGGTTTTGTTTGGTTGGAACCCACCTCCAGTCAGCTATGTTGGTGAGTTCGTCGATCTCGCCCAACCGATTCGCCACAAAGGCGGAGTATGCCCGTGGGTCGGTGCGTAGCCAACACAGCACAGTGGTCGAGTCGGTCCAGAAGACGGTTCTGCATATTCGTGCCTGACTTTCAGATTTAATAGTCTTGGCCAGTCTAGCCGCCATGAGCGCGGCTTGCAGCTCGAGGCGGGGAATTGATAGGGGTTTGAGTGGCGCCACCTTGCACTTGCTTGCGATGAAGGTGGCTCGCGGCGCGCCTTGCACTTCCTCAACGAAGTAGGCGACGGCGCAGCAGGCTTGTTCGGACGCGTCACTGAAGAGGTGCAGTGTAACGTTGCTCAGCTTGTGTCGGAGTGACCGTCTCGGGATGGACACGCTGCTTTCCCTCAGCAGACTCATCCAGTCCCTCCATCGCTCGGCATGCTCAGGGGCGATGGGGTCGTCCCAGCTGATGCTCGAGCGCCACATGGCTTGCAGTAAAATCTTCGACCGTATAGTGAGGCAGGCGACGAAACCCACCGGGTCAAAGATTTTCATGATGATAGATAGGAGCTGCCTCTTCGTAGGCCGTGTGGCTTCTTGGGGGCTGACCGCGTCGAGAAAGGTGTAAAGAAATCGGTCAGTCGACGGGTCCCAGACCAGTCCCAGTACGCGCTCCGTCCCCGTGGTTCCGCTGTTGATCTGCACTGCGGCGGTCGCTCGTTCACCGGGGAGAATCTGTGCTATAGCGGCCGGGCTGTTGGAGGCCCAGTTGGTCAGGTTGAACCCTCCCTTTGCAAGGAGGGCCTTCACGCTCTGGACCAGTGCGGCAGCCTCGTGTACGTTATCCACGGCGTCCAAATAGTCGTCCATATAGAATTTGGAACGAACGGCTGCTGCGGCGGCGGGGTGCTCGGTTTCGTATTGCCCGGCCACTCTGTCTCGCACGTACTGGGCACTGCTGGGGGAACATGTCGCCCCGAACATCATAGATGTCAACTGGTACGTCTCTGGGTCCCGTGTGCCAGGCGACCTCCAGAGGTACAGCTGGGAGGGTTGGTCCTCTCTCCTGATGTGGATGCGCAGGAACATCTCTTGTATCTCTGCAGCGATGGCCACATTTCCCTCTCGGAAGCGAAGGAGGTTCCCCAGGAGTGAGGACAGCAAGTCAGGGCCGGTCATCAGCTGGTCATTCAGAGACGTCCCTCGGCATCGGCTGGCGGCATCAAAGACGATTCTGATTTTCCCCGGCTTGTTGGGATTTGTCACCGCGAAGTGAGGAAGGTACCACTTTCGCGGGGCGGGTAATGATGCCTCGTGGGTTGAAAGCTTCCTGGCGTAGCCTTTGGCGACAAGTTGTGACATCTTGTCGGCGTACGCGGCCGCCAGGGTGGGGTCCGCCGCCAGCTTCTGGTCGAGAGATTGTAGCCGCTTCAGTGCGCACTGCCGGTTGTCGGGTAGCACGGTTGTCGGGTCTTTCCACAGGAGTCCGGTTTCCCACCTCCCGGTAGCGAGGGGGCGGGTGGTCTCTCCCATCATCGCTAGTGCCCTTGCGTCTTGAGCATTGACCCGTGCTGCTGATGTAACGCCGAGGGAGTCGATGGCGAAGTTTGTCCTCACCAACTCCCTCAAGCGAGCGTCCGCGGCGGTCTCTGATTGCAGGGCCAGAGTAGTGGCTGGGTCGTCAGCGCCAGGGTTTGTTCCCCCGTGAGCGATCCACCCTAAAGCGGTCCGCGACACTATGCGCGAAGTGTTGTCCTCACGGACCTCTCTCGATACAATCAGGTGGGCGTTGTCCTGCCCGATCAAGAGCTTCGGGGTGATGCGTCGTCCTGGCACTTGCTGCTCCGGCAGGTTCAGCTCGGCTATGGTGCTCGCGGTGATGGAGAAGGTCGTGTCCAACCCGGCGCCTCTGATGGTCAGCTTCACGCGTCGGGAGCGGGCGTCGGAGGTGCACATGCCCTTTGCTCCGTGAAGCCGTACGGCACGGACCGGACCGCTTGCACCGGTCAACATCGCGATCTCGGCGTCGACAAGGGTCACGGTAGAGCCCTCATCTAACAGCGCGAACACTGACACTTCACTCCCTGCGGGCCCGCGAAGCACAACCGGCACAATCTTCAGCAGTACGCTATCGTCCGTATTTCGGCGTCATAAGTTTACTTCACCCACAACCGGCTCCGTTTTTCGCACTTCATGGAGCAACCGATGGTGGGGATGCCGGCACTCCCCCACCCCGCACCACACTTTCACTTTACACTCCCTCGAGTGGTGTCGACCGAGGCACTTTCGGCACAGGTTGCTTGCGCGCACGGTCTCCCAGCGGAGGGCGACAGATGTCCCGGCGAATACCGCACAATCCCGAGTGGCGTGGAACTTATTACACTGCGCACAATTGTCACTTCGCACTGTCGCCCTTTTCCCGGCTGAAGACCGGTGGGCAGAGTCGGTCGCGGCACGCTTCTTGGGTCCGGGCGTAGCCGCGCTCGTCGAGGGCGCGGCCGCCGCATTCACTAACACTTGTTCGCGGCGCCCTCGATTCGGTCGCACCGGGTCGAGCATGCCGCTGATCGGGATCACTTTCGCGACGCTTCGCAGGAACATTGAGAGCTGCAATAGTGTGGCCGGGGTGGATTGGCCTAGCTGGCGCAACTCGAGCAGCCAAGACATCCTCAGGGTGCAGGGCATCTTGGCAGTGACGTCGGCTAGTAGGGCGGGGTTGGTGAGGTAGCCCTCCGTCCTCAAGTCTCGCAGGGAGGCCACCAAGTTCTGGACCGTCCCAGCGAAGTCGGCGATCTCTTCCAGTGAAGCTTCCGCTGACAGGTGCGGCAGCTTCTTCACCTTATTTAGCATAAGGTTGGCGATGGATCCTGAGCCACCGTACCGCGTCTCGAGGGTGGCCAGGATCTCTGGGACCTGTTCGGGGTCCAGCAGGAGGGAGTAGACAGCTTCCCGGGCCCGGCCTTTCAGCGCACGCTGCAGTCTGATGAGGTTCTCGCTGGATGTCAGCCTGCAGGTGTTGGTCGACTGGTGGTACTGCGCTATCCAGGCAGGCCACTCGAGAGGGTCCCCGGAGAACGTGGGGAGGTCCTTGGCTGTAGATTGTCGAGCAATGAGGGCAGTCATCCGGACATCCTCCTCGACGGACGGGCGGGGGCTCTCTGGTACGCGTGTCGATCGGATCGCCTCGGCAATCATAGCGCTGATCCGTGCCACGGTAGGGTCCTCGCCCTGCTGGACCCACTCTCTGGTATGCCGGGCAGTCTCGTCGGCGGTAGGCTGCGGCGGGAACAGCGGCGAGTAGCTGGGATGCCAGATGTTGACGGGCTGGGACCCCGCGTGCAACTGCGAGGTAGACGGCTCGGCATAGGGCTGCGCGTAGAGTGGGCGGGCTCGTGGCTCGGCGTACGGCAGCGGCTCGGCGTACGGCAGCGGCTCGGCATACGGCAGTGGCTCGGCGTAGCGTCCGGCCGGCGCTGCGGGGCAAGGGAGCACAGCGGGGCCGAACGTTGCAGCGGGGAGGGGGTACCCCTCAGCCGGGGCTCGCACAGCACGCGCCTCTGCGTCGGTCATCTGTACTCGCACCGGCTCGGGGATTGGCTGCACAGCTGCGGGGACGTCCTGCTTGGCGGGCTGCATGGCCGACAATAGCGCGGCGAGCTGCTTGGCATGCTGCTCCCTCAAGGCGCGCATCTCCCGTTGTAGCTGTCTCACGGTGTCCTCTGTGGTGGAGGAGTTGTTCTCAGCATCGGAGGACTGCGCAGTGGTGGGTGTGGGCGCGGCACCGAGCGCAGCGCCGAGCGCAGTGCCGGGCGCCGGGCCGAGCGCAGCGCCGAGCGCAGCGCCGAGCGCAGCGCCGAGCGCAGCGCCGAGCGCCGGTCCGAGCGCAGGTCCGAGCGCAGGTCCGAGCGCAGGTCCGAGCGCAGGTCCGAGCGCAGGTCCGAGCGCAGGTCCGAGCGCAGGGCCGAGCGCAGCGCCGGGCGCAGGTCCGAGCGCAGGTCCGAGCGCAGGTCCGAGCGCAGGTCCGAGCGCAGGGCCGAGCGCAGCGCCGGGCGCAGGTCCGAGCGCAGGTCCGAGCGCAGGTCCGAGCGCAGCGCCGAGCGCACCGGCGGGAGCAGCGTCGGGCGCAGGGGCGGGCGCAGGAGGGGGTGGGGCAGCGGCAGACGGCCCGGCGGCAAGCCACGTGGCGGCAGGCCACGCGGCGGCAGGCGGCGCGGCGGCGATCGCAGCGGCGGGCGCGGCGGCGAGCACAGCAGCGGGCACAGCGGCGGGCACAGCGGCGGGCACAGCGGCGGGCACAGCGGCGGGCACAGCGGTGGACTCGGGCTGAGACTCCGAGCTCGAGGCTCCTCGACGGCTACGACGTGCAGGCATCTCGGCACGTACAAGGCACGAAGACGTACAGACGTCGCTTGTAGTCGAGAAGGCGTGCAGACGTCACTGAAGGCGAGAAGGCGTGCAGACGTCACTGAAGGCGAGAAGGCGTGCAGACGTCACTGAAGGCGTGAAGGCGTGCAGACGTCACTGAAGGCGAGAAGGCGTGCAGACGTCACTGAAGGCGTGAAGGCGAGAAGACGTCACTAGTAGTCGTGAAGGCGTGAAGTAGATCCTGGCTCAAGAAGGACCATGTACGGGACAAGATCTGTAAACTCTTGCCGCACGTTTTTAGAAGAAGAAGATCAGGCTGGCCACTTCGACGCTTCAGAGCAGGGTAGGAAGGAAAGGGAAGATGCCTTGAAAAAGGCAAACGATTTCTTGCAAGGAGGTGGTGAGGGCGAAGAGAAAGTCACGGTCGGTTTTCAGGCCGGGTGAAGATGCAGGCGAAGTAGGTAGAAGGCGTGTTGAATCCGTGAGAATACTCTGAATTTTAGAAATGCACTCGTCGTTCAATTACTTCGGTGCGATACCGTGCGGCGAATCGGGCAGTTTGAACTCGTGAATATTTCGCGAGCTGCCGTAGACTCTGTCAATCTTGGATCGACTTGATCAAAAAATTAGGATGTCAATCACGACCTTCTGCTTGAATTGAGCCTATTGCAATCTTCACCTATTTTTTATTAAAGCAACCAAAATTATTACAAAGTATGTCATGGGGGTCAAAGTAGGACAGGTAATACTTTGCCGTCAATTTACAAAAAAACGCATTGTACAAACATAAAATAAGTAAGTTTACTCGATTACGCGGGCGCTAATGAACAGATCAGAAAATATCGTTTATTTAGATCAGTCACCGCGGCCGCAGGAATCGCTTACAAAGACAGACAATTTTGGTAGAACAATAATTTTGAAAGGTTTTTTTGTGGATCAGAGGGGCTCGACCAATGAGAGCCCGCTCTGTTTCGGGACCGTCGCCGGGAGCGACCGTAGGGGTGGCGGGGGTCGGAGAAATGTCCCGTTAGCACCCAGTAGCGTCTCGGGACGAAAACGAGGTTCAGGGGCGTAGGAAAAAGAAAACGATGACGCGCACTGTCATCATCACTTCTTCGAAAACCCCGGAACTACGCTTGTCGAAAGCCAATATGTACTGAAATGGGGCGTTTGCACAAATCCTCTTTTTGTGCAAACATAACAAGGTAGGGATGCGTATCTAGTCGCTTCTATCAGGTTAAAATTAAAGTCGGGCGTTGCACAATTAATTATTTGTGCAGACAAACAAACAAGACAGACGCGTATCTAGTCGCTTCTCTCTCTCTCTCTCGTTTGTGATCAGGTCGTCTGTATAAGCCTGACCAGTACCACATGCCAGCTCGATCGAGAACGTATCGAGTCGTCTCTTGTTCGAAACTGCACGAACTCAGTAGTTGATTTCGTATCTAGTCGTACCACCTACTGAGTTATGTACTGGTTGATGTTATGCAAATGGAGGGTATTACAAACGTTGATAGTCACGTCTGGTATAAACGTATTACGAATGCGGAGATCCGAAAAAAATACAACCCTGATGACATGTAAGCGATGCAGAGAATAATAGAATATAGAATGTTGTGAGAATATATACCGAAGTGAATGGAAATGAAGTCGGGGACGACCAAGGAAAACACAATGCAATCGATTAAATCAAATGCTTCAATAGGGTCATGCCGAAAGAGTCGGGATAAAAAAGGGTGTGTATCAGACGAAATAAGAATGCGAATGAAAAACAACGAGTGTGTACAAAGAAAGAGAGTTGCATAATGTTTCACCATTTCTGCCAAACCTTGCGGGAAATTACCTTATAGTTAGGTTGGTTTACTACTCGTGAGAATATATTTTAATAAAATTGGTTTTAAAAAACTATGCTTCATTTCCATGGTAAGTATGTTTTTTACAAATGACGACATAAAAGTGGTCAGTGATTTTTTCGCGGGATGTTTAGCATGCATCCCATCATAGCATAGAATTTAGCAGAGTTCAAACGGGTATTGAAAACAAAATTATTCAAAAAATCCTATCCGACATAAAACATAAATTCATGTACGTAGAAACATAATTTTCAGGACATTTTTTTCTTTCTTTTTCTTTTTCTTTTTCTTTCAATCCTCCATAGCTTATTTAGTTGCGGTTTTCTCTCCTTGTTATTTAATTTCATTAGTATTCAGTGAAAAACCATGTATATAATGTCATATAATTTTCTCTTGTTATTTGTACCTACTACATATTTGATTATTTACACCATTAGTTTCTACATTGTTATTTTATAATACCTGCTCATGAATATTGTATGTCATAGTATTAATTTGCATATTGTATATATATTATAATAGCAGATATACTATGTAGTATATCTGTTATTTTACAATTAGGTTAGGTTAGTTAGTGTAAAGCGCACTTGAGGTGAACCTTCACAAAACTGCGCTATAGAAATTAACTCTTATTATTATTATTATTATTATAGCCCGCCTTTTCATGAAGAATGAGTAGGTACAGGTACTAGGTACTCCTTCGCAGCCGTATCGCGTTCTCATCCCGGGCAAGGCCACCGCGGGCAGGAACCCTTTAACGTAACAGATAAAACCGGAGCGAGAGTAAAGGTGGGAAAGGTTCCCGAAAAGCTTTATCGTTAAATTGTGATTTGTGGTAATGTGGGGGAGGTCGGCCGAACGGAAAGGAAGACAACACGTGTTGGATTAAAGAGATAAAGGAAGAAGCGAGGAAAATAATTCAGGGCGGTTTAATGATCACTTAAATGTATCAGAATCCTTTGTTCTGCTTTTCAGTGTCTGTGCCATGGGTATACAAGGGTGTAACAAGACGTACCCAGCGATTCTTTTGGAGAAAAATATGTAAACGACATTTTGGTCTCCGGTGATTGAAAAAAAAATAATGATGAATTTCACCACTAGCTAGAATTTTAGAACAGCCCACTAAACGACGCCCGCGCACCATCCCCCCTTACACTGGGGGAAAGGACGATGCGTACCCAGTGGTACAAAAACAAGTCACCTAAGATCAAAATCATATCTCCATTTCTCCAAATAAGCTCAGGAATCACACTCGTGGAATCAATCTGTCGGATACCTCCTGTTACAGTTGTTACAACCTAGGTTATGTTATTTACAAGTACATTGCTTGTGTTCCAAAACATTCTGCTATCAAAAGATATAGAGACTCGTATTCTCCGAGACTCGTACACACAAATCAACGAGCTCGCGAGCGTCATTTAGTTAAGAGGAAAGGATACAAGATACGCAGATATAATGAATATAACGTAACTGTTTTGCACTGACTTGGTTAATTTGACTCGACTTTCGCTGGACTATTTTATGCAGAGTAATCTCAGATAATACATTACGTAGTATCCGTATTAATCCCCCTGTGATATAGTAATCTCAGATAATACATTACGTAGTATCCGTATTAATCCCCCTGTGATATAGTAATCTCAGATAATACATTACGTAGTATCCGTATTAATCCCCCTGTGATATAGTAATCTCAGATAATACATTACGTAGTACCTGTATTAATCCCCCTGTGGTATAGTAATCTCAGATAATACATTACGTAGTATCCGTATTAATCCCCCTGTGATATAGTTGTAATTAAATTAACGATAGCAAACTTGAAGAGATGAAAGCTAATCGTTTTCATTGCAGTTTAATGAACACTAATATAATAATCACGGAGACAGTGTTTTATAAACAATCTTCTAATGTATTATAATATATGTGTGTATTATCGTCACATATCTATTCAACGACTGTGTAATTATCAAATAACTACGCTACGCTACATACGTACCACGCACACAAATACAACAATTAAAAAATATTGTCAGGACAGTGCGATGTTTCAGAAATAACGTTGTGATTATTATTCTCCTTTTCAACGTTTAGCGTTATGAAAATACGTAAAAAAGGCCATCATGAGGTTTGCGTATTTGAGTTTTCGGGAAATTTAGAATTTTGATTCCTTCCGATAGTATTTTTATAAGGTTCATCCACGTTGATCCCCGTTTTGATCTGCGTGGAAATCGAACCAACAACTCCCGACGACGGAACGGATGCATTTTTCATTTTACGTGGACACTTTGGCCTAGATGTTGTTTCATTATCTGTAAAGCTTTACAAAAATAGTTTTGAAGCTACCGTAAAGAAAATAGTTTTATTTTGCGGAATAAACGTTTTGAGTGCGAGATTACAAACTGCCAGCCGTTTCGAGTTTCGAGTACGGATCGCTTTAGTTCGGAAGCGGAAACCAAACACGCCGTTGAATAAATTTACTCAGATAAAACTATAAACACATCATAGAAGCTTCAGCCTTACAAACTCACTATTAATGAATTCTCTGAATCTAAAACCTGGATTTCTGGATTCTCACAGGAACTTGATCTTACATATTAGCGTATTCATCATAAGTACTACATAAACATCTTACTACCCTTCAATTCAAAGTATAATAGCCTCTTTTGTGAGTGGTTAATAACATCCTATTTAGTTTAGTTTTTGAAGTTCGGCCAATGGTAACTTTATTATCATATTCTGCTGATTGTTATAGCCAACTGGATAAACGAGCGTACAAGTTCCTTACCAAATTCATTGAGAGAATATATTTTGATATGAACTTTGTCGCCTTTTAAAACATTTCTATAATCTCTTCTTACGATTTGTTTTTTTCGTAGAGTAGGCAGAGATTTTCAGTCTTTATGGACGGCAGATCACTGCCATTTAGAAATTACTTATTTATTGTTTCTTCATATTTAAAGTGACTTGTTTTACAATTTAATGATTAACCTTACTGCATAAGCCTGTATCGAGGTTAACAATTTTACAAATTATTAAAAACAAGACAAAAAACATTATTAAAAAAACGACAAGTCCTACTCGTTATATACGCCCAACGGGGCTTTTAAATGGCAATAATGTATTTAATCCAGTGGTAAAAACAACATAGGTAAAACTTAAACAAGAGTTAAGTAAAAATGAAATAATAAAAATAACAGTGACAAAGAAAGGAAATTAGTGACTACAACAAAAATGAACTAACTACTGAATTAAGTTTTGAGAGTTGAAATAAAATGTTACTATTCATTATATCATTAGTTCATACCGTGTTCAATAATAAACGGAATAAAAAAATATACATTTCGACTGTGTTCTGGTCAAAGGCGTTATTACACACTCTCTGGCAAAGAAAAATGGGAGAAATTGTTTGAACCTTCGTGACATGAATAGCATAACGGTTATGCTTAAACTAAGGCCTAAATTTATTTCCCAAAAGGTGTGGAATAATGTCTTTGACTAAAACACAGTCGAATATTGGAAAAAATATTAGTAAAAAATATCGAAGTGAAAAATAAAAACTGATAAGTACTCGTACGTGATGAATATACATAAAGACAGTAATAAAGAAAAATAGAGAAAAAGAAAGGATATATTTAAAATAATAGATGTGATGAACCAACTAAAATGGGTTTAGAGGTGAAAATGTTGGGTACCTAACAGAATATAATAGTATTAAAAATAAAAAGAAAATCCCGGCTTATGTCAAATGCACCGACTATTAAATTTTCCGTTCAACGAAGTATTTTCTAGAATGGTTACATTATGATCAAAAACAGGGGATGTCTTTACGGTTTTGTTCAAAGCGAAGTAAATCAAAGAGAAGCCAGCGTCTGAATGGTTTCCGGAAGTGTCAGCTAAGCTGAAATCTTTCAGTGAACGCCAGAAAAGTTTTCTTTTCCGAAGAAATGATTATCACCTTAATATTTTGTCGGTAAAGAAGTGGGTTTAATACCTGTTCATAATTAATTTCAGAATTACATAATTCTACTTACATTATATATGAAGGCCATTCCATAAAACCATAACGGATTGCGGAATGCTTTGTTTTTGTTTTACATAAAACGACTCAGAGTTTATCTCCACGATTGGACGCCAAACGGCTATCAACCATATTCAACACTAGAAATAATGTACAGATTGGACTGTATTTTACACAGGGTGTTAAGAGACGGACGTGACTTACTTCAACCAGTGATTCCTGACCTTATTTGGACTAAAAAAAATGAATTAAATTTTGTTCTCCGGCGACATTTTTATTTTACTTTTTTTATTCTCGTAGAAACGTTAAAAAAAATCGATAACTATTGGACAGTTAGGGTCGAGGAGGGAGGTTGGGCAGTTACTCGGCTACTGATCAGTGACCACATGAGATTTTTTATTCTCGTAGAAACGTTAAAAAAAATCGATAACTATTGGACAGTTAGGGTCGAGGAGGTAGGTTGGGCAGTTACTCGGCTACTGATCAGTGACCACATGAGATTTTTTATTCTCGTAGAAACGTTAAAAAAAATCGATAACTATTGGACAGTTAGGGTCGAGGAGGGAGGTTGGGCAGTTACTCGGCTACTGATCGTGACCACATGAGATTTTTTATTCTCGTAGAAACGTTAAAAAAAATCGATAACTATTGGACAGTTAGGGTCGAGGAGGGAGGTTGGGCAGTTACTCGGCTACTGATCAGTGACCACATGAGATTTTTTTTGTTGTTTTAAAAAAAAAAAAAAATAACCTACAAAAACTTCACCGAAGACCAAACTTTCATTAAATTTTTTTCGCCCATAAAGTCAGAAATCACTAGTTCACGTAAGTCAGATACGTATCTTAACACGATGTATGGTATAGATAGGTAAAAATGAATGGCGACAATACTACCGACTTGTTTACGATGTTTTTTTTAGTTTGGTGAATAATTCGCAGTTTAGCAATATTGCTTTCATGTGATGATAGGTACCGACTGACCCATCAATAAAAGAGAAAAATTGACCAAACAAATTATAATACTTTCGAAATATTTATTTGTACACCACTGGTTCGACCCAAAAAATTAATATAATTTTATACCAAAATACACAAACCCAAATAATTCGGATATAACAACATTACACAATTTCAATTTGCGCGACTGCTTTTGACAGAGGAGCGGGTCTTAAAGCATTTTTCTTCTTATAAAGGAACCGTTTTTACATCTAATTGGATCGCCGGTTACTAATCTTAGTCGGCGAGAGGTACCACCATCATTTCCTTAACGAACACTTTCCACGGGCTGTTAGAGCTGGTAATATCGTATTTTGGGCAGGAACAGACCATTATAGAAATAAATCATTTCAGAGTAAAACCCATTAATAACTTTCCAAATAGGCATTCAACATAAACAAATAATGTAAATGCATTAAAAAAATGAGAAAACAGCTACACATTAAACAATATTCAGAAAAACTACGATGATTATAGGAATATTTCAAAGTAGGTAAGACCACCATAATACGAGCATGTGCTCAGATTGGCAGTCGAAAAGCATGTGAAAAAAACTTTTGTAAAAAAAACATAACAATAAAGAAAATCTTTTAATTTTTTTTAAAGGCGTATATTGTTCACCAATTCATTTATCATCAAAGGTAGGTTGTGTAAGAATTATGCATTGACTATATGAAAATGACCATTACGTTATCATCTATCGCTGATTGTTGTGGCCAACTGAATAAATGAGGATACCAGTTCCTTTTCTTACGGTGGGCACAGCTTTTCAGCCTTTATGGACTGCACGTCAAAGTAGGTGAGGTATGTCTGCTGCAAATGGAATACATATTGGCTTTTGTTACGTGTCGTTCTTATAAATTGTAACCGGGTTCATAAAATTTTATGTCATGGTTATTTATTGGGAATATAATGTCCTTTTACGTCTGATGTAGACATTTTATAGTCCGCTCTTTATCCCAGTGGACTTGAAAGGAAAGCACGCTAATAAAAGCTGTTTATGTGGATTTAGGATGTACATATATATTTATATTAGAGGTAATCACTAGACTTTATTTGTGCTTTGAAGATTCCATTTGGAAGAATTTAATGATCGAATTAACCCACTGAGGAAACGAAGAAATATAAAAGTCGAAAAAATATTTTGTGCGAAACATTTAACACGGTTCATAGCAATGTTAGGTGGTTGTCTGGAGTTTCTATAGCTGTTTAGGGTTTCAACATTCGGGATTTAAAAAAAATATGGCAACCTTACTATTACTATTTATCGTCTTTAGTCATTTCCTGGGGATAGTGACCTCCACTCCAATTTCCCTGGTGGATAAGGCTCCTCCACTCCTCGCGGTCCTCCGCTGTGTGGAGACTCATGGACACCGCGAAGTTCCAGATTGGTTATCTTCCTCTGCTTCCGCATAGGTTATCTTCCTCTGCTTCTCTTGCCTTCAACGTTGTAAGTGACCATGAGTTTCTCCAGGTTTGAGTTGTCAGTTTGGCGAGCAACGTATCCAAAGTATCTGAGGAAATGCTGTAGGCAAACTGATAGCCTATTGTGGAATGTCGAGCTCTTCTAGAATGGATAAATTAATGAGACTGATTGTCCATGGAATCCAGAGTATTTTTCGCCAGCATCACATGTTGAGGGCGTCTATCCGCTTCCTTTCGCTGGCTCTCAGGATCCATGTGATATTGTGGATAACTGAATATTCAATTATCAAAATAAAAAAACAAACAACAAAGAGAAAGTGGACGTTATGAAGACAAATGTGATCTTTTCCCTAAGCTCTAAATTCTAAATGAACGAAGTCATATTTTCTGGGTAAAAAAGGCGCAAACAACAATAAACGATTTCTCCTTTGAGCCTTTGCGCAGAGGCCGTTGCAGAAAAATGGACACAATACATCTCGTTGTTGAGAAGAAACGGCCCAAGTTACCCGCCGCAGAGGAGATTCGGGGATGTTTATCGTTTGCCCAAAATAAATGATTACAACTCCAAAGACATGCCACAGATAGGCTACTTCGTATTTTACACTTAAACCTATAGTGTTGCTGAACAATGATTAATTTCAGATAAAATCTCATATTAGATTAAAATGAAACCCATTATTGTCAAAATGAGAATTTATCATCTGGAAAACAATTCAACTTAAATTTTCTCGAGTACTATATTATTCCCATAAAATACTATTAAATATAAAAGGCAATTTATTCACCGCCATGAAGTTTTCCGACGGCTGCATAAAGTGAACACTAGCCATTGCAAACGGAAACATGAGTAACTGATAATGTCAGATTTATTTGAAGTTATTTCCAAGTAAAACTAAATATCTTTCAGGACGGTTACAAAATCGCAAACCTAAATGAACGAATGATCCTAACATAACATTAATTAATAAAGTAAGGAAAATTATATATTCACCGTTTCTCAGTACGTTCACGTTATCAAAACAATATAACACATTTAAATAAATCAATTAAGAAAACATTATCAGCTAAATACGAGGAAACACAGTATAAATGTGAAAACCTCACAGAATTCAGAATTATAATTGTTTTCTAACTAAATCGGGTTTGAAACCGATGAGAAATCATTATTTTTAAAAACCCATCCAAATTAGAATGGGGTAATAATAATAAAATCATATAAATAAGTCGTCACTATGTAGATTAACCGCAGTTTGAAAATGGCCTTAAACGCCGAAACAGCTGTCACAATAATAAAAACTAAAAACACTTGCAGAACTTAATAATAACATTATTAAATTTGAATTACATTAAATTTTAAAAAAAAGCAAACCTTTTGATGAATATTATTATATTTTTTGTTTGACGGAGAGCTCTGGCAAGCATCAGAAATTCATTATTCACTATGTGGAAGAAATAGCAGTTCTCCAGCCGCTGCTGCGTTCATTGTCGTTCAAATCCACTCACTCACCCATTTTGAATGACACGTTTCTAATAATTTGATAATATTCAAATGTTCCCCTAACACTTTCGGCGAAAATGTTTAGGATAATTTACAGTTGTTTAAGTGTTTGTATTTATGTGCTCTAAAGAAACCCTAGAAATTTGAAACAGCAATTAGGGAAGTCACTTCAGCAAATCTAACGTTGATGAAAACTATGTCTAACAGTGCCGTACCAAGATATTATCGATTTCCATGATTTTCCAGAGCGAAATGATTACTTTATGAAGAATATAAGATTTCAGATTGTGTTGTGGATAATCGTAAATAAATGCCAAGGCAACGTCTTATTTATAAAATTACACTAGTATCTGTGCTTAGTAATTACGACAGTAATTGTACTAAACAACTAGTTCATCTAAGGTTGGTTGCAAACGAATTGTCTCAATTCTATAATACAATATTCCAAAAACTGAAAGCCACGCTTGTTCGGAGAAGAAAATAGAATGTTTAAGTTTGTTATAAAAGAATGAGTAAAAGCACGCAAGTAACCCACTCTCTATTTTAATGTTATCAAATACAGTTAGAAGAATAAAGTTTAAAAGCCGGAGGCGCCGCCTTCTCAGTTCAAGTCGGGACACAAGACTAGTCGATGACACGTAACTGAACTTTGAACAAATTTAGATATAAAAAACACATAAAATCCGAGTCCCGACCATCTGCTTCATAAAAAGAAACCTATCTGAGGAAGGTGAGAAATCCATCGAGGGCTGGCGCTTATTTTCAATAAAGGTTATGGATAGAGAGTGGAATCTGAATATTTCTACAGAATTTTATAATTTTTTTTTATAAAAACTGTTTTAATAGACAAGATTTATGAACCCCTCCCATGACGTTATAAAATAGGACCGCGAGCGAAAAAAATTCCTTAGGGGTCTGTAATCTTTGGGTTTTAAGGGTTATTAAGACGACCGAGATTCGAGCTCGGGACCTTCCGGTATCCGTGCATCGGCTGCAACCACTGAGCTATAGCTACAATCTTCAATCGGGTGTATTGCAATGTACAAATTCCGGACAAATCTAGTTCAAATTACGGTAGCATTATTGACATTTTTCTCTGGTTCTTCCAATGTGTATTTAATTTGAATATTATTAACTTTGTTTCAATATTTAATATAAATGCCTTTTATAAAGAGAGAACGCTACTGGAAATATCTCGCAAGTGAACTGCTCATCACACCTGAAATATTGAAATGAAAACAGAAATACCCTTCTAAATAATAGGTGTATGTATGCATGAAGAAAGTATGACGTAGAAAGTATGCAGGTGTACTCACCCCAAAGGCGCTGAACCGCTTGGTCCTCCTGGGATGCGGGTTGTTGAGGAACACCTCCGACTTGGGCCTGGGCGGCTTCTTGGGCCGCAGGATGACGCGCGCCTCCTCCCGGATGTCCTCGTCCAGCAGCTTCGAGTCCGAGGACACGGAGAGCTGCCGCCGTACCCGATCATGATCGCCGGCCCAATCTAAAACAAACAATATTATATTACTTATTAGTATTATTACAAGGAAATGTAACAAGAATGGAGGAAAATCCACTAACAGAGAAGCTTAGGTGAATGGACGATTTGGAGGCATAAGGAACTGAAGGGCGACACGAGGAAGCCGGTAGGAGTGAAGGTGTTTCCTAGAAGGTTGTAATGCCAATATATGTATGTATTATTATTACTTACGACTTATTATTGGGGATTTTTTGGTATGAAAGGTGTAGAAGCAAATACAAGTAGTCTTAAGAAGAAAGGCTGTGCGGCCTGTTTCATACAAAACTTAATTTTGGATTTGAGGGTAAAATACTCACCTAAACCTAATGATATATTTTTCATCAAAAAGTATGGTAAATATCTAGTACGGATTAGAAGTAATTTATTTATTTTTGTTTTACATTATGAAATATATATAGGCCATTAGGGGAATTGAATTTTCGCGATTTTAGAGGAACCTTTAACTATTATTTGGGGGCTAACGGTGATATAAAAAAAAGAGTTTTACCCTGTATACTTTGAAAATATAATGAAACATAAAATACATATTTTTTTAAAATAAAACAAGCATTATGGTGGACTTTAAATTAAATTATAGTATTATTATGGTATTATATAGTATTATTATCATTAAGTATTATTGTTATATTACACTAGTTAAGCAATTGTTTACATATGTAGGTTTGTGTGTGTGTTTTATGATAGGATGTGTTAAGGTTAAGATAAGTGTAATATAAGATAAGATATAATATAAGATATAATATAAGATAAGTATCATTATATGTTAAGGATAAGATAAGTTATGAGATGTATGTTAAGGTATGATATGTTAAGTTTATTAAATGATATGGATTATTATATTAAGTTATAAGTTAGATAAGGAATATCATACCATGCCGTAATATGTTAAGTTATAAGCTAGATTGTAGTATGTTATGGTAAGCTACAAGTGTGTTAAGCTATATTTTATTGTGCTATGTTATGTTAAGTTTAGTTATGGGTAGTTAAGTAGTCCGTGGAAGGGAATGGCCGACCCAGGTGTCGATGAGGCTCGCTATCCATCACACCGCCAACCCTTCGTTAGCGCGAAGAGGAGGAAGGAACGTGAACAATGTCGAATTGGCACGTGGAATATCAGAGGAGGAATGGAAAGAAAGATGAATGAACTATGTGATACGATGGGAAGGAAAAGTCTGGATGTACTCTGTATAACAGAGAGTATGAAAAGGCGAGCGGTACGATGCAGCATAATGACACGCTCGTCATCTGGTCTGGGAGACCAGATACAGACAGGGCTTGTCAAGGTGTTGCAGCGTTACTGTCTCCTAGAATGGTGGAATGTATGTTGCAATATGAATGTGTAAGTCCGAGAATAATGTGGATCAGATTCAAAATCGGGTTGACAAGAGTGTTTTTAGTTATATGCTATGCTCCTGTCAACTCCGAAAGCGATGAAGTGAAAGATGATTTTTGGACTGGTGTGAGCGATGTGATGAGATTAAAAAATATGAATGAAAGGATTATAATGGCAGGGGATTTGAATGGGTGGGTGGGTATTAGAAGGGATGGTTTTGAATCAGCTTTAGGTTTATTTGGGGATAAAAGAACGAATGACAATGGAAACAGAATGCTTGAAGTATGTTTAGAGTGGAACCTATTTGTATCAAATACTTTTTTCAATCATAGAGGTATCCATCAATATACGTGGGAAAGAGGAAATGAGAGGTCAATGATTGATTTTGTAGTAATTGACTCTAGGTTGAGAGCCGTCACCGCAGACACCAGAGTTTTCAGAGGGGCTGAGATAGAAACCGACCATTTCCTGGTTGTGTCGAGAGTAAACCTCTTCCGCGGCTGGCGCTCTAAAGTGAAAACGGTGTCGACCTCAACTAGAGTCAAAATAGAAAAATTGCAAAACGATAATGTAAGAAGTAAGTATGAAAATTGTGTAGAGATGAGACTGAATGATAAGGTAATGGACGGTCTAAGCATAGACGAAACATGGGACCACATAAAAGTGAGCCTCTGTGAATCTGCTAGAGAGGTATGTGGAATAAGTACGCAAGGTAGAAAGAAAGGTGATGCATGGTGGGATGATGAGATTAAAGCACTGGTCTCAGAGAAGAAGAAAGCGTGGTTATTTCTGATAGCGGCTGGCAGTGCTTCTAGCGAAGAGAGGGATAGAGCGAAAGAAGTTTACAAGGGATGCAAGAAAAGAGTACGTGATGGAGTGAAAGAACGAAAGAAACGCCTGGAAGAGGAAGAGGGGATCAAAATGACAAACCACTTCCAAGAAAATATTAAACTATTTTGGAAGGAGGTCAAAAGGTCACGGAATGGTCCAGAAAGTGGATGTGTGAAAGTGATAAAATCGAAAGATGGAAAAATGTTGACGAATGAGAAAGAAATAAAAGAGAGATGGATGAAATACTTTGAAGAGGTCTTCGAAAGCAATCCGAGTGATAGAGATTCCAGTGGCGAGTCAGGTATGAATGACGATGGAGTGAATGTTCCCAAAATTAGCATGGATGAAATTAAAAGATCAATTAGATGTATGAAGAATGGTAAGGCTGTTGGTTTCGATAATATTGCTGCTGAATACTTTAAAGGAAATAGCCGTATAATTCTTATTATGCAAATTGGTTATGCAAACTTTTTAACCAGTGTCTAGAGGAGGGTTACACCCCATTAGATTGGAGAAGGGCTGTGATCATGCCTCTATACAAAGGTAAAGGGTCACGCATGGAATGTGGAAATCACAGGGCTATTAGCCTGCTAAGTTCAGTTGGTAAGCTGTATGGTAGGATATTGATTGAAAGGGTACAAATGAAAACAAAGGATAAAATATGGGATGTGCAAGGCGCATTTATGAGTGGAAGGGGGTGCATGGATCAGATTTTCTCGTTGCGTATGCTCACAGAGAAGTTTCTGGCAAAAAACAGAAACTTTTCTGTGCTTTTGTAGATCTACAAAAAGCATACGACAGAGTTGACAGAAAAAAAGTTATGGAAGGTGTTGTCTAAGTATGGTGTGAATACAAATCTTATACAGGCAATCGCATCGCTGTACGAGGGAAGCGTTGCATGTGTTAGGGCAAACGGTGATTTTACGGGGTGGTTTGACATCACAAAGGTGTTAAGCAAGGCTGCGTAATGTCACCGTGGTTATTCAATCTATACATGGATAATTGTATGCAAGAATTGAAAGAGGTGGGCCTGGGCGCGAAATGAGTAGTCTGCAAGTATGTTGTCTGTTGTATGCTGATGATGCGGTGCTGATTGCTAACAGTATGGAAGATCTACAGTCCCTCGTATCTAGGATGAACGAAGTATGTATGAAGAATGAGCTAATGATGAATGTAAATAAGTCCAAAGTCATGGTGTTTGAAAGAGAGAGTACGAAAACAGTATGCAATATAGTTGTGAATGATGAATACTTGGAGCAGGTCGATGAGTTTGTGTATTTGGGAAGTATGTTTACGAGAGATGGAAAGACTGATAGGGATATTGAAAGAAGGGTGAATGCAGGAAACTCCATTAACGGAGGACTGAACGCAGTTGGCGCAAACAAAAAGTTGTCCATGGAAGCGAAGCTAGCAGTCCACAATGGAGTGCTGATACCAACCTTGATGTATGGCAGTGAGGCATGGAACTGGCAGAGGAAGGATGAAAGTAGACTGAATGCTGTAGAAATGAGATCTCTGAGACGAATGTGTGGTAAAACCATGTATGATCGAGTGAAAAATGTTGAGATTCGTAAAGAATGCAAGGCTGATGTAAGCGTAGTGAGCAAGATTAAGAAAGGGACGCTTAGATGGTTTGGGCATGTAGAGCGAATGAACGAAGAAAGGAGTGTAAGGAGAATATATGACGCGAATCTGAATGGAAGAAGAAGCCGGGGACGCCCAGGAAGACATGGCACGATCAAGTGAATCAAATACTCGAGTCGGGCCATGTCAGAAGTCGGAATAACAGAAGAGAATGTATGAGGCGTTGTATGAATGTGAATGAAGCAAGAAGTGTATGCCAAGATCGAGTTGTTTGGCGGTCCGTCCTCTCTGCCTACCCCTGTGATGAAAAGGGGTGATGGTTAGTTAGTTAGTTAGTTAAATTAAATTAAAAACGACCAATTTACGTTGGAACACAAATTTGCCGTACAAATTTTAAATAATCGACCCGAAAAAACTTTTTTTTTTTATGTTTTGTTTTTATATTTTTATTTACGTAATCATATTTATATAGCAAAAATGATAATTTAAAAAAAAATACCATAAACCAGCAAATAATTTTCTAAGTTACCTCTAAAATTATGAAAATTGATTTTTATTTCATAGTATATACTTCACAAATTATAACAAAATAAATAAAATACTTCTCATACGTACTAGATATTTACTAAACCTTTAATAATAAAAAATATATATTATTCAGTTTGGATGGGTATTTTGACCTGAAATCCAAAATTAAGTTATGTATGAAACGGGCAGCGCAGCCGTTCCTCTTAACCAACATCAATTATTATTTATCAACACGAAAAAACCTGATACATCTTTTTATACAACACTACTGTAATATGTCTTTATAAAAATAAAAATTGTTTCCTTTCATGAATACGTTGATAAACGTGAAAATTATATTTTCAAATAGATTCTAGATAAATTATATTTCATCGTTTTGACAGCTTAAGAAATTTATTTCTTTTGAAATTATCATTCAAAGGTTGACAATGCCACAAAAATATACTTTTCATAGTTCTCATTATGTACATTGGGCCCTGCAATTTATTGTTGAGCAATTGAGTTCATTATTAGAACCTTATGCGACCCTGGGAGGTCTTTCAATAATATGCCGTTCTGTGTGGGAAGATAACCATATTGGAGTTGAAAGTAATAACTCATAAGGCTAGTATTAAACTGGTTTCATCCATTAAATTTCCATGTAAAATTTAAGCTGAATGATTCATATTTTTATAGTTCGTTTTCCACGTGATACTTAAACCGAAGTGATGTTACAAAGTATATATGTACAGAAAATACTATTTCATGCCCAGTTGAATTCATATAAAACATATGGCGTATTATGCCATATTTAGAGTCCGTAATATTTTATTCACTCCTCTGAAACTCCCACGTATATCCTGAAAAGTGGGGTAAGAAAATTATCTGAAAAGCGCTTTCCAGGTATTCCGGGAGTTCCGTAGAAATAATTTAGAGTAACGTTTCCCGCTGTGCGGGAGCTCGTGCCAAGCTCGGAGAGAAACCCGTTGCGACCGCAACGTCACCTCTCCTGGCAAATCATTTTCAGGTGAGCCATTTACCCCGTTCTGTGTTCAGGAATGCGGGGGACGGTAGGGGGGAGATTTATGTTACGTTTGAGGTGAGGCGCCGCCCCCGCAACTCACTGCCAGACACCTCGACTCGGAGGAGGAATCAAGGTCCCAGCATCTAGAGCCGTGAAGTTGTGATTGAAGCCTGAGCGAATAAACGGGGCTCTTCGTTGTATCACCGCGAATTTAGCGATACACTTTAAAGCGTTGCTTCGAGAGTGATTGCAAATAATACAGCTTTCTTGGAAAAGTGGGTATTAACATGTTATGCAGTAAAAAAGTGTGCAGATTCGTGGGAATCCAACCTCACATTTTGGCTAGTTATCATGGTTTTTTAAAAAAACATTTTTTTATTTAACATCTTTGAAACAGCCGGGTAAACAAAAATTAACAAAACTTCCTACAAATTTAACTAATTTAAATAATTTAAAAACCGATTTCCTTAAGGTGCTTAATTGTTATACACAATGCAAGCAATTTGAGAGAATGTGTATAATATTTTGAAGTAGGCACCAATAGTTCAATAAAATAATGCATTTCTCGAGTCGGTGCCGTGTGTGTTTATAAAGTAAAAGTTTTAAGAATTCAGCACAAGTTATAATAGAAAAGAACCCCCGTCGAAATCAATATACTCGTATACACGAGAGCATACAATAACCTGGATATTAGGAAAACAATAAATAGACTTTAAAGTTTAGATATTAAAACTTTAATTGTTTTCAACCCGGAAGTAAAGGTGGGTTAGATGCTACGGAAAGGATTCAAATCCATTAATAAATCGACCCAGCATCATGTTTAATCAACCAGACAAACACTATGAGTCTGGTGACCGAAAAGGCCAACTTTTTAATGAAATCAGCCGCAAAGGCGAGTTCGGGTCCAGGGGTAAACACGCCGGGCCGGGGTCCGGGATCGGGCGGCGGGAAGCAGTCCCCGAAGATCCCCCACACCGCCCGCGACCCGCACCAACTAAACAATTGTGTCTGTGCGCCATTTGTGGAAATAATAAAACAGAACCGGACACACCCGAAGGAAAACCGAACAGAGCGTGACCAGAATTGGTCAGGTAGATAGATCCTGGTGGGATTTGAGACAGAATGTGTGTGTTTGTGAAATTTATCTACCTGAAACGTGAAAACAAGGCTTTTCTTTCAACAATTGAACAATAGATTTGGATAAACGCGATAAAGAACAGAATTAGACCAATGTTATTGTATTATAAAAATCAATAAAAAACACATGTAATGTGGAATATGACGCATTCAAGATAATATTCTGATGTGTCCAAGATTGTAAAGGCTACAGTCCATTCTAAAAGGTCGTGACCGCTGTGGAGACATTGGACATAATGATTATACATTACTCATTATTGTGTTTAGTTCATAATATTTTCAATTCATTTAACGAAAAACACATTTTTCCTTCAATATTGTGTAAATAGAAACTTAAATATGGAATCATAATCATTATTTCTTTTGTTTCCTCTTTACATTTCTTTTATTATTTTAATCACGTATTCATGAATATAATCATAGGCTTATTGCTAGTAGAAATAAAGAAAAGTGGTCAAATTACGATGTTTCTAGTGAACTGATAAAATATAAACAAATAAATAACAGAAAACTTGGTAAAGCCATTCGTCACTAAATCAAAATGAACAGGAGAAAACAATTTCCCCGGCTTGACGCGTGCTTCTGAAATTGAAATAAAATATGCAACATTCAAAATGGGACGAAATAATAATTTGTCTGGGGAGAGAAGTGGCTGGAATCGCAAGTTTCTATAGACGTGTCAACGGTTTGACACTTCCATACACCCAGTGGCGGCTCGTGACTTTTGAGTGAGCTAGAGTGCTATGATTTTTCAATCAGCACTCTAGCTCACTCAAAGGTCACGAGCCGCCACTGCATACACCGTAGTGACATATTTTTTTAAAGTAAATAACTTTAAAATGCTGCACTGTTAATTGGTTTAAAGAATCTAGGTAGCTAGATAAAAATAAAAATTAAACTTCCATATATTTTTAATGAGAATTTTTATGACTAATTCCCAGTGTGGTTCCACGAAATATCAATGACTGAAGTCAGACTTTATAATTAAATGAACGATCATTATTTTATCAGTTGCATTTAGTTTCTTCTAGTGACAAGTCGTTCTATTCAAATAAAGCAACGTGTTAAAGTTTATTGGGATTAATATTGTGAAAAAGGGCGTATACTATGATTTGAATAAAAAAAATTACGTATCTGGAGTATTTTATACATTTTGAAATCATTCTAAATTTATCGTTAATTTACAGAACTTTCGAGGCATGCCAGAAGTTTTCACTGTCACTGATTGCGATTTTTATTTGTATAAGTTCCACTAAGATAATAAAAAATAGTATGTCAGAGTGCAGATAGTTGCACGATTGAAAAATGTATATTTTTAGGTTTGGTTCTGCGGCTAGTTTTTCGGAATATGGAGGAGTTGCCTGAAAACCAAGCGTCTAACAGTGCTGTGCATATATGTACTTAAAAAATGTGACGTAACATCGCGATGACATAGCTTCTCTGCGCTGGAGCTGAAACTCAAGCATCCACATCTGATATATTACATTAAATTTCAGGGCAGCATAATGGATTTCCAATGAATTTTACCAATGAGTAGGTTGTACTTTTGTTTTGAGCCTTATGCCTAAATTCAGCATTTTTTATGGTTAAACGTTCCTAAACGTATTATTTGTATATTTTACATAATATTTTTTCTATAAATAATCATCTGTTAAGTCTAATATTGAAGTGTTAACCAGGTTAAATAATCTTTCTTTTAAGATGTCATAATTTTTATTGTATAAAGAAAATCCAAAATAAATTTGTCTTGGTAGCATGTTCCAGTCGATTCATTGTGCGCTGAAATAACAGACTGCGGTTATGAATTGTTTTTGTGTTTAATTCGTAGAACTCCATTTAATTTATTTTTTAAATTTAATGTAAACCCGGCCTTACACGCCGAAACAACAGCTCTCACAATAATAAAAACTAAAAATACTTGCAGAACTTAATAACATTAGTAAATTTGATTTTCATTAATTTTTTTTTAAAAAGACTACGGTTATTTCAGTTATTATAACGCTGAAGTATAAATTGGAATACATTTTGCCGCTTCCTTGTATAATAAATAAATATTATTTTATGCTAAGATATAAAGAGAAAACTCTGAAATACTTTTAAGCGATTGAAATAAACAATACAAGCAATTGACAAAGTTCGTAGAAATGCCTTAAATAAGGGATGTTCATGATTATTTTAAAAGACAAATATATCCCTACTCGGTTTCAAAACAATAATATTATTCAAACTGCATGGCATCCCTTAAAAACAGGAGAAAGATATTAATAGTCTACAAACCTCGGGAAATTGCATATACTTTCAACAACGCGGAAGTGATACAGCACAAGAATCCCAAATGCCATCCCCATTTTGGGAAAAGTCGCGAGAATGAAGGAAGTGAGAGAGAGAAAGGATGGACAAGAGAAGAACAATTAGGAGGTTGAGAAGTACGTAGGTCACTTAACATCGCTAAAGGCATTTCAAGTCATTATTTGATTCTGAATGGTGTTCTCATACAAATCAAGCACAAAATGTAAAAAAAACACATATTTATAATATTTAATTATTTAGGTCCAGAGCCTAAGAGGTTGCGAATCTACCGCGGAGATCGTTGGATATCGAAAATAACAAAACATTGTAGCCTTTCTATGAGGATTCGCACGAGATTAAATGTAATTTTCGTATGCAAATTCTGTTCATACAAAATAAATAGAATTAGGTAAATAGTAAGAAATTATTGCGCAATCTCCATTGAAGCGGTGCCCGAGTCAGCTGGCTAGGGGGACCAGAAGGACAGCTTTGGATAATAATTGGGCACAAAGGGCGGCGCAGTCAATTATCTCCGTGCCGCCGCCGCCGCCGCATTCATAGCAAGCAAGTGTGGCGGAAACGGGATCGCTATGACAGCCTTATTCTCGACTCGCACTGAAAATTAACCCGTGACGTCACATTTTACAAACAAATTTGTTGATATATACAGGACACCACGCATACATATATGCATCTTCTTCCCCTTGTCGTACTCGGGTCGGGAACCCATCGCATCGACAAGACGCCCCCAGGCGTCCCTATCCTGTGATACGTTAACGGCATCCGTCCATCGTAGGTCAAGCCTTTCCTCGCACAGCCAAATTTGAATAATGCGTCATGTGTCATCACATAAAAAAGCTTTTAACAATAATATATCAATTTAGGAATCCGAATTATTACCCGAACTATTTTTAGGTCGTATTTACGTTCATGGGCTAAGGATCTTCGAAATATCCATTTAAAAGTTTAAGCCTGCTCGAAGGAGCTAGCAGCATTGATCCTCTCCGCGCCGGTGCACGTGGGTGAAAATTGACAGACACGAGCGGAACACCAGTTTACATAGTTCATATTGGCTTCATGAGAACGGGTCGTTTCGCCGACTCTATAGGTAAGTCGGCTCGTATGTGGAACGAGCTACCGGCACCTGTCTTTCCTCCTACATTTAATCCGGGCCTCTTCAAGGCCCGCATTAACAGATCCATTCCTGCAGCCCTCTCACAACGTTTCCAAACCGGGTGGGGATATAGTGCCCCTGCTTGTGCTCCGTACAGACAGGGACGCCATCGCGAGGTGTCATATAAAAAATAATAAAAACAAAAAGGGACTACTCTACACTTTCTGTTTTTCAAAATTTTTATAAATAAATTAATCTTAAAATGACATTTTTTTAATAAAAAAAAATCATTTTAACATGGAATTCCACCATGAATTCTCAGTTTCACAATTATAAATAAATATAATAATGTTGTTGCAACAATAAAAACTAAAATACTTGCAGAACTTAATAATATTATTAAATTTATTTTCTTTAAATTAAAAAACAAATCAAATAAAATGGAGTTCTACTAATTAAGCACAATAATAATATATCAATAGTAATTGAAATAAAATTTAAATCGTTTGAAACGCGGTAAAATAACAATAGTATTAAGTTAAAGTAGCGTTTAGAATATGTCTGATGTTATTGCCGAAGCTATCTGTACCGTAATAGCGGCGGTTGGTTGGTAGGAGAGTTGCAGAGGGCTGGTGCAGGGGGTGGGGGGCCGGAACTAGGGCACGGGGGCGGCCTGCGCGCGTGCTCTGAACCCAAAACACGGGCCCCGGCTCCCCAGGGCCCGGTCCCTAGGGCCCGGTGCCCGATGCCTGCTGTCTTGCGTCACATAGCCCGGAATGTCATGATGCATGCGCACGTAACTACGTTAAAGTGGAAATACACAAAACTATTTTCTTATTATTTTTTGCACACTCCTTCGTAAAGTAGGAAAATATCATGGTTTCCTATTTAATTGATGTAACTAATGGTTGAATCCCAGTGTTTCCATGTTTTATTTGAAGCTTGTTGCAGTCACATACAAAAAGTATTATTTCCAATCTCCTAACAATAAAATAATGGCCTCGGTAGTTGAAAGGTTACGATCCCGGGCTACGAAACCGAAGGTAGCGGGTTTAAATCCCGGAGTGCGCGAGTAATTGTCATTTGATTGAAGATAGGTGTAAATAGTAAAGCATAAAGCAGCAAAATTTCGAATTGTGTGAACTCGAAATATTAATAAAAAATAAACATATACGTTTTATTTATCTAAAATTGGTCTCGGATATTAAATCATGAATACGACTCTTGCCTGAGTTCGTTTTTACGACTTGTATCTTATCTATCTACCATTTAAACTTAGCGCCATAGAAATATCACTACAAAAAATGTACCCGTTTGCACATATGCGTATATGCTCGTAGCACGGTAAAAACAAACCTGGTTCAAAAAAAAATATTTTTTTCGAATAATAATGTGAACATAAAATTATTAGTGTAATAAAGAATCGATTGACCAATTTTAACATATTTTCCTTTTTGAATTATACCTTGAACCTAAAACGAAACGAAAAAACCTAATTTATTTTAAGTTGGGGTTGAAATAAAATTCTATCAATGTACGCAATTCACGGAAATTTCCTCATAACATTCAGCAAATTCTATATTCAAATAATTAAATAAATATGGCGTTCCACTCATTCAATCACAAGAGAGTGGGCTTCTTTTAGTCCTCTGATGCCGCATATTATCTGTCTTGTACTTGAATTGAAATTATTAGCCACGGCACTTGGCGGAAGGCCTATAAACATTACATTAAGGACTGGCCGGCGGAGGCCTCGGAAAAATTATTTGCTGATGTGGTATGCTCATAACACGGCGCGGGAATAAAAGAAACTCAAATAACATTAAAATATTAGAGACAGAAAAAAATGCAATTTTATGAAGCTTTTCGATAAAAATAAGAAAAACGCTATAGGTGACAAAATAATTTGTTGAAGCAAAAAATACACTTGAACTGTAAGCTGCAGCCAGCGTCAAAAAAATGCGAGACATACGCCATATTGTGTGTTATAATATTTTTTATTACAAATCTCGGACGGAGTCAGAAAGTAAACTTTGCATAAACATAAAAATGTAGAAAATATATTATTAATTTACCTAAAGAAGTGTTGTACATACCGAACGTAGGAAAGATCATTGTAATGTAGGGGATAAAAAACAGAAAACGTGTGGATTTCCGCATCACAGAGATAAAATTCAATCGGTTATCGGAAGGCAATGACACCATTCTCCATTTCCTTCCTTGTTCTGTGGGACGACCCACAGAGTCGATAGTTTTACCCTTATGACGTAATAAGCCTTTCAGAAGAGCCAGTGATGAAGGAAAAGGTGTGTAAGATAAGATAACAGGACGAACTGAGCTATTTTCTTATGATTATTTCAGGTTTGTGCACTTTCGCGCTCAGACGCGTGTTGTCGGTACCCTCGCATGATGTAATAGCGAACAATAAAGGTGGAAATAATGCGAGTGCCACACGTCATTATTTTTTTGAGACCTCCAATTTACCCACATCTAGAATATTGATACACAAAGGGAAACTCCTAGTATAAAGGGTAGGATATTTTTTATAAACACTTAGTGCGGGTTGTTTCGAGAAACTTGAAGGATTCATTAAAATTTCAAAGTTAATATTCACGTTCCGTGAAAGCTCTATTCAAGTTCTGTTATTTGAGCACTGTGAAATAACTGGACCATAATGTTAATAATAACAGAATTTTGAAATTTTCACGAAACGCTGAAATTCCTCGAAATAACCCGCCCTTAGTATTTTTCAATAAAACCAAATTCACATTGTGGCATCACATTTTAAATTTATTAACAAAAAAATATTTTAACGAAAAAAATGGTTTTTGATTTCTAAATAAGTATATATTTATTAATCAAAATAACGGTTTAAACAAAATATTTTCTACTTCTTCTTTCAGGGTAAAATCACTTAATTAAATGGGTATTTTGTATAAACCAATATTTAATAAAGATTTCGAAACCCATGGTTCTCTCATCAGGATACAAAGAATAATGAATATTTTTATTTTTTATATGGTGGTTTATACAAAATAACTCTTCAGTTTTTTATTATTTATCTTTAAAATATGAATTTAATTAAATTTCAAGGGAATCTAGCGAAAAATATTATGTCTTAAAAAATACAAATATAGAATAGTGATATACTTGTCGGCTTTATCGAAGGGAAGGACCTAATAGCAGCTACAAAGGGAAAAAATGTTTTGACGAAAACTTTAACATTTTATTTTTTAAATTGCTAAAAGTGCGACTTTATCTTATTTCTTCAATTCCATAGAGGAAAAGAAGGTTCTCCAATCGCATTGATGTCTCCATTGAATAAATAAACAAGATGACGCACTAAGCTGTGAGTCGTAGGGATGAAATTTGTGTGCGATAAAAAGGCGCGATAACACGCATCCCCTTTCCGGCCCTCTCCCCTCTACAACCCTCAATCCGCAATCCCGCGGGGGCGCCATTATGTAATCCACTTCTTAAGGGCAGGAACATGATTCGGCGAGATAAGGGATGAACAGTGAATAAAAACCTATTTTGCTGGATGGAATATTTAAATGTAGTTGAAAAGTACTGCTTCGCCTTCTTCCCTGTTTCGCACTGGGGCTTCGCTGAAAGGATGACTTATTTTTGGGGGTGATGGGGTTGGATAAATCACAATCGGGCTTTTATATGTAAGATGTTAGTAACGCTCAATACTATCAAAAATAATTAAAAAAACAAAAATCAATAACAAGATGCTAAATTGTTTGTATCTTCATCTTTGAATAAATATTACCAACAAAATATTGTTGATATCTCGGACGAAGTCAGTTAATGTTCTCGTCAACGCTGAAACTGGGTGACAACGAAAGCGTTGTAAAATTATTAACACTCAGTCTCCAGAGATAATGAACTTTTAATAAAATGGAGTAAAGTCTGCAGCTATTTCATCCAGCACGAACATTACACAACGTGGAAATTGATATTTATTATAAAAAAATAATAAAATGAGAACGCTTTGTCAAAAAAAAGCACAATTAAATTAAGGCGAAATATTCAAAATAAAATGAAAGAAAGGCATAAGAACCTCACATTTTTCTTTTAAAAAGGTTTTTATCACATTTTCCTCGTATTAATTTCAAATGGAAATGTTTTATTTTCTTTTTCCGTAATTTGTAATTAATTCTTATTTTCTTGCGTTAATGCTTCATATTGCGCCCATTATGCTAAAAACAGATGTTTTATATTATGGTATGTTCAGAACAAGTTCGACGTGGTAATTTCGGACGCATAAAAATAGCGGAAATAATTTTAATTCCCATTATATGCGTGCTTCATAAAGCTAAGTGCGCTAATCTCAACTCATAAATTAAACGTAAAAACAATTCGCAAGATTAAGGGAACGGCATGAAATAATTCATCATTTCGGCGAAAGCCCAGAAAAGTTTAAGAGCAGAGTTTGTTGTCGGTTGGGAAGAGAGAATGAAGACGGCGAATGCCTTTTGCAAGACCCAGAAGGTAACTTGAATTGGAAATGTAAATAAGGATGCTAACTTAAAGTATGGGCTTTCCGTATTTTCAATAAGGCGAAGGCGGTGCGGTGCGGGTGGTGGCTATATTCCCAAATTTCAGTCCAAGGCGGAAACTTTACGCTGAGACGAACAAAACTGAAATCAACTATTACACCCTTGTTTTGTTATACTCGTATGTACATTGTAGACTCATTTTCATATTTAGAATATTATTAATAAAAAATATTATAGGGTTAGGCAATCGTCAAATTATAAAAAAATGCAAGTGCACATACTTCACGTAGCACCATCGAAAATCTCAAATATTGTACAATTATCCTTTGACGATTGCTTGAATATGCATACACCAATTGTTACTGTATATAGTACATAGCTAAACCTTTGTGGTTGTTCATTAAATAATAAAATATACTCACTTTGTATAATTGGGGATAAATATATATCCCCGATCGTGTTTCTAAAACCGGTGGGAAAAATACTCACAATAAAGTGGTGTTATACAAAGTGAATATATTTCATCTTTTTAATTGTTATTGTGTTCAATTCGTTGAACTCCATAATTATTACAATTTTTTTTTAAATAGTAAAAAGTAAAAAAAAAAATCATATTTGATAATGTAACTACATATTAAGTTCTGGAAGCACTTTAGTTTTTTATTATTAGCTGTTTCGACGTTCAAATCCATTTCCGAACTGAAAATTATTAAATATACATATTTGCCCAACAAAATACTTTGACATCAATTTACTCGTAACTTCTCCTATCTTCAGTGATAGTTTTATGCGATAACAGATCATCAATTTCTCGGTGAATAAAATATAAACCCACAGACACATAATATAAAATGCAACGGAGACTGAAAGCGACCCTGCGAGAGAAGCGATCGCCGATAAAGTCGTTCGGTTGAGCGAGGTAGAGACCTGACAACCGCAAACGGCGACCAAAACAATGTGGCAAGGAGAGTTAGAAGCTTTTCATGCAATATTCATGATCCGTGTGGAAACTTAGAGGCGTTTTAATTAGCCTCGACAGTGACATGCCTCTTCACTGCGGAGGCTTCGTGCACAAACAACGCGCTCGCTTTCTTCTTCCTCTTGTGAAACGGAAGGATACAATAAATCCATAACCACCGCGGTACCAGAAACTTCAGCGGGAGAACAATACCCCGCGTCAGAATTATTAATATAATTAATGGGGGGCTTACAAATGCCCCGAAGTAGAACAAAGGTACAATGCGCCCTGGATACTTTGTCGCATTTTGCAACATTTTATGGCGTAATTTACAACATTTTCAAGTGAAAAGGGAACGAGGTAGTTAATACAAATCTATTCATCGATTACGACACGTGTCCATCTGATCGTTGTGAGACAACGCTTGTCCCTGAGCTTAGCCCTGAGCGGAATAATCATTTCTGTGAAAACTGAGCTGGAAAAACTTTCTCACTTGTGTCTTCGTTTAACCGAGGGCGACTATGAAATTATCTTTAAATGCTAAGTAGCTTTTTATTTAACGATTTTGTTGAAAAATTTTTCTTCAAGCACTTTAAAACTCAAGTAATAGGTGAGCATATTAAAAATTAATATAAGACCATTAGAAGAATCTTAGGTAAGCGAGAAATCCGTTTAGGTGTCCCAAACCAAAATAAATCGTGGACATCTGGCTGAAGTAATGAAATTTCAACGGCTTTTTCTGTCTGCCGTTTCCAGGTCAACGCAAATATTTTTCATACTTTTCAATGGTTCAATAGGAAAAGATAGCGTCGAAGCTGGTGCGAAAGTCAGGTAAACTAGAACACCAACAAAACGTACACGGGAAAATTTCAACTCAAAGCCAGAACTAATTATTTCGAGCGTGGGACTATAGTTCAACGAAATTCGGCAATGTTTGATAAAGGAAGCAATAGCGAGGTGTGTGACGGAGAATATAACTCTGAACATGAAGCATCGGAAGGATTGTGTTAACGGGTCACCGAACATTGATAACTAAAACGGTGCGGGAACTCGCTTAAATATTCGATATTCTCCGATATGTGAGGAACGTTCCTCATAATAAAACTTCAAATATAAATTCCCATAAAAATTGTAATACCCTTTACAGATTTTGATCCGCATACTGAACACGGCAAATTCTGTCACGTGGTTTAGTCACTGAAAAAAACACATTCGGGGAAATTTAAACGCTACATAGGTAATAAATTATTAATATAATAGCTAAATAGAATTTTTCATAAAAGGCACTTTTAGGCAAGCGTGTTTTTTTAAATGGTTTTCGAAAAACGTTTATGTATTTATTGTGTTTATAAACGTAATTTTTGTTTGTATAATTTCTACGTGGTGGACGATAAATTCAACAAAATTAGACATTGTTTTTGAAAGCCCTTCGATAATATTTGAAACTTCAAAGTTTTTTGTGAAGCTGTACTGTGAAGCCTGTATATGATATTGAAAGGGGAGAAGGGTGGTTTTGTTAGAAATAGAACATGTAGATTCCTCTTGCCAATATCAAAACTTTGCACGAACAAGGTACGGAGCCAAATAAATTAGACTAGTTTTGGGAAGTTAAATAACAAGCAAAAGTATATTGTGGCCACTGGAATGAGATATTCCAGATAGATTGCGAATCTAAGTTTGAGTTTAGAGTGCACATATAAATGATGATAATAGATAGTAGCAATTTTTCTACAGAAAAGGAGCCGACTCTAATACGTGCTTCTGGCATACATGGGATGAGAAAATAAAGTTGTTTTTTGTTTTCGTAACGCGGAGACGTTGATTTCGGAGTAACCCAGTTGTAGTAATTACTCCGCAATATATCGGTGGTGTTTGTGAATAATAGTGAAAATTGCTATGTTAACCCTTATAACTCCTTTGTCGGGTGCCAGCCGACATCACTATTTGTACGCTACAACTCAGTTGTCGGCTGGGGGCCGACAAGATAAGACGTGCCCGCGCGGTGTATTTTCGCGCACAAAACTTGACACGTGACGTTGTCTCTTGTGATTATTCGATTAAAAAACATTTAAATTCACGTTTTAATAAGATTTTTACTCTTTTCCGTTTATGTTTTACTAGAAAATAACCTTTTTGAAAATAACTGCCCATCAATAAATTAATATTTTGACATTATTTAAATTAGACTTGGCTGACAACAAATATTAAAAAAATAATGGAGTGGTAAGGGTTAATATGTAGATGTCTTTAGTCATGTTTTAACCAAATTAACCGTTATGATTGTTCAGCTATCATCACATCAAGGAACGAATTTAGGACGTTTTCAAATTAACTAAAGATACCAGGATTTTAACAATCGAAAATAAATGTATCAGTAACGAAAATAACAAAAAAAAAACTGTTATCAGGTTACTCCCAAATACCACCGATATAAGTGGAACATTTTTTTTTATTGCCATGGCAACACCAAGCTACTCACATAGTTTTTCAAATTTGTTCTTTACATAAGTTTTTTTCACATTCAAGTTTGACGGTTACACGGAGAGGAGATTTTTTTTCTGAAATGGATATTTCAAAATACCCATTTATTAGATGTTAAATCAAAATAAAACTAAATCTATTCCACAGATCAAAATTATACACTTTAAAAACGTAAATATGATGGAACGAAATGTTAAAATCGAATGTGAACAAATTTGAACGTGTAGAACAAATTGCAAAGCTTAGTGGTACCATTGTAAAGAAAAAAATAGTTCCTATGTTATTGCCAAGCTTATACATTTGCCAGCACAATTCCACTTGATCATGAAAATTGTGACTCTAATATCGGTTACTTTGGAGCTTCTTTACATAATAATTATTAAATACTAATGAAATCGACCTAAAGTCCTGCGTAAAAAAATAAATAAAATCTGAGGCTTTCAGAAGACCCTTGTAAGTTTTGTAGACCAAACCGAAATAAATTACCAAGGCTGCGTTGATGCCCTCCCATTAAAATGAATAATATGGATGTTAAGTGACTAATTAATGAGATATGTACCTTCGTTAGGCATGCCCGTTGGACGCAGACATGAGGTGGGCAATTCGTTGGCCGACCCGGGCCCGGGGGGGTCATACATAAATGATTTTGATAAATAAAGTCAGTAGGGTAATATCGGTGGCCGCTTCGCTACGTAACTTCGCAGCTCCTTTTGCTGACGTCACCGGGCCGCGCGACCTCCGTTATGTAAGTGTTGGAAATCGAAGGCGGCGGGGGAAAATGAGACGAACAAAGGAAATAGAAAGACGTGCTACAATAAAGTTAACTTAGGTATTATGTGTTTGTTTTAATCGGGGATGCAGGGTTAAGGTATCAATGTATCAACAAACTCACGTGTTAGTAACAAAGATAGTCCTGTAAATTAAAATTAGAAATACACATCCTTGTCCATTTTGTGAAATACCGCCACAATAGCTTACAAAGCTTGACAATAATATAAACTAATAAATTAATAATTTAGAAAGGTGCGGGCTTTTAAAATGTTCCGACTTATAGACGTAGAATAAACTTTAAAACGTCAAAACTATTAAAATTTTACTTTTAAATGAAAAATAAAAAAATTAAACTGAGTTCTACGAATTAAACACAATTACAATTAAGAAACTATTAAAAAGGTACAAAATATTCAAATTTGCCCAAAATAAAGTAAAATATTTTAGAACATAAGTTAGATATTAATAACTCTAAAATAGTTATTAAACTAAATAAAATTTTAATTGAAATATATCTATATTTCAATTAAAATTATCTCGGGCGGTGTTTATTTTATTTTTAAATATAAATCTACAGTTTTATTCCGAGTTGGTGAAATATTACACACTTGGCCTTCAAAACAAGAGGAAGGTCTCTGTCTACAATATATTTCTTAAAACCACCCCCATCCTCTTTTCCCACCCCTTAAATCAGAATTTTGGTAATTTTTGATGAAAATTACTCGGTAGAGGTAGGGGTAACGCATCACAACCCCAAAGCTTTACTCCAAACCATTACTGCAGGTAGTAATTATAGGTATTATGGCTTTATAAAGATATACATTTTGAGTATCGCTCAGATTGATAAGTCTTCAGTTCACGTAATATGCTTTTTCAAGTATACTCGTATATTTTATTTGTTTATTGTAAGAATCAATTTTATATTTTTTATTACAAATATAAGTATAGGGATTATATAAGGTTAAGATAAAAAAGGTTCTTATGCTAATATTGGTGTTTTTTATTTAAAACTGATTATTTTATGAGTTTTAACCCCTCGAGTATTTTTGGGAGATATATCTCACAAAAAACAAATAACCGTAGAGCCTCTTGGGGAGATATTTCTCCCAGCCCAAAACGGAATCATAAAAGTCATGTTATCTCATTTTGTACTAAGTGATGTATATGATTTAAACTCGGTTAGAAAAAGGAAGAAAAAAAATGCGATTTTTTATTGCCATTTAAAAGTTTACCATGCATATTTAAGAAAAAACATATTATCAAAAAGGCTCGAGGGCTCTGACTGCTAGCCGAGCGTCTTACTCAGGCAAGACTTGGAGAAAATTCTTAAGGCTGCCTCCTCAAAGTCACATAGAAGTTTACAAAAGCGAGGCAGAATATGTCAAGTACAAGTCTGCTGCGTGTGTCGTAACGTAAAAATTTCATTGCACGAATGAGAGATAATAAAATGTTACGCGAGAAGGTACTGCAATCGTAACTGGGTCATTTATATAAAAAGCTACCTTCTGTATAAAGCAAGACATTAAAAATTCATCCCTTTTTTCAGTTATCACAAAGAGGTTTAACGTGTTGAATAAAAATGGATGACACTTAGCTCGCGGAATACAACATAAACCCTTTCACTGTACGACGCCCAAAGAAGAACCACGAAAACACAGAGATTATCTACCCGAAAAATCTTGCCGTATGAGAATTAACATAACACACATACACATAAATACGAGTATATTGACCCCACCTACGTAAAGTATCGTAACTTCAAAATCGGAACTTTACAGGAGAGTGGTTTAAAGAGACAGGGGTAAGTTGAGCTTTTGACCATTTTGCACCAAATTTGGGATGTAATTGACAATGAAGGTCCCAAATTTAGTGCAAAACAATCAAAAACTCTCCTTCAAAGTTCCTATTTTGAAGTTACAATACTTTACGTAGGAGGGGTCGATATGTACAGGGTAACTGGTACTTGTTAGAAGAGACATGCACGCTAAGAAGTTCACATGAAAAGCGTCAATTTTCGACAGTTATACAAACATTTTCTAAAAAAATAAGGACTCGAAAGCGAGAGAAAACAAAACATTTTCTGTTGATAGTCCTGCATACCAGTGGCGTATAGTTCATAAAAGCTCAAAAGCTGTGTATACCCGAAGAAAACCACTTTTTTTTAAACCAAAGTGTGTGTGTTTTTTTTTTATATTTTCTCTTTTCCGCAGCGATACGGGGAAATTATATAATTATCTAGGCGTTTTCAACTGTAATTTAAATTATTTCTTCGCTTTTATCATCTTAGTATGGGTTAAGAATACACAATACATTCCCATAAACTTTTTTGACTAAATCTCTTTTATTACGTTCTTAAATATTTTGCACCGAGCACCAGTCACCTCGTGTATAAATAATTCACACAAAAATACAAGTCGTAACGCCTTTTGTTTATTTATTTGATATTTCTTGCAAAGCGCTCAAAGGTGGGTAGGTACCTGCGACGTTTGAGACGGTTGGGAGCGTTTTAAATAAAAACAACTCTAAGTTATGGGGAGTACCTAAGCAAACAAAGGGCGAACGGGAAGATACAGCGGTAATACTCATAAAGCACCTCGGATACACGGCAAAATGTACAAAACCTTTGCAAATTTACAGCCCGTGGTCGAAAGGCGCTTTGTGGCTTTGTGAGGGTGAACATGGAAACGGGTGTTCCATAGAAAAATACTATGAATTATTTAAATCTAAGCTATGCAGATATCTGTGTAAAAATAGATTGGTGTTCTTGAGTTTGCAGCGATCCCACAAACAACCTATAGGAAACTGATGATTTTCCATAAAATCTCCATATTATGTTGGTAAGACATCAAACCTGTTTCTATGCGCAGAAAGGGTGAACAGCATACAAACCGATGTGAACAAAATATAGAAAAAAATGACGGTCATAGAAAATTGATGTTTTTTATTAAATTTTAAAAACTGCTTACTAATATTTAATAGTATAATTGTGTCGATCGTTTTTTGAAGTGCTACCTACCACCTACTTCTTGAGCCAGCGGGAAAGTCTCACAGTATTCATCACCAGGCAGATGTTTAATTATTGTTTGTTTTTGTCTTTAATTCATAGAACTTCATTTATTTTTTAATTGTTTTTTGTGTTTAATTTGTAGAACTCCTTTTAATTTTTTTATTGTTTAATTCGTAGAGCTCCATTTAATCATTATTATAATTTTTTTTTAAATTTAATGTTTACAGTTAAAATTTACAGTTTGAAAATGACCTTGAACCCCGAAACAGCTGTCACAATAATAAAAAAATACTTGCATAAGTTAAAAATTTTAAAAATCAGATGTTTAATGATAGCTAAAGAAGAATGTATACAGCGTAATAATATCGTAACAACACAAGCAGAATTTAATTATCGATAGGTGCCTAATCACTTTTTCAATAATGCTATCGAATTGGTATGTGGTAATGGTATTTCTTTTTGGTCGCATTATCTAAATAAAGAAGTAGGAAGAGTCATTATTATCGTCAGTCAATAATTTATTTCATACAGCACTGGTGGAAGACGTCGCATTGGAAACGGGAGAAGAATACCTCGGGCAATGGTAGTCCAGGTCCAGAGACAGGGAGAATGAGCGTAGGAGAACAGGATAACAGGGGTACAGAAGAGCGGCAGAGGACGTGACCTGAACAGGTAATGAATGTTAATACAAACCGAACCATCTCAGATGAACATTGGGGAACAGAGGGCGACGGGACACAATTGTCGCAACCGCTTGCCTCGGTTAGCGACCGAGACGTGCGGCGGGGTCGCCCATTCTTCCCGGGGAAAAGTACAGATATCTTTGAATATCAACGAGCCCTAAATGCCGTATCGAATTCTCAACTCTTACTGAAATAGGTTTGTATTTGCATTTCAATATAAATCATTACCACAGTGGAGTGAAATTTAACGAGAACACTTCCCATTTTTATAAATGTGGTAGATTTTGAAGTTTTTATTAGAAAATCGTTTTCAAAATGGCACTTTTATTAAAATTCAAAATTTCATTCTATTCCAACCTATTATCCTGATTGATTACCAACCGGTTTGTGAGTGATCCAATGCATCGGGTTCCCACCCAGGCGTCGCGGGTTCGATCCTCTGCTAGCTAAGTTCTCCATCATTGCACAAGCAACATTTTACGCTGATAATGATGATAGTAAAAGGAATTCAAATATTGGTAGACCATTCGTAACCTGGGAAGGTTGGCCATTTAATAAAAAATATATTATTAAAAACTACCCTATATGTCTGCATTTGACGATTTTTTGTATATTCTTACATTTGTGTATATTCTTAATGAATGTATCATTCGCGTTCAAAAATAAGTTTAGATATGAATGAGTTGGTTTTAACATGATGTTTATATTTCCTTTGAAGCTGGAAGTACCTACCTAATCATCCCCAATCAAAAAATACCTTTGCATATAAAATGTGTGCGAACCCTCCCAATTGAACATATAAAGGATCCAATTTACAATTTCCTTTAGTCAAAATTGAAAGGTTTTCCCCCGAGCCGGCGGCCCGCAGGAATGTACATTCGGCTCTGTGAATATGGGGCTACATTCGGGCAAACAAGTATTAAAACCTAAATTGCTGGTAGCCAAATGTAATGAATGTCACGTACCAGGTGAAGAGTTTGTGAATTTATATTGGTTATGAATTTTCTCCAAGGTTCTGGATGATGAAAACCCGGTGCCCACTGCAATAAACCTGAGAGGGTACACTGAGAAAAACACGAAAACGGTAAATAAAAATTTATGTAAAAAGCTTTTTATACTCAAATAACTTCGAACGTCTCTTTTCGATTCCTTGAAAGGGGTGTTGTGTAGTAGAAAATCTTACATATAGTAGTAGTAGGCCATTAGAAATAACGGGAAGAATAATCACGCACCCACATATGTATTTTGCTAACAGTGGATTACGTAAGCTTTTGAAATGTAGATATATGCCTATGATCCACCTACCCAGAGTGTATCAGGACGTAGATATGTAACCGACCTTTGACCAGTGATTCCTGACTTTATTTGGAGTAAAATTTTGACGGCCTCCATGGTCGAGGGGCTAGGCTCTCGACTACGAATCCGAAGGTCGCGGGTTCAAATCCCGGCGTGCGCAAGTAAAGTTTATTGAATTAATTTGTGTTGTTTCACAATTAATTCATTTAAAAATAATATATAGTATATTTGCGCACGTTCCAGTGTGAAAGATACTCTCAATATCGCCCTGGTGAAAGACCACCATTCATAATTGAAACGTTGCTTGAAATGGCTTATAGCCGTGTTTGGTGACCAGATCTGTATAGCCAGGTATTTCCACACCTCCCTCTTCCCCTTCTCCTTCCCCTCCCAAATACCTTCAGCCTCACAACACTCCCCAATTGGGAATGCCATAGTCTCACTGGCTCCAGACGGTTGGGAGCAGTTGGGACTCTTGTGGGGTATTCATATAAAAAAAAAATTGGTATTTAAAAAAAATATACATATGTCGTCCCTGGTCACTCAGATACCTGCCCAAACCAGCGCCCGAATCTAACTGCCCAATATTTTTATGTTTTTAGGTGAGAAAAATAGTCGGCCGAGATCGAAACGGCATCTACATTTTTTACTCGAAATATGTTCATGAATTCACTGGTTAAAGTTTGTCGGGTACGTGCTGTTACACCCAGTATATGCGCCTGCATATTCAAAATATGCTGGACAGATATGATAACTTACTAATCTTGAAATTATTTCGAATGGCTAACTAAATGGCGAAATTGTACTACATACACATGTAAAAAATAAGACAATTCTAATATCTTGTCACATTATGAGGATAATCCAGTAGAGTGATGAAACACATAGTAGAGGAAGATGGACAAAACCTACGTACGAGTGCAATTCCAATTTTTTCGGATTGCTCTGCATGCAGGGCTGTTAACCTCTGGAATGCCAAGTTCCCGCCAAAAACAAATCCCCTCGTGTGCCAGCTGTAAAATCGCTTGTTGCGCGCGGTAAGCTTCGTAATTATTCACTGTTGTTTTGTAAAATAATTTTTATATAAATTGGACCGCCTTACCAGATGTATTTATATAAATTGTTTATATGTATCTATTTTAAATAATAAAAATATATATATTTTTTAAATTTCTCATATTAATTTGTTATTCAATGTTTTATAAGAATTTTTTATAAACATTTTTGATTAACTACCTACTTTAATCAATTTTTGTTTGTGTTTATAATATGTCTATTCTTAGATTATTGTGTTCTGTGTTTATCATTTGTCTATACTTGACATTATTATTTTTTAGTATTCTATATATTCTTGATGAAGAAAGCATCGCTTTCGAACCATGTAGATATCTGTGTAAGTTAATAAAGTGGTGAATACAAAGTAATTTTTTAATTCATTGATTAATAATGACACCACAAAGTCAATACCAATCTTTTGAAGAAATTATAAAAGAAATTGCACGTGACAAAACGAGGAAATAGAATAATATTAAGATATATTATTTACTTGCCAGGGAAACAAAATATATTTTAGTATGCCAAGAGCATTTTTAAGGTTCAAAATACTATAAAATCGAGTCGAGTCGGGTGCGTTAGCGAATTCCGCTCCTGCACCACTGGCACACTGCGGATACGTCAGAGGCATTGCTGGCGCACAAGAGCGGTTAATCTGATGGAAGCCAAACTTTAATAGGAGAGGGCACAAGAAAAGGGAGAATAAGAGAATTTCGTTGAAAACGACATTAAGAAATGTCTATGGAAAATGAACAAAACTAACGGTACGATAAAATATAAAAATACAAGCAAGAAAGATCAAATACCGTAGTGTTTTTAAATTTTTATTTTATTTAAGAAAGGGCTTATTATAAAAGTCATCCCACGCTTCTAAGAAAGTTAACCGTTTGCAAATGATCGAATCGTAAAGAAAGGGAAGTTGGTGAAGTGAGCCTGAAACAGGCACTAAGAATATACAGTGAAGTATGCTTGATGGTTGAGGACCAATAAAACAAGACGAGCGGAAAACACCAATTTATCGAATGGGAACCGCTATTTCTGGACCGGAGCCTATAAAAGAACTCACAGCAAAGGGGATAAACTTACAAAGTTACCCAATTAGTGGAATGCCACCATGGACTCTCTCAGATAGTTTACATCTGCAATGCGTTTAAGGTGAGGGCTTTAATTACTGCAGCTTTAGACTAGAGCTTTCACAGTTGAATGAAATATGGCTGCAGTAATAGAAAAAAAGGTGTTGCGAACAAGTTTTTAACATCATCTTTCCTTGTTTTAAAAATGAAAAAGTACTGTAGTGTTTAAAGAAATATTGAAACGATATGATCAAATCAGTTCAGATTCGTAGTGTTTGTCCAATACACGTGGGGTTTTAGTATTTAATCATTATTAACAAAAAGTTTCGGGGCGTTGCAATGCATAACTTAACATAGTGCATTTTTAAATAATTTAAATGTAAATAATTAATACAAATAATATAAAGTAGGTTGTCTACAATGTATCTCCTTTCCCAAATAGCTCTGGCAATAATGCTAACATTAAACAAAATTTGATGTGATGAGTTATAAAAAAAACTAAATGAAACGACATTATTTAGACAAATTAATATAAATATTTATGACATTCATAAAAGATAACCATCTGAAATAGAAGGAAGCGGCGTCGTCAGTTAAACGAGGCCATACTACATGAAAGTCCGAAAGAGGTCACGCCGTATTGAAAACTATATTTTCCCACCACCAAGCCGAGTTTTCCGGGTGCAATATGGATAATGTAAGCTCAAAGAAAACAGCACAATTCTACATTATGGAATATGGGTCAGAAGTAGTACAGAGTTTTCACCCTGCAACGATTAATCATAAGTTGTAACTACTTACCATAAACTTCACAGATCGGAGGTATTTTAATATTTGAAAGGAAATTCGAGTAGCATATATACATACGGATTTCTTCTGTAGATAATGTCTTCGGCAGGCGAAATAGTTTTAAGGAATTTTAAGCAAGTTTAAACGAATCTCATTGAAATTTTTGTTATGGCACAAGACTGTAAATATATAGGATCATTTTTGTTCACAGAAAATCAGGTATTAACGTTGAAAAGCTTTGAATAATCATTAATTTTCATTTATTTTTATTAGAAACACAAACAAAATATTGACATAAAAGCAAGATACATAATATATAATAATACAATCGGCGTGTAAATATCTCTAACATAATAAATGTGTTTAAAACATGTGTGGTGTACGCAATAAACACAATGAATTACTTAGTTAGATAAAACAATGTTTATTTACCTATCTCACTGAAACTAGGTGCGTGCAAAACGATTGCCTATGATGACTGACATATGTTATCGAATTATAAGGAATTGAAATTTTTTTGAAAAGAATTATTAAATATAGCTTTAGATTACATATACATAATGTTTTAATAATTTAAAAAAACATATTGTTAAGATCTACAAAACAGGTTTAAAGAAAACTTTAAACATTTAACTACCATTATATGGGTTGAATCCACAACGGACATGAAATAATAACATAATTATTCGCATTAATCTTTACAAATATCCCAAACAACGAGTGTATTATGACAGTGGCGTAGCCTCCCTGCTCCCTTATTATTTGTATGGCATGATGTATAGACAAATAGGCCGTGTCACGAGTAATTCCCTAGGAGGCTTCCAGGGGACAATAATAATAGTCCCGAACATGCGAGCTTGTCTCACCTAATTACACCAACGAGGATATTGAGCTGTAAGACCGAACTCGAAACATTCGAGTGATGAGGTGATGTTTTGCACAACATTAAACAAAAACAAAAACTTTTAAATGTTTATTTCGTACCTACGATAGCTGTGAATCAATTTTGTTGGTTCCATCAACCCCCACAATCAACATCATAACACCCAGAGCAGGCAGGTCTCGGATAATAAATGAAAAATCAACGTCAATATACTTTTGCGGTTTTGACCCACAGACTTTCATTTTTTATTTAATCTAAATCAAATTTAATAATGTTATTATTAAGTTTTGCAAGTATTCTTAGTTTTTATTTTGAGTTCAGGGCCATTTTAAAACTGCGGTTAATCCACATTGTGACGACTAATTTATGTGATTTTATTTACTGCCACCCAATTCTAATTTGGACGGGTTTTTAAAAATAATGATTTATTATCGGTAAAAACGATTTAGTTAGAAAATAATGAAAATTCTCTATTCTGTGAGGTTTTTACATTTATAATGTGTTTCCCCGTATTTAAATGATAATGTTTTCTCAATTGATTTATTTAGATGTGTTATATTGTTTTTATAATGTGAATTATACAATTTAATTTTTTTTAAATTATAATAACTTCGCTGACTATCTCCAAAATGTTATGAATTCGTGTAAAACAAAACTAAAAACTAATATAGGAGACAAAAGACCTAACAATACTCCATGGTTTGATGCAGAACTTGATAGGCTGATTAAAAAACGAAATAGCATATTTAAACTTTGGAAACGAAATCAAGGAAGTATTCCTTTGACAACAGAAAAAATAAAGCTCGTAATACTGTCACCAACTATAGAAGATATATTAAAACTAAGTATTATACGAATTTGCTTAATGAAAACATGAATAAGCCACAACGAACATGGAAAACAATTAACTCCATTATATCAAATAGCTCCCGAAACCCAACAATAGCTTGTAAATTGCTAGTCATAAATGACGAAGAAGTAAAAGAACCAAAGGAGATTGCAACCGCATTTAACACATATTTTCTCTCAGTTGGGGAGAGTCTAGCATCAGTCATAAAAACTTCAAAAACTGATTTAAATACCATCTACACGGCACCTCAAGCAAAACAATCTTTTAACATGATCAGGACAAATAAAACAGAAATCTTACGGATCAAATCCAACCTCAAATCTAAAGCGGCAGCTGGTTCCGATGGTGTAACCTCTCTCCTTCTCAAAAACTGCAAGGAGGAACTGGTGGATGACCTCGTATTCTTAATAAATCTCTCTCTGTCAAAAGGTATCTTTCCAGACAAACTAAAAGTTGCAAAAATTATTCCTATACATAAAGACGAATGTAAAAAAAATGTCCAAAATTATCGTCCAATCTCTATACTTCCAGCTATCTCCAAAATTTTTGAATGTGTCATCAAAGAAAGACTATTGAAATATCTCGAACAAAACAAAATTCTCACCTCAAAACAATACGGTTTCAGACGACGATCTAACACTAAATGTGCAGCTTTCGATTTCATATCAAATCTGCAGAAACATATTGACCATGGAGATTTTACAGCGGCAATATTTATTGATCTAAAGAAGGCGTTTGACACGGTGGACCATAACGTATTGATCGAAAAACTGAAACATTTGGGTATTGTTGGTACTCCTCTGGAACTTTTCAGATCTTACCTATCAAATCGCTTTTCGGCAGTAGAACTGGGTGGAGAAATGAGTGAATTGGGTGAAATAACATGTGGAGTGCCACAGGGATCAATTCTTGGACCGTTGCTATTTCTAATATATGTTAATGACATAACAAAGTGGGGCATTAAAGGAACTCTTCAACTTTATGCGGACGATACTGTAATTTTTTATAACAAAAAAAACCTAGCGGAACTTGAAATGGAAATGAATGCCGATGTTTCCCATCTCACAACCTGGTTGAGAATAAATAAACTGACCCTTAACGTAAAAAAAACGCATTATTTACTATTCGGCAACAAGAAAAATTCCAGCCTCGATATCAAAATTGGTGACAACTGCCTCGAAAAGAAAACGACAACAAAATATTTGGGCCTTATAGTAGATTCTCAACTCTCGTGGGATCTCCACATAAATCATGTAAAGGAGAAAATTACCCCCATAACTGGTGTGCTATATAGACTTCAAGGATTACTACCCATTCCGTTACTAACTGCAGTATATTACGCCATGGTACATTCACACATTTCCTATCTCTGCTGTATCTGGGGCTTTGCCTAGAAGAAATTGATTGCTGATCTGCAGGTGGTTCAAAACCGAGCCCTCAGAAATGTTTTTGGACTTCCATGGGACACTCATGTCAGGGACATCTACTCAGTTTCCGGTATCCTTCCAATCACGATCCTTCCTAAGTATGAAATCACCAGCACCATCCTACAAATTACTCAACAATCAACTCACACTAACGTCAAGCCACTTTACAATCAAGACATCCACAACCACAATACTCGAAATAACAATAAAATCCGCATTCCTCAAACACACACTACAAAATATGGAATAAAATCTTTAAACTACATTGCCTACACACTTTATAATTCGCTTCCAGATATGTACAAAACCATCCAGAAAAATAAAAAATCTCAAAATGATGGTATAAAGGAATACTTTTTAAGGATATTTGAAAATGAAAATCAGTAAATCCATATTTGTATATTTTGTTGTTCTCTTATATGTTTTCTCTTGTGTGTTGTTCTATTTAACTTGGCCTTATAAAATTATTTCTGTTTGTATGTGAAACTTGTATTTTTGATATTTTGCTGTCAATGTAAAATTGTATGTACTATCTTCTACTTATGTATTGTAAATTCCTCCCGTCCTAAAATGAGTTTTGAAACTCATCGGGATTGCTTTAACAAGAAATAAATATATAAAAAAATAAAAATAAAACATACTGAGAAGTGGTGAATAAATAATTTTCCTTACTTTATTAATTAATGTTATATTAGGATCATTCGTTCGTTTATTAATTTCTAATTGTTTAGCAAATTTAATCTAAGACCCTTTCTCTCTATATGTAAGAGTTTAGGTTCGTTGTTGTCAAGCGGGACGTGATTATTCACTAAGAGATGTTCCGCGAATTTTGAAGAAGTGCTTTTATTATTATAACATCGTAACTTCTCATTATGTTCACATTATCAAAACATGATAACATTATTAAATTTGATTTACATAATTTTTTTAAAAAAATAAATGGAATTCTACGAATTAAACACAAAAAAGATGTTTCTGACTGAAAGTCAAATGCGTAGATCACTGTTTAATGGAGGCCTTCTCTCATTGTACAAACGCCGCTAAGGTACAACTGATATAAATTATTATTATTTTTATAAACAATAATTATTAATCTAAAACACTCATCCAAATTGAAAAAACCTTCCGAGCAAAGATAAATGTCGCCGGCAGGACTCGAACCCGCACCCTTCTAATGCCGGCGACATTTATCTTTGCTCGGAAGGTTTTTTTTTCAATTTGATGAGTGTTTTAGATTAATAATTATTGTTTATAAAAATAATTGTTACCCTTTGCGCTATGCACAAAAATCTTGTCTTAAGTTTTTAAGAACTTTAGTTTATCAATTAATAGATATAAATTATATACAGTGGTGCCTCGCATAACGAACGCCTCGCACAGCGAACGCTGCACACAACGAACTTCCTTTTCGTTCATTTCACGATTCATACAACGAACTTCGCTTCACACAACGACCTGTACTCCGATACTCTTGTCCGTTATTTCCGGCAGATGTTGAAGAAAAGAGAGAAACAAACGACTTTGGACAGGTTTTTCACTGCACCATCGGCCAAAAAGCGGAAAATGGATGAAGATGTGCAAGATTCGATTATTTCTTAAAATTAAAAAAATGTGTGTTTTTTTCATTATGTTTTTAGATGTATCTAAATAAAAATAATAACAAAAAAATTATCTTTTTTTATGTCATCTTACCATATTTTATGCTACAGAACGAATTATTTTTTTTAACATGTATTGTTATGGGAAAACGCGTTTCACATAACGAACTTTTCGCATAACGAACTTGCTCCTGGAACGAATTAAGTTCGTTGTGTGAGGCACCACTGTATTATATTTCATGAACTTAAAAAGAAACAACTTTTTTTTGTTTAAAACAAATCAAATATGTTATAATAATGTTATTATGAAGTTCGGCGTGTATTTTAGTTTTGTTTTTTTTTTTGATACAGCTGTGTCGGCGTTCAAATTCATATTAAAACTGTGTTCAGACGACTTATTCGTATGATTTTATTTACCCCGACCAATTAAATAAAAATATTAATGAATGTTTTTATTGAACGAATGAAATTTATTTATTCTGCGCAAAATTCACGTCTATATGTGGCTTCCACACGAGCGGGCGGCCCAATACTAAAAAAGCCACGGCGTTGAAAGGTTCGACCATCCGGTCGTCCTTTCCTAAAGTTGATAGGCTTGACTTTACGAAAGGACAACCGGATGATCGAACCTTTCAACTCCATGGCTCTTTTAGTATTGGGCCGCCCGCTCTTGTGGAAGCCACTTTAGCAGTGTACAATGCGTAAATCTCGACGCCGTGAAGACCATTCAATTTCAAAAATAATATTACATAACATTGTAGAATAACATATATACGAGGTGTGTTCAAAAGAAAAGGTGAATTTTGAATTTTCGCGGGCTGTGTACATTCATATGAAAAAAATTGTTAATAATTGTTAATCCTATGGAAGAATTTCCTAGTTTTGGTCGGAACTTGATAGCCGTTTTCTGGGGCTTCATCAGTCCGATTAAAGTGAAATTTTAGATTTGCTTTGTTTTCTATGTCCTTACCAGCAGTTTTCAGTGTCCTTTGACGGCCTCCATGGTCGAGGGGTAAGGATCTCGACTACGAATCAGAAGGTCGCGGGTTCAAATCCCGGCGTGCCCAAGTAATTTTTATTTAATTAATTTGTGTTGTTTCACAATTAATTCATTTAAAAATAATATATAGTATATTTGCGCACGTTCCAGAGTGGAAGATACTTTCAGTATCGCCCTGGTGAAAGACCACCATTCAGAATTGAAACGCTGCTTGAAATGGCTTTTAGCCGTGTTTGGTGACCAGATCTGAATAGCCAGGTATTTCCCCACCTCCCTCTTCCCCTTCTCCTTCCCTCCCCAATACCTTCAGCCTCACAACATTCCCCAATTGGGAATGCCATAGTCTCACTGGCTTCAGACGGTTGGGAGCAGTTGGGACTCTTGTGAGGGATTCATATAAAAAAAAAAAAAAAAAATTCTTCAAAAAATCAAAAAATCGATGTTTTTCGATTTTTTACTAAAATAATAAAAAGTAAAAAATCGAAGAACACCCAAAAACGTGACTAACCTTTCCAGTTGTCAGAAAGAAACCACTGATCCAAGATGGCTGATAATGCTAACATATGATAAACATGTGTACCAACATAAAAAAAAACGATAATCGAATGTACACAGCCCGCGAAAATTCATTCACAAATATTAATGAAATAAAACAATTACTTTGTTTATAACCACTAAAATAATTTACTTTATTACAAAGGACCTGTTTCGCTTAGCAGAAGCATCATCAGGGTACAAAATTAAACTAACCCAAAAATACATTGTGTGTACTTATACCTTAGAGTAAAAATATATTATTACTCTAAGGTATATTATTACTCTAAGACTTATACATATACATACAGAATGAGACAAAACATAACATAAATAAACTAAAATAAAATAAACAGAATAAAGGAACAGCGTCGGTCGTAATAAATTAAGTCAATTTCGTGGTTAACTAAGTAATTCTGTTATTTTTAACATTAAAAACGTTCCTGGAATGTCATATGATTCTATAATGACACAATAAAGTTGTAAATGATAAAAGGCGAATAATATTCAATGGTTACGTAAGAACATCCCAACTGAAAGTGGTTATTTAAGACGAACGCATTCGCTTGTGTTTCTGCGATTTCAGAATTCAATTGGCAGTCGTGGGTCTCTTTCTATCATAAAAATGCTGACAAAGTGTGAGCGCGACGCAAATAAAAATGTAGGTAAAAATAACATTGAATTTGTCGCTAACTAAATGTAAAATTTTGACTAAAATTAAACTATTTTCAGCAGTCATAAAATTTTTATTGTATACTTCATCATATTCTTGAGGTAGGTTAGAGGGATTTTTTTTTCAAAAATAGTATCCATTTCGTCACAAATATTTGCCAGAGTTGACTCCTAAAAATATGAATAAATTTTCATCTTTTGTGGCTTATATTTTCTAAATTAAAACGAAAATCAATAAAATACTTCTAATCCTTACTAGATATTTACTATACCTTTTGATTAAAAAATATTTCATTAAGTTTGGGTGGGTATTTGGCCTCTAATCCATAACTAAGTTTTGTATGAAACAGGCCGCGCAGCCGTTCCTCTTAAGTATACATAGTGCCCGTTGGCCGGTTAGGCACATGTAGCAAAGTTCTAAAGATTTTATAGCTCGGTGCGGCCGAGGGTTAAAACTGATTATAAGTAATTGGACCCTTCTAAACGTGATACAGGCGCTTTGTGGGCCGATCCGTATCTTTCTTTGATCTAATGTGAATGATGGTGCCAGTACCTACTACTAAGCAGATACTTCTGAAGTCTGATATGACCGCCTTTTTTTGGTCCGGCTCAGCGTAAAATCAAGTGGGAGGGGTGACGCAGAAAAGCACCTCTGGGATTTTAAAGCATGTTCGGATTAATACGAAGAAACTCTTCAACGTTTCTAAGAAAAGTTGTTCATGTTGCTAAATATTTTATTTTAGTAAAAAAAGTATGGTCTTATTCATGGTGGCATCTGTAACACAATTCGTTCCTTAAAAAGTCAAAAGTAAAATTAAATTTCATCCAAATATATTATATAATATAAAAATGTTGATTATATATGAATGTTTGTTTGTTTGTTTCATTATTACGCATTATCTCAGTGCTGGAATGGGTTACAGGGTCGAATGAATGATAGTAAAATGTAATGTTTTTTTGACAACAATTTGGTATACCTCCGAGGTCACCCACGGGGGAGCATGGTTCAATTTATGTTAAAAAACGAAACGTACTGGGAACGAAAATTGAACATTCGACTTCAGTTTCAAAACTTTGACTTTCAGTTTTAATTTCGATTTCACTGATACGAGTTCGAACACCCCGATGTTACTTTATTTTTTTCCACGATACAAGTTAAAAACAATATGTTCATAGTTTGATTTTATTTAAAAAAAAAACATTTGAGCTAGTGGATGAGTTTGTGTATTTGAGAAGTATATTGACGAGAGATGTACGAGTATTGGCTGATAAGAATATTGTACTTAGAAAGGGGTAGGGATAGTAATTCTTAACAATTATAAAAGTTATCACCTTAAAAATATATGCAGTTTACTAGAATTCACAACATCAAATCTTTTTTTTTTATATGAATATCGCACAAGAATCCCAACTGCTCCCAGCCGTCTGGAGCCAGTGAGACTATGGCATTCCCAATTGGGGAATGTTGTGAGGCTGGAGGTATTGGGGGGAGAGGAAGGAGAAGGGGAAGAGGGAGGTGGGGAAATACCTGGCTATTCAGATCTGGTCACCAAACACGGCTAAAAGCCATTTCAAGCAACTTTTCAATTCTGAATGGTGGTCTTTCACCAGGGCGATACTGAGAGTATCTTCCACTCTGGAACGAGCGCAAATATACCATACATTATTTTTAATCAATTAATTGTGAAACAACACAAATTAATTAAATAAAATTTACTTGCGCACGCCGGGATTTGAACCCGCGACCTTCGGATTCGTAGTCGAGAGCCTTACCCCTCGACTATGGAGGCCGTCAAATCTTTACTCCAAACCAATCATCAACACCGAGCGAGGCCGGGTACACGTCAGCTAGTACAATATATATTACTATTCACCCTTCACTTACTTTGTGTACGGATATAGAGGTTTATGTCTTTCTTTATAATTATCCTGACCATAGGAACTCACGCAATATAATAATAATAATAATCGGACCATTTCTATAGCGCCGCTTTTGTGAAAAATCACCTCAGCGGCGCTGTACAAATATTACTTCCTATTCTTATATTATTCTTATATTACGTCTATTCTACGAATTTATTATTATAATTATTATTTTTTTTTTACATTTATTTTCTCTTTTTGGCCAGGCTATCATTACACATTATTTATAGACCATATAAAGAGATGCAGTTAAATTATCAAAACTAAAATTATTGTTAAATTAAAAAAAAAAAAAAAAACGAACTGTATTTATTCCTTACGATATATTGCAAGACGCTAATACAAATGATAGAGTGATTGTTTCCATTATATTCAAGAATGTATTTAAGCTAAGACAAAGAATTATTATCTATATTTTTTAGGATAAATAACACAGAATACTCTTAAAAGGGTGGAGCGGCGGGGGAGGATGGTGGCCGGGGAGATTGATCCATAGGGCCCTCAATATGAGTTAGGAATGACTAAAATCTGCACATCCTCTTCATTCTGAAATTTCTAGTCCAACCCACATATTTTCAGTTGGCAAGGTAGTTTTCATCTAATAGAAAAAAATGTAAGACCATACCAAGAGTATTATTGATTGCATATTTTAAAAATCAAATCTTGACCAAAAATCAGGGGAGAAAAGTAGTAATAATTTTATAAGATGCAATTATACTGTAAAAGCCCAGAGGAATAAAAACATTTATTTCATAGATGGTTTAGGCATGTGGAGCGAATGAGCGAAGAAAGGAGTGAAAGGAGAAAATATGACGCGAATATGAATGGAAGAAGTCGGGGACGCCCTAGGAGGACATGGCACGATCAAGTAAATCTTGAGTCGGGCCATGTCAGAAGTCAAAATAACAGAAGAGAATGTATGAGACGATGTTTGGATGTAAATGAAGCAAAAAGTATATGCCAAGATCGAGTTATTTGGTGGTCCGTCCTCTTCGGCTACTCCTGCCGGGAAACGGCGTGATGGGTAGTTAGTTATGAAAAATAAATATTCTTTTATTTTGATGTTGACGCATAGTTAAAAACATGTCATAGTTAGGTCCGAGACCCAGAGTTCAAGGGACATCTAAAAATGGCTTTGCCCAACCCTATCCATCACCAGGTTACAGGCCGGTCCTCTCAAATTTCTAAGGTAGTACCTACCGGTAGTAGTAGGTACCGTAGTACCGTGCGCCTATCAAAGGTCGTTAGTGTAACCCGAAAGTCCCGGGAGACCTCCTAACAGCCCCTCGAAGCAAGCCCGCCTCTCCCGTCAGTTCTGGATAATACACTTATTCCCCGCATAGATAATACACTTATTCCCCGCACTTATTCCCGAGTGGAGTCACACGCATTATGTCAATTTTAAAATATCAGTCCATGGCGGGATCGGCGAGTAATGGAAGAGTTTATCTATTTTTAAGCATGGTCAATTTGATTAGTTTTGACCCTGTAGAATATGAAAAGACAAAATGGTGATAAAGCAAATGTTATGTGAAGTAGATAAAAATTATGGCAGTTTGAAAAAAAAAACAGAATAATGATTATAGTGTTTCTTCCGTATTCGGGTGGAAATTTAGCACATGCACTGGATCTGTATGGCCAAATACATTAACCCTTCAAGCCACAATTTTTGTGTAGGTTACTTTTAAGTGGTGTCAGATAATAATTTTCAATTGATAATATGGTAAAATCATTTCAGGTGAAAATGTGTATTTTTAATACTAAAGACTATATCATGGTAAACCATTCTTTTTAAATATCGGTGAAATCAGTCAAAACGCACTTCCCATAAAATTATAAATAGAAAATCCAATATTTCACATCACATGGAGGAAAAAAATGTACTCCCATATAAAAATCAAGATTTAAAATTAGTTTTACGTTAGCAAAACATTCGTTTTTATCGTCTCCTGTTCATTTTGCAGCTTAAAGGGTTTTACCTATTTGACTTGTAAACAGACGATATGCACAAAGTAGCGTCCCAGTGACAGGCAAGCTCTCAGAATCTAAAAGTTGCTTGAAATGGCTATAACCATGTTTAGTAACCAGATATTGCCCAATCTCCATCGTCACATCTCATTCCCCTCTCTCTCATTTCCCACTGGATCCCGGCATTTGGAACTGTGTGCGATATCGCATTTAAAATATATATCGTATTCTAGAGAATTTGAGATAATTACATGTACGAGTATGCGAAAGAGCAATTTATCAATTCCGACATGACAAAATATTTTATTTGCTCGTTTATCGCGGAATAATAGACAAGTCCTTTGTGTTCGTTTGTGTAGCAGTCTAAGGAGTCACGACTTGGCCGGCAGTACCATTATTTATGGCATTCGCTGCCTAACAAGAATTACATTTATCACCCCCGAGGAACGGGCACCGGGCACCGGGCACCGGGCACCGGGCACCGGGCACATGCGCGAGTGTCTGGGAAATAATACAAAATAATAAATTCAACGTTCAATGCACGTACGAAACAATCGACACACGAAAGGCCGAGCATCACGTCACGCCACGCCAGCACCACGCCACGCCACTACAATGTTCCACGCTGGGGCCGGCGTGTTGCGAATACGACTGACCGTAGTCCTCGGCGGATGAAGATCTTATTTCTTCGCCTAGCACGAACCAACAAAAATGTCCGAAGTTCAAACGGGATCCGAAATCTAATATTTTGAAAACGTGTGCATGTGCACCATATTGACGATAGTTTTACTTAGTACATAATGTAGAAAGGTCATCTCTCACGTGTAAACTGGTAGTGTTAGGTACAGATGTTATCGTTAAAAGTAAATACAATTATACGATACGCGATGCACGATGCAAGCAATGATAGTGCATGCAGCCAACACACTGCACTGAGCTTTATATAACTTTCACTATGTGTGGACATCAACTCAACTCAGAATTTCTACCACTATCGAAAAAGGTAAAGTTTTTAATTTCTCCCCTAAAATGACATGCATGCTTAACAGTTAAAAGCTGTCTACATAACAAATGTCTATAAATTACACGAGATCATGGTCATGCTCCAAGGATATCTTTTAGTAAAATTATAAAGACCGATCAGTGGCTAAGTTAGAATCGCGCTCGGTTCCCACCCAGGCGACGTGAGTTCAATTCCTCGGCTGGATAAGTTCTCCATCACAGAACGAGTAACATTTTCCGCTTAGAGTGATGATAGCAGTTGGGAGAATTTCCAATATTGTCAGGTAATTCGTAACCCGGAATATTTGTGTTTCTTTACAAAACAAATAAAACTTTATACTCTAAAAGTTTTATCAACTATGTAGATGATAGTTAAAAAAAAAATTCATCAATCTTTTTTGTGTCTTGCATAAACATTCTTTAATACATTTTTCTTTACACGAGTCTTCTACCTGAGCTTATTCTTATGAGTTTTCCTGAAAAATCTGCCTCACTGGGAAGGAGAATTCAAAATAATAACTAATACCCAATATGTATTATGGCCTCAACCACTCAGCCCACCACTCAGAATTCTAGACAATCTAAGAAATTGTCTTTTGATTCCTGACATTATTAAATAATATCTTAATGCTTACTTGCAAAATATTAATGACACAGTGAAGTAATAAACAATAAAATCACTTCCGATAAATTGCTTAAGGGGAGGTTCTCATCGAGAGGTCAATAAACACGGTGATTTTCTTGATTTTTTTTTTCATAGAATTAAGTAAATGAACAACTTGATAGTTATTTATCGACTCTTAAAGTGTAGAAAGATTTTTTTTTCGTGCATAAAGTCGTGGGTGTCATGGGAAGTGTTAATACGTCGTCGATCGTCAAGTTAAAAAAGAAAGGTACCCAAACGGTCTCCATCGCACAGCACGTTTATGTCATCTGAGATGAAAAACCCAAAAAAAATTATAAATTATAAAATATTTATTATAGGTTCAATAATATTAATAAAAAGTCGAAAATTACAAAAATGGCGGACATGTGAATTTTAGTACCGTTTTTTCACATTTTTCGCTCTTTAAAGTGCTCTGTAAATAAAAAAAGACGACTAATATCCAAATTTAGGGTTGGGATCCATTAAATTTTATCTACTTTAAAATAAATAAAAAAAATCCAAGTCAATCCATCGAGTAGTTCTTGAGATATCGTGGAGACCAGTTTGAAAAACATGATTTTTCAGAAAACGCGTTTTAAGATTTGGATAACACTGATTTGATTAACGCTGCAAGCTAGATCCGAACATATTAGTGTATAGAAACGCACGCTTTCCGTTATTTCAACGTCATAGCGCATCTAGCGACACTTCGTCACTTTGGTTGGACAGGGTTCTAACTTCACAATACCTAGTTCTGAGATATGAGGTGTCAAAGTTTCCAAAGACGATTTTTCATAATCTTTGATTTTGAGATCCAATTTTGTTTGAAGTATTTTAGTTTAACATATTCTAAAAGAAAAAAATTAAATAGGACCTATAATTACCGTTTTAGAACATACCTAAACATGAAGATAGAACCATGTGCAACCGGCTAGGGCATAATAATTCACTTCATAAGGTTCTAACTAGATTCGGTACCTTGTTCAACAAGTTTGTTTTGTTTTTGTGCTACAAATACGAGCAATTAAAACAAAAGAACAAATAATATTTTTTAATAACATGTTATTTTTATGGTTTAATTTATGGAAAAAAAAGAAAAATAAGAATTAGCATTTTATGTTAAATTAAAAAAATATATAAAAAAAACCTGTCTATAAAGATTTTATAAAAAATCTTCATAGACAGGTTTTTTATAATCAATATTTTAAAAGGTAATCAATATTTTGTAAACGTAGTGAGCAAGATTAAGAAAGGGACGCTTAGATGGTTTGGGCATGTAGAGCGAATGAACGAAGAGAGGAGTGTAAGGAGAATATATGACGCGAATGTGAATGGAAGAAGAAGCCGGGGACGTCCGAGGAAGACGTGGCACAATCAAGTGAATCACATACTTGAGTCGGGCAATGTCAGAAGTCGGAATAAGAGAGGAGAATGTATGAGACGTTGTATGAAAGTGAATGAAGCAAGAAGTGTATGCCAAGATCGATTTGTTTGGCGGTCCGTTCTCTCTGCCTACCCCCGCGGAGAAACGACGTGATGATTGGTTGGTTAGTTAGTTATTTTAAAAGGGCAGTGTATTACTAATTATTTTGGAGTGACCTTTTATTAAAAATAAAACATATAATGAACCATGCACATATTATGAAATACCCTGTAGCGGGGCACTCCCGCATTCAAGAGATCGATAATATTGATAGTAACAAAGAAAATAGTCTCTATAAACATTGAGATTTTTCCTGCTATGGTTGATGTGGGTGGGAAAACTAACAGTACAGATGAAGCAACCTGATTTTAAAGATTCATCGAAGCATTTTCATTACTTAAAAATCTTTTTTCTAAAATCTATCCTTAATCTGAAAAGAATGAACCAAATGTAAAAGTTAGCATCAAAGTTAACGAGAAAAGAGTATGCCGAAAGTCAGGGTCAGTCAGTTAATCAGAAGATACTAATTTGTTTTCAGTGCAACCTAAAATTATCTAAAAGGTTAAAGGTTAAGACATAAAAGTCATGTTTTCCTTAAATGCCAGTCCAAGATATTATGGCCACGTCCTAATTAAATGTTTTCCTTTAAAATATGTTAATCTTAAATACTTTAAACAACCCTAATTCAAAATTTGTCAAATAGAATATAAGAAATTGTATTTGCAAACTCTCCTATCTCAGAACAAGGTAAGGTGAAGTTAGAACCCCATCCAACCAAAGTGACGAACTCGACTGCACCTAGAAACTGTCAGATACATACAATATGACGATTGCACAAGGTTCTAAGTGATGTTAGAACCTTGTAAAATAAATGGATATTTAAAGTGCTTGATGTTAGAACTTCGTCATACAAGTATCTCCGAAAATACTGCACAGATGGCTTTGAAAATTATTTAGGTTATAGAAATGAGCAAAAAAAATGGTTTTGCATTCAAAAGTCATTTTTGCAAAATATGTCAGTTAGAACCCTATCCAACCAAAGTGACGACTCGGTGGTGCTTGAAGTAACTATTCTTACCACAGTATTAATAATACAAGCTTGCATTTGAAAAATATTGATGTGAGATACCAATTACTGCGCAAACTTAATTTTCGTGAAAAAAAATTTGATCGATTTTTTGGTCGAGTTTCATGAGAACCTCCCCTTAATACAATCAGAAGTTTATAATACAGATCTCAATTTCGGGAAATATTTAAATTGAGCCTAGTATTTAAGGCAGTAAAATCAGTATTTCTATTAATCCGTAATACGAAACGATTTACATTAAAAATAAACCAAAAATTATGCTTTAAATAAATTGAACCTAGAAATTCCCTTAAATTAAGTTAATTATTACGTTGTAAAAAAATATAAGCGCAAACCACCAAATAATATATTTTTTCATTAGAAAATTATGAACGCACGTAAGAAACAAGTTTTTAAAAATACTACTTTATAGCTAAGATGATTTGTGAAAGACTCCCTTGATTATTTTTTTTTTTCTTACAAAATAATTAAAAACCTCTTTTTGCGCTCACAACAAACATTTCTAGACTCCGCTTGCCAAGCGAATTTTATGCCGATTACCTATATTCGTGGTGACATAAGAAACACAGCTTATGGCAATATTTTTGGCTTGTATATTGCTCTTAATAGATACTTACTTACATACACACACACTTATTATAGTAATATAAAGTTCGCAAATGGCACTTTTAAATAATATATTATGAGTATAATGTCATTAATTAACTAAACATATATGAAATTTGCTGCACATCACTAATTCTATACTAATAATGATTAAGAGTTGGGTTACCATAGAAACTAAACAGCAAAATAGTGTGTAAGCAAAAGTTCCAAACAAGTGAGAACTGATTGCCGGCGAGAAGTGTATGCCTTCTCCTGTTCGAAGTATCCATGACTGCATGGTCCGCGCTAAAGGGGTAAATAAGAAAGGGGTGAAAGTAAATTATACATTCTTAAAATAGGTACCTTTTTAATTTCCAAGCGAAGAAGAAAAGTATAATTCCGTGCTAAAGGTTAAATGACGAAACTTCAACCAAAATAAAACATTACCGATCATAACGGCTTTCCGTGAACCGCTTTAAGACCAACAAAAATGCTATTACTGGTTGAAATACTGAAAACGGTGATTACCTGCAGAAAAAAAAAAAAACCTCCGTTCCGAAATCGGCGGTTAGTAATTACATACGTTTTTTAAGGCAGCGAGAGTTATCACGAAATGCGTACGGAGCGTAACGACAACGGCCGACTTTTCGTGTTTTTGATATAACTGCCTTCCTTCCCAAAAAACTGGTGCGGCCATATAGAAGAATGGCTGCAAAATAAAAATGATATATGATGGCGACAAACTGGGGGACCGGGGAGGAGAACTAAGGAGAAGAGAAGGTTTAAGGATTGTTTTGTTTCGGGAGCAGTGACGCAGATCGCTTATGGCCCACAATCTAGGGGAGGTGGAGTTTCCTAAATAATAAAGTGATAAAGAACAAGGAAGAGATATAACGACAATGCGAATGCGAGTGCCTCCCGCTTGAGACGTCTTCCGCTTTATCCGTGAAAACCACGATTTATTGTTTTACTAAGTTGTAAGGAATTGAATATAGAACCTACGACAGTAAAAGCTTACGAAAATACGTCGTCAAATAAATATTGTTTGACCGATATTTTGATTTATCGAAGTATCAATAAATAACATTGAATAAACAACTCGTAATGGAAACAGAATTTATTGATACTCTGTGGGCACAAAAAGCTATCTGACGATAGCATATCAATAGTTAGCGCAATATTAAAAGAATAAATCATTTACATCCAGCAAATATCTAATAGATTTGCGTAATAATATATAATAATGGGCGGAGGCAAGATAAAAATCTGCGGTAATGCCGCATATTTTGGAGAAATTGCGTACGCAACATCCGCGGGGCGGAAAACAGTAAGCGCACACTTTACTTCTACTTGAGGTAATTGAAAGGTCCCTGACTTACTTACTCCAGACTCTCGTTTAGATAGTCTACAACTTAGTCTAGGTGATTAGCATAATACTTAATGCGGTACCAATGTACATATCGATGTGACCCATTCACGAAAATACCATTGTAACATACGCGATGCTCTCACATTTCAAATACGTATATTGTTCGCGAAACATGGTAATGAGACTAAAGGCAACACACGAACACCACTTTTTCTCAAGTCCACGTTCTACTCGTACATGGTTCAGTGGTATCTATACACACGTATAATATTACATGGATATATTAATACGAATTGTTTCAATATGAGATTAAGTTAATTATTATTATACACCTACGCCTTAGTAGAAAGCATTATGGGATAATTGTAATAAGAGAAATGTATCCATCAATAATAATACAAGTTAGTATTTCAATATTGGTATTTGATATCGGATATTTAGTGCAGAATCAACATACGTAATAAATTAATGTTTTGGTGCCCAACGTTCGATATAGGTAGTTGAAGTAACATTTTAATTAGAGTGGCAAAGGAGAGTTGATTAGCTACGGCCGCAGCACCGATGATAGGTCGCTAATAAACCCTCGACATAAACCACACGGCCGAGTGTGCTGCACGCCCGGGATGCCTGGTATGCCTGGGATTCCTGACAAAGCTCGCGACTCGTGTTGCCTGTACCCTGTTCCCAGTTACCAGTTCCCTGTCCCGCTATAAGCACAAGCATACGCTCACTCACATGCCGCGCACACTATGGAATAAACGGCTTAAAGCTCGAATTTACAGCGGACATTGAACGCCAGCTCTGCGGAAATTCGTACGAGCATGTGTTAATTTCTGAAACAATTTGTTCGCGTACTGAAATAAATACGGCTTGTCGGAACTATAGCAAGTTGTAGTTCATAATGAAACACGCGTTTTGTCGTTTTCATTACGGCACGCTTTTAGTTTCGAAAATTCACGCTACAGAAACTGCATAAGCCGCAATTAGACTATTAACACTGCCGCAAAGCGGAACGGGAAAATGCTTGGAATTTCAGGTCAAAGATAAAAACCGCTTTATTAGGGGGGAAACTGAATAATTCAATTGTACAATACCTGCTTTTCACCCCAGTCGCTGAAATATCCAAGATAAAATTGAATCTGCGGCAAATTATATTTTAAAACAGTTGTACACATAACACTAAAGAGAGAAAAGGTAAAAAACACAACAGTTGGTATGCAGACTTGTAGAATAAAACAGGCGTGGATGATAACCCTGCGTCGTTATCAAAGTTTCTAAAATAATATATTATTATGTACTAGTATTGTTATTTGTAATCAACAACAAAGCAGCCCCAGGTCGCTGGTCGATGGTCTCTGACCCGGGAAGCGGGAGGTGAAGTAGGGAGATCACTTGCCGTAAGCACGTGTGAGCGACATTATTTACCGACAATAACACTGCCGCCAATTTTGGTCCAATGTGTCCCATCCAATAATCGCATTAACTTTTTACACGGACGATAACGAAGCGACAAACATTGACGTGAATTTTCTGAAAAAGGGAAGAGGGAAAAAGGCGACCTCTTTTTACATATTTTTACAAGAACGTGATGTGAAAATGAAAATGATCGAAAAACACGTAAAACACATAATATTTATGTAAATTTGAAAGGCGTAAGCATAAAAATTAAGAGTTAATACGTTAATACGCATAAATAAAAACAGTATTTTGCTACGGCTTCGTAATAAACAAGGAACGTACCAGCCAGCTCCAGCTGCATTGTATAAAAAGCGTGAAACAATCTTGAGTAAAGATCAAGGCCACAAAATGTACTCTTTCAGAAACATTATTTGTAAGTGATTTTAATTTTCCACGGGTATAAGTGATAGAAATAACACTGACAAGGTTTAATAGAAAAGCAAAAGTGAGGAGACAATACTCCGCTGTGCGATGTGCATGACAGATGGGGCGTTGTTTGCTGACTACAACGAAACGTACTGTGTAGACCAGAGATTCCTAACGTGGGTAATATCGCCCCCCAACGCCAAGGGGCGTTGGAGAGATTAAAGGGGGTGGTGGTGACCTCAACGGGAAATGGGGGGCGGTGAAGCGCTACAAGGGGCGGTGAAGATCTGAAATGGGGGTAAGGACCACAAAAATATTTGTAATAAATTTTCCTTATGAATTCAAATTTGTCGTAAGTACATCGTTGAAAGAATCGTGCTAATCGATAACTGTTTAGTAATTCTATTGATTTATAGATGGATAGTTTTTTTAAACATTTTCTTTAACGTGTTATAACAACAAACCAGGTATCTCTGGACCTGTTGTCAGGTGAACGAATGTACTACATAATATTATAATAAGTAAAATATGTAGATATATAAATATTTATCAAGACCAAAAGGCCATCGTAATGAAGAACAGGGGTGATGAAAAGATCGTGTCGGGAGATACCGCTGAAATTAGAGTTATTATCTCTCAGTCGCAGTGTGTATATTTGGATTTCATCGCATTGTCGCGTAAGAAAGGGGGGGTGGGGGGTGTTGGTGAAAAATATAACCCAAAAGTGGGCGGTGAGACAAATAAGATTGGGAACCTTTGGTGTAGACTGTAGATAGGTACCGTAGATACAATATTCAAGCAAAGTCTTCTATCATTTTTCTACGTTAGTGTAACACGAAGTCTGCTCCGTAAAGCACCCATTACCGGCGTTGTTTGCACTGAAACATGAACTCTGAATAAGCTAATTTAAAAGGAAGTGCTTTTTCTTTTTCTCTACCGAGAAGTGAGTGCAATGGCTGCCCGAAATATAAACAGAGAGCCCTCCCGGTGTTTTATTTTTGAAATTGAACCTTTCTATTTAAACAGGCCTCTGCGGGGAGAAGTGTTGGGATTCCTGGCCAACCGACGTATACGCTTTAAACACCGCACAATTTCAATAATCTTAACCGCTCGAAATGTTTTGCGGCGTTATTAACCCTTCCTTGCCGGCGCTCGACTGATTTGACACGTCTCTAATTATTTCAATATCTCTGTAAATATACTAAACACAGATTTCATATTTTAGTTGTTCCTCAGCAATACATTTATGTATTTAATGAAATAATCAAAATGTATAAGTATTTATTGAACACAACAGGAAAATGTTTTATCGTAAAATTTATTAATATATACGTATGGCTGCGTACGAAATTTGCCGAGTGGTACGGTAGTTAGTGAGAGGGGTGCGGGGTTTATCTCAGCGTGCCACGATAAGCGGTCCTTACTAGTAGCTAGCGATCTGTGGGCTATAATAGATGTATCATGCGCTTTATGCATGGCCGATGTTTTTTCCTAGTTTTCAGCACTTATACACAGTATTTTACTTGTGTATATGGGTAGATATGCACAATTGATAAAATGATTTATATAAGTAATAAATGTAAACCATTCATTTTTATCCAACTTCAAAATTTAAAAAAATTAAATTGTGCCTTGTACACTGAGTGTACAACACCGGAGCTCGAGGAATTTTCAAGCATCGTCGGGGAAGGGTTAAACCCCACCTCTTTTTAATTAAGAACACAAACATTATTTTAAACCATATTCTTTATTGAATCAAGGCTACTGATAAGAGACTGCAAGTTTGTTTTTTCTTTAAAGAAGCTAATTTTGTTAAGGTAAGTACTTAGTTCTCGGGGTTATACTGAGGCATAAGAACAGCGCTAAATATATGTAAAACTTAGGTGTGTCAAACCCCCATCCCTGGATCTAGCTATCTGGTGACGTGGCCCACATAATTGTAAATCTTACGTGGAAAAATTAACATTACATACAGACATTAGCTTGTAAGCCATTATTTTCAAGGGTAAAACGAGAAAAAAATGTCGACACGCACCTTGAGAATTCGCTGAGAATTTCAACCACTTCCATCAAACCGGACATTGATGAATTAATTTCACAAAGCACGGCAAAAATAGCCCACTAGTTTTATGTTGACCTCATTTCTATTAAAAAAAAATTTCATCTGACAGTGACCGTCTGGAGATCGTGAGACTATGGAATACCCAATTGGTGTATGTTGTGAGGCTGAAGGTAGCGGAGAGGAGATGGGGGAGGAAGGTGGGGGAGTACCTGGCTATTCAAAACTGGTCACCAAACACGCCAAAGCCATTTCACATAACGTTTCACTTCTGAATGCTTCCAATTACCCATATTACCTATACTCCCCTCATAAAAAACCTCAAGAAGAATTTTTATTTGGACTTTTCAGTCATTTTTAAAAATTCGAAATTCTAGCCCTAAATTCAAAAAAACAACATTAATATTTAAAATAAATACCAACTCTTCTTTAGCCACTAACCTTCTAATAAATATAATACCAATGACAAATAAGATTTAAACAGTAATTGCAATATCATGCAATGTTCAGTGTTTTCTAATATTGCATCCTGTCCGTGCAAAATCATATCTTCTCGAGCTAAAACTTTATAATATGACGTGTTAATCTGGTGTGACCTGCCAGGGAAGCATGTTTCTGTATTTATGTGTACATACTAAGACAAACACTAGCAAGTAATATTTGTACAGCGCCCTTGAGGTGATTTTTCACAAAAACAACGCTATACAAATCATCAAATTATTATTAAAAGCAACAACACAGTATTTTCCTTGAGAATATTGTGGAAGATACTGTGTTTTTACTTACGAGGGCAGTATATGCGGGCCAAGATTATGTTTTTTTATTTATTGTTTTTTTTTTGTCTTATTTGTTATTTTTATAACCTATGGAATGTATTGCATTGCACTACCCCTACTACCCCTGCATACCTTCTGAAATAAATCATTATTATTATTATATCATATTCACTCCGCGTTGCCCAGAGCAGCCAAAAAGACACAATGCTATAAATAAATTAAAAATTATAATTCCATTAACAAACGCAAATCAGAAGTAAATAGTTTAGCTAAACGTTGAGTTAAAACTAATAACTAATTTCCATTGACCTTCCGAGATTCTGTATCTGTCAGAGTAATAGAACATTCAGATTTGTACAAAATGTCAGATCTGACGTGCGTCAAACCCGACGTTGACACCGTAGTAATAATGTGATCGAGGTCCCGGGAGCTGGACGAGGGCCCACCCAGACCCGGGGAGATCTGCAGAAGATAAAGCCCGCATTATCATCAACTCGTGCGCCCACATGTTCCCAAATTTTATACCCACATCATAAAAACGCGGGGTAATTAAAAACAGTACAATTACATGATGAGGCCTTTTTTGCTGCTCCGCCATGAATTACATTCAAGGCTAATAAACGCAGAACGATGACAAAACGAATTACTACGAGGATTATGATCGCGGGCCGGGTATTTGTAAAGCTCTTGAAATTATATTCAAGGCAGTGGGATTTTAGACATTAACGTTGTAAAGGAAATTTGGGAAATATTCAGGAAAAGTAAGTATGCAAGAAACTTTTGTATTGTGTCTTTAAATAGAGCCTCGTCTGACAATTATGTTGTCTATTATTATTGTTGATACGAAGACGATCTATCTCGTACATAGATCGCAAATTTCACCGTATTCCTTAGGCTGTAATAAAGTCGATTAAAAAAAGTTCACAAGGGTCGTCATTAGATGTTTGGCGACGTCCCCTGGATTCCACTGGCTATCTGAATCTTATTCCAATCAAGAAAATCTTTGTGCAAAACCTGGTCCGCCTCAGCACAGGATCTCCTGGTGCTTTCCAGTCTCAACAAATGCATGACCTCCTCAGGTGGCAGCGTCCTGTCAATAGGCTTTCTATCACCTTCAGTGAGAATCCACCCATATGCTATTCTCCACTGTCCAGAAAGTTGAGTCTTGTTAACTGAAGCCAGGGCCTAGAAATGTTTGATACCATTCTAATTATTGTCTATCTTCACGAAAAATATCACTTAATAAGTCTAACATCATAGCCTCTACCAAAACCTTGTTCAGGTTTGCCTTGAATGTTCTCCCGAATGTATATTTTTGTAATTTCTTGAAACGATTTCCAAATACTATCCAACCAGCTTTTTATACAAATAATAAATTTAAAAATACGTATTTAAATAACAAAGATAAAGATAATATTTTAACTAAATCAGGGGTATATATACATTAATTTGTAACGATTGCAACTTTTTTTACATAGGAAAGACTTCTTGAAATTTCAGTATTTGATTTAAGGAACACCTAAGGTGTTTAAATAATAACAACTATTCTGAATTTGCAAATCATATTTTAAGTGGTGAATACAAAGTATATTTTTTTATTCATTTATGAATCTTTTTGTCATTGCTTCATTCATGTATTATGTATATGCTATTATTTTTCTCATTTCGTGTTATGTATTTTGTGTAATTAGACAAAGGTCCGTTAATATAAATATATATATATTGAGAAGTTGCCTTGCTCGTCTGAACGCCTTACAAGCACTTGTGATCGTCTCTTTGCATTACCTGTTAATCTGTTCCCTAGTCGGAAGTTCGGATAACGATTATCGGTATAAAAAAATAAAGTGGCTGAAAATGAAAACCGAATTTTACAAAATAAATTCAACTGGAATCGGCCATAAACGGAACAACTGCCAAACACAATAAATACAAATTGTAACGCGGTAATAAAAAAACAGTCTACCATGGATATTGGAAACAAATCTACGGAAATAAGTTAGGTGTGTAGATTGTAGAGTTCTCGAGTAAGAAAAATATTATTTACGAAATAAAATTTATAACGGAATATTTGAACAGAAGCATTAATATTGAAAGTAGTTATTATTCCTCGCTTTATTTTATACCTCGAGATATATGCAAATTTACAGAGCCGTAAGTACTGGTATGAATAAATAAAGATAACATAAACATGGGAAAAGCAAGTGCTACGCAAGCTAACTTTAAAGTAATACAATAAGAATATTTTCCAAGAATAATGAGCATGCAAAGAAAGAAATCATACAAATAAAATAGGTAGGGGGTACCGGCCACACAATTAAATATTTAGATCCCATATCAGGAAAAATGAGGATTCGGAAATTTCATCGGGGTTTTTGATTTTGTGATGTTATTATTCAAATCACGATTCAAAACAGCCACAGTTTGATTCCGGGAAGACCTACTTCTCATTGCTGGTTATCGAATTACAGAAACTTTCCAATTGAAATCAATATTTGCGAATTTAAAAAGGAAAATGCCTGCGTAAAACTTTGTGTTTATTTTATGAAGACAGGTAAATAATTACCACCACCCCTTTGTACCAGACTTTTCTTTTCTTCTTGAATAATTAACATATATTATGGAACAAACAATAATGCGTCTTTTCTTATTTTTGTGACTTAAATGCATATTATATAGCTCACGATGTAAAAATACTTGTGAAATGCGGTTAAAGCTCTCCGTTCGAGAATAATTATTGTTAAATGAAATAAAACAACAGCTTTGTCTAAAACCACGGAATTTACTTTAATTTTTACGATCAACCGGTTTCACTTAGCCTAAGCTTTATCAGGGTACAAAATTAAACAAAAAAAAAAAAGTTATTTTTAAATTTAATTTTATGCCTTGATGAAGTATTAAAAAATATGTGGTTTTAAAAAGGTTGTTTTATAATTTAATATGTCAAACCACAAATTGAACGCTTTGTAAAAAAAAAAAAAATGATTGTTGCTTCGTCAGCACATTTGATTATTTGTTTTACATTATTTAAAATAAGCAACCGAAAAGCTAAATGTTGCGCCTACAGTGAACGTATACTCGTACATGTTCATGTACTATTTACAACGTTTGTACACGGGGCTATTAAAAAAGACAAGAGTTTAACGCCTGTGCAAAAGCAAGGGCGAATTGATACCCATATCCGATCCGGAGCGAAGGTAAACAACACGACAATGGCGGGGTAATAAATCATTCAGCCAGCAGCCAGCAGCCAGCATCCAGCATCTCCTCGGAGATAAACTCACGGACGATGTCATCAAATACACCGACAAAGGCCGTTCTGGCCGATAGACCCTAGGCGGCCTAGAAGCAGACGTATAGGCCATTGTAGTGGTTATTCTACAATTTTCCTTCAGCGACTGTCTGCGCGCACACAGGCGAGGAGACGCCCAATCCAGATGCCGAGATTATGAAGATTTATAGCCGGCCGCAAACTTATTAATTGGAAGTTATGTTTATATTTCACGACACTTTCGGTTATTTTTAGACTTGGCGATTTTTGCTGACACTATAAATTACGATCCTATAGAGACAGTATATTTCAGTTCATTATAATGTCAGTTGTGCTAAAATGGCATAGTAAATTTTAAAAAAATCAAAAGACCAATAGTTCCAATCTAATTCACACATTTTTAACACTTCATTCGTTCATCTTTTCAACTCGGCACCTAAAATCAATAAATAACATTCATACAATACATATTACTCTGCACATACTAGATACCGTTCCCCTCCCTACCACCATCCTATCCCCGTAGGTTAAACTTTTGTAAGCACTAATTAAGACACTTGAGTAAAAACCTATCATTGGTTCAGTCTTTATGTATATTTACCATTCTTTATAAACATTGTAAACTGTTGGTTTAACAATAAAAAATAAATAAAAACAGTGTTTTGAATACAAACATAGTATATTTATACAGAAAAAAAACTATATTTGCCACCCGGCTTCGCTAGAGATTTGGATTGAAAAGTATGGAAGTAAAATTATCTAGCCTTTTTTGACAATGAAATTTATCGACATTTCTAAACTATGTACCTTATACGTTGACCTACACGTGACAGGAGCAGCTGTGCAATTTTCACGAGGCCAGATTTAACAACCGGTTTTCTGCTTTATAGTTGCGATACTTCAGCGCTGAAAGGTAATCGCCCAAAAGCTATGAAAACTCCATTTTTGTAACAATTATAATTAGAGGGGCTAATTTAATTTTGTCATTGGAAACAATGAGTTCTCAAATATCAATGGTTTAATTGTTGTCAGAAAATAATCCTCCCCACAATGGGCAGAGGGCGTCCGGAGGGTCGGCCGGCTGCAGTCGGCGGGGCGGGGGCGGACGGTGTGCACAAGCGGGCGCTTCCGTCACATTGTGTCTCGGGCTTAACAAATTCATTTCCATGAAACAATTTGCGCAGCGTAAGCCCCGGTGTAAACAAAATATTATTTATTCTCGGGTTCGAGTTTTCCCGCGGCCGGAGGAGCAATTCATTATTCTTATCAAATTCAAGCAGCGGCTCCCCCAGCGGGCGGCGCGGAACAGGAGAACGAGCTTCCGCCAAATTACGGCGGAGCTCTTTATCCGCTGTCAACACTGAACAGTTAATCCCTAGACCGGTTAGTGTCCGAATGGACAAATGCGTCGGGTTCCCACCCAGGCGTCGTGGGTTTAGTTCTAATCATTGCATAAGCAATATTATTTCAAACATCTTTAGATCTTTTCAAAATAAACAAAAAAATTCTGACATGAAAAAAAAACTATTATCACCAATTTACATAAGAAAATTTAATTCATAAACAAATGAAATTGCTCGTCTGCTCAAGAAAGAATTTCGACATTTGAAAATGTTTGATTGATTAGCTTACTTGGGGCACACGTATACGCCCACAGCACTTGTCTATAGGTTTAGCTCTTCAGTGGCTGTCAGCTTGTCACAAGAAACCATTAAAACCGTGCCGCAAAATTAATTCACCACCATTTTATTTACACGAAAGAAAGGTGTGAGAGGTAAACAATGATGACCCATAAAAGCTACAACAATTTGTAATATAGTCCACCGGCCTATATTATTAGATCGTTTTGTCGAATGATAAACAAGAAGCTTTTTGAAACAGTGTTAATTATAAACAAAACATTATGTAATAGAAAATAGTTATTAATATATTTTTTTATACCGGGCTACAGCTACATGCAGGGGGGTTGTACAATGCAATGTAGTCCATGTAGACATTATCGTGCAGAACATATATTAAACAAAAGAAATAAAGGAAGTAAATCTACATTACACAGTTATACGGCAAATAAAATGACAAGAATAAGTTTTACAAAAGAAATAACAAACAAAAGAATAATAAAGGAAATAATATTGACACTGTAGGCATATTTATTAAATCGTCAGTTCCTCTTATGGAGGCTTTTGACGCATCCATTTTTTTTTGTATCGGGGCGTTTAACCAACCGATTGCGGCTTTTATTAGATCATTTCGGGAATTTATTAACTTTGCATCGGGAGTTGGCCGCTTTATGGATCATTGTAGCATAAAACAATTTACTCTACCTGATTCGTAAACATTTCGCTGGCAAATTGCAAAACATCGGTTAACAGAAACAATTGTCTATAAGCGTTGTTGTATTGAACTATTACTGTATTGCCACGACCGGGAAAAAACTGGAGATACACGGCAGGCGTATTTTTATATTTATTTTTATTTAATATCAACGGTATAAATATATTACATGTCACAGTTATTACAAGCATAATAGTATAGAATAAATAATTTTAAAATGTAACTATTAAATGTGGCATCAGGTCGTACAGTGACATCGGGGAGTAAATAAAGAAAATAAGTTCATGAAGGATATAAAAGTAAAAGATACGCGTACATATACAACATATATTAAACTTAAGTTAAATTAATATTGATTGAAAAGATATGATAGTATAGCCTCCCTGTACTTACCTTCGGTGCAGTTAAACAAATCCGCTACATCCGCGTGTCTATTACTAACTTCATGTAATTTAGGTACAAGCGAATGTTTGTAATACTCAGTCCTGGTGCATATATTATACGATAGCTCAGTATAGGGCATTTTCCAGTCAAGGACCAGAATACAAATCCTAGTGGCTGCAATAACAATGTTTCTCGTGTGTATAACTTTTATTTACAAAAATCGGTAGCTTTTGGACGTATACAAAGAAAGGGTTGGAGGAGAAAGACATAAAGGAGACATACATAAATATTTAAGCGTAAAATTTTCAAACTGGGGGATAGATTTATTTCACAGGGCCGTACATAATCGGTGCAAATCCTGTCAGAAGCCGGTTACACAAGTTTCGCAAACTTTACGTGAAGTTCGTCCCAAATATTCGGCGTAGTGAACAGGAAGAGGCCGCGCAGATAGGGCCAGAACTTTTACAACACCCGTGTCTATAAAGAAGGTACCCATTGACAGACACGATGTAACCTCTCCCTCTTTCTCATAACCGATGAATGTCACAGAAAGAGAGGTGAAAACGGAGCTCTCGGCGGCAGGATGATTACACACCGGCACCTGGGGGCCATATACATGTTTGAGGGCTATACCGCGCTATCGTTTATTTCAATTCCTTCAAGTCCTGGAAAAGGGATGTTCCGAGGGGCAGATCGCCTGGTAGTGGGGCGTTAGGAGCGATGAGTTGACAGCTTAAGGGACCCTTATCCTCAGACATATGAATGGCCCCGGGGCCCGGGCGCAGGGGGGGGGGGGCAAGTGCGCTCACTTGATATCGAGGAAATCGGATTTCCTGTCGCCAAATTCTACTGTCATTTTAATTGATGTACGGAAAATATTGAAATATTTGTGAAGGAGCATCATTAGTCTTCAAAAATGATTATATTTCCATATTCGAGGTCAGTTAAATAAATTGGGGTTTGAAATAATTTGTGTATAACCAAGTACTCGATTAATCATTTTTATAAAAACATTATTTTTTTCGGTTTTTAATTTTTTGTATGTGTGATGCTCTACGAAATAAAACGTAGGGAGATGCTTATGAGTAATTATAAACATATATGTAATTACGTATATGAAAGAAACAAAATGTTAATTAATTGCCTAAAATTATTACGTAACGGGGTAAAAAAAAAGGTAGTCACATAATTTCGATTCATACGCCGGATTATTTTCCACTATTTAGGTACTTCCTAAATGGTGAAAAATCCACCTGCTGCATCGCGGCGAAAATTTAATTCAGCAAAATTGTTTAAAAGTGAATTGAGATCGCCAGTAGAATTAACTGGTTGTGCCTTGTTAAAGAATTTGTTTTAAACAAAAACAAAAAACACGACGTAGCCATTAGAGCATAAAATATATAATCAAATACAAAAACGGTACACTAAATGTGATGCATACTAGGAAAAATATTTCCCACGGTTAATTTTATGACAACGATGTTTGCAAAGAATGTTCACTACATGACTATTTGTCCGAATTTAACATAGGCGCAAATTCCTAAGTCGTAAAAAACATAATTTATTAAACACCAATAAATAACGGGGCTATAAATCAGATTCGCAACTATTTAAACAGCTCCATTATTCGCAATCAATATACCACCGCAGTCACCGGCAAACGTAAGGAAAACCAATAAAACAGCAAGAATTCCTACGGTAAGAAAGCTCAGTCAATACCAGAAACTTTATCGAACGGCCCTATGCAGAATGGAATCATTAAATTAGCCGCCTAACCACTCAGAAGAGAAATGGACCGTTTCGTCAAAAGCATAATGGTTAGCGAGGGCCCTTTGACGAACTCTGGGAATATAAATTTGATAATGCAATCCACTGCAAAGCTTTAAAAGTTAGAAGCTTGTGAAAGTCAAATCACTGACAGTAAAGCGATTAGTTTTATGAAATGGTTAAGTTGACTTTCAATTTTTATGCTTTTTACAAAAGAAATTTCATAAGGGGACGTACATAAAGAATCAAGTTCTCTGAATTAGCAGGATTAGTAAGTTTATTGGTCAATCTAGAGCCTATTAAAAATGCCAAAGTTTCATGGTAAACTATATCAGTTATCACGCCGTTCAACCCCACCAATATATTCCGAACGGCCCAAAGCTCGAGAATTAATGCGGATTTTTTGAAAATTTATAGGTCCGTTCTAAAAATAGTTAAAACTTTCAAAGATCGTACATTCTAACAGAAGTGAGCCGAAGCGAAAACTTCACCGTATAAATCTTATGAATATACGACTTCGCTTATGAAAAATGTAAACACTATAAAATATATTTCGTTGAATGTGTAGATGATGATCCTAAACGCATATAAATCCATAGTGATGCTATTTCATCTGAAAATATCTATATACTTGGGGGAAATAAAAGCTTTCCGGCGACGTCAGAGAACTAATAAATAGTTTGGAGAGTTCCGCGTATCGCCGTAAGCAAACTTTTAAAAGGATTCTATGATATTTTTTCCGCAAAATATGGCTGAATATAATGGGACAAACAAAGTTAAATGGATATTCTATGAACAAAGAGTTTGAATCCGCAGTCTGGGAAACTTGTTTATAGCTGATTTATTTCTTCCAATATAGGTAGTTACGATCAAAATAATGGTTAAAACTTTCTTCAATTAATACAAATAAGAATAATAAAAAGCCATCGAGAATTTAAATAATAATTAACTTTTGGAGGTAAGTACCCTTTGACTACTAAAAATATAAAACCGGTGTAAATAAAAGAAGATTTAAAAAGATAAATAGATAAGCCGTCGAAGCTCGTCTTGTCTTTGCTGTAATTGCTGGCGAGTTTGGTGAAGACGACCGCTTTTAATTAAAACAAAGATTTAAAAAATTATCACGGAGGATTGACAGGAAGGATTTAAGCTTTCAGCGGATATTGAATTTGCTACAGTGCTACAGAGGATCGTAGCGTCACCATTTTATTTCTGGTATCCACGCAGAACGGGTCGTGAACTGGATAGGAGGCGATTTTAAATAGTCAGTTAACAATGACTCGCAACGGTTTATAAGTTTCTGAAAATTATAAAAAAAAAAAATGACAAGAAAATAATAATAATCATTGACGATCAACGATAATGCATGTGCATATACCAACACAGAACACATATGAACAAAAACGTTAAACATGTACATGAATGGAGATACCTAGACTAAATCTATCTATATACTCGTAGGCAGTGTTAGTAGGTATATCCGCTATAGACAAAAAAACTACTGGACCGATTTACGCGCGGTTTTTTGCAAAATAAGCCGCTTTGTTCGGAGAATGTTTAAGGGTAGTGGTAGCGGTAGGGTTAGAGGTAGGGGTATAGGTAGGGATATGGGTAGGGATAGGGGTAGGGATAGGGGTAGGGACAGGGGTAGGGATATGGGTAGGGACAGGGGTAGGGATATGGGTAGGGATAGGGGTAGGGATAGGGGTAGGGGTAGGGGTAGCGATAGGGTTAGAGGTGGGAGTAAGGATATGGGTAGGGACAGAGGTAGGGGTAAGGGTAATTGTAGCGATAGGTGTAGGGGTAGGGGTAAAAGGGTGAAAGGGGAAAAGTAGGGGAAGCGAGGGAGGTAGGAATAAGGGGGGAGGTTGCGGTAGGTGTAGGGGTAGGTGTAGGGGTAGGTATAGGGTAACACATCAAAACCTCAAAGCTTAACTCCAAACCATTCACAACCCCGGGCAACGCCGGGTACTGCAGTTAGTTAATTATAAAATGAAAGAGTGCAGTTTTGACGAGTTATTAAGTAGGTACTACAGCCAGGGTGAAGATTGAAGTTGGAGGAGAAGAGAAGGCAACCAGAAGATGTTGGTATTTAGCACTAGAAGAAAGGTAATAAAATAAATAAAAAATATTTTTAAAAAATAGACGTATATTGAACACCGAAGCCGAACAGGATCGTTTTCGCAATATTAGCACTAAATGTTCCCACTTCGCGTAGCATGATTTATTAAAGTATTGCTGCTGAGATTGTTTGGCGCCCACTTCAGCCGCGCCGGCTGATAAGCAAACGGAATCCGGGAAACGTGAGATAACTGACTCCGCAGTATAATAATATTATCATGACATATATTATGGAACGTTCCGGGTTAAGGACCCAAATGAACGCTGGACGCTATTGCAGCTGGCCTGTGATATAGAGATTATGAGGTGTGGCTGTCATTGATAGAAGTGGCGGAAACTTTTTACAATATTTCTTATTCAATATATTTTTACACAAAGTGAGAGAACTATTGCCTTTAGCACTTCTTTCTAATGTAGGTACATGACATAGATGCGCAGCATAAACCACAAACAAACTGATATTCATGGCAAAAGGATCTATCATATTTTTGAAGAAATGTGTAATACTTGTAAAGACAAAATTGTGTCACATAAATTTTTTCTTTTTTTTTTTTTAAAAGAAACACAAGCGTTCCTGGGTTACGAATAACCTGACAACAATATTTGAAACTATCCTACTACCACACCAGATTAAACGGAAAATTTTGGTTATGTCGTGATGGAGACTTAGCCAGCCGAGAAATTGAACTCACGACGCCTGAGTGGGAACCGGACGCGATGCTAACTTAGCCACTGACCGGTAAAAATCTTAAGTACGTACAAAGCTGAAAATCAGATTTTTTTCTGAAGCAGAAAAAATTCTCGACTGGTAAGCTCTGGCGTCATGAAGTTCGCATAGCTTTTTGTGTCTATAATTTATAGAACAACGTGACAATTTTCAGCTGGTAATTACTTTTTTCCATCATTAGCTATGAAGCTTCGAAACACCTTATAAATTATCAAAAATAAGACGCCGTGTGAAGTCCGGAAACAATTTTAATAGAAAAGCTACAAACAGCCCGAAATGTAGGATTTATTATGTTGGGTATAAAAATCTTTTCAAATTCATAATCCGAAACTCATAACATAAAATTCCAATAGCTACTTGCGTAATTATAGAAAAAAGTAACCATTTTCATATTCGGAATAAAAATGCACTTAACGAAATTATCCAATCCCTCAATTATTATTTATTACGAAGGAAAAAGTTCGGCAAGGCAATAGTGGCCGGAGAAGCGGATGTCTGGAGGTTTTAGGCGTAATTGGATTTGATTTTTCCAAAAGCCTATAAAAATCTTAGGGCCGAATTAAGATTCGAATCTGTAATGGAAAGAGACGAGAAAGCTACAGGCATGACAAAGCGAGCCCGAGAAATCGCATTAACTTATTTTTTATACTTAAAAGAAGAAAAAAAACAGCAAAGGAAGACAAGATTAATGATATTCAAGCAACAGAAATTAAATTACGGCATTTGGGCTTTACTAACGAGTGCCGCGGGAAGAGGACTGAAGAATAAAATAAGTATTACGTTATAAGAAACGTTATAAAGAAACGCAATAACGTATTTCTTATTATTTTATTTGAGTACATATTTATACTTTAGACAACTCAATTAATAGATCACATAAGAAATTATAACTATTAGACATAAAATCGGTTTGTATGAAGCAGTTTTTTCATTTATTTTTTATTTCAAATAAGACATACAACGATGTTGTACTCCCACGAGTTATCAATTCAACTCATTATGGGATTGTTAATTATTGGTACATAATATTTGGTTATACAAAGTTTTCACGGCAAATAAGAACATGAAAATATAAAAAAAGTAAAGTTATAAAATAATATATTTAAACAGTGGTGGAGACAAAATATTTCTTATTAATTTTATTAATATATAAATATATATATATATATATTTATATATATATAAATATCTATAAACAACAGGAAAATAACATGACAAATGTACAGGATCGAAACATACAAATACAATATAAAGATAGAAATACATTTTACAAGAGAGAAATATACCTACGCCAGAATCTGCAAAGCTTAAGGATGGCTATCAGAAAATAATTGGTATCCACGATAAATGATTTTCCAAAATGCATTTAAAAATATATTATTTTCCAAAAAGCATGTCTCAATTCCTTGGGTAACTTGTTATAGCTGGTGTAGGCAATGTATTCCAATGATTTCAGTTCGTATTTTGCCGAATGTATTTTTGATATGTGTAGTTTGTGGTGTTGTCGTGTATTATGTTGGTGAACGTTGTGATTATAGTTAAGTTTCATATTTGTGTGAATATCGCATTGAATCATATTTAAAATAGTCTTTGTTATCTCATGGCTAGGAATAATCTTAAACGGTAATTACTAGTGCGTGGCAATTTAAAGTTCTAGGAACGGTGAGTTTTGACGTTATGAAATTTGAAGAACTTTACTGTCTGAAATTTCTAGGTATAACCAACTATTTTCATCTCGCACCGTCATTTACACCATAAGCGGTAGAACTTTTAAAAATATATTGCAACCAAAAAAGAAAATAAGGATGCCATAGTGTTTGTTCGTTGTCTGTTTTTTGTTTACTTTGTAAAAACAAACAAATATTCCTGGGCTACGAATAATCCGACAATATTTGAAAATCTTCTACTACAATCACATGAAGCGGAAAATGTTGTTTGTGTCGTTATGGAGAACTTAGCCAGCCGAGGAATTTACCTCAAGACGCCTGATTGGGAACCAGACGCTATGCAAACTCAGCCAATGACCGGTCAATATCATATGTCCATATTATTGAGTGTTGAAAGCTTAGGAAAAGCTGGGTACAATTCAATAGTTATGCAAAAACAAATAAGTTTGTACAATATGAAAAAGGGGTGTTCAAAATATGTACCGAGATCGTGACATTGATTAGTTTCGTTGTGCAGGCTTAGATGAATTAAGTTTCCAGGTAGGTATACATTTTTTGAGTTTTTTTAGTGAAATATGAAATTAATATACACGGGTAGCTGGGTAGTAAAATTAGAATTTCATAATTAAACCACCGGGGAGGTCTAAAGTAATATTGCCTTTGTCTTTGTTTTCCACAAAAATGGATATAAATCATTCACTCAAAAGAATAACATGAATATATCCACCTCGTTAAAATTATATAAAAAAAAACAACAACAAAATCAAACAAAGGAAATCGAACAAACTACGTATCTGAAAGCTACAAAATAATATTATTATAAAAATCGAATATGTTCGCAAAATGAAATTCATGCGTCTCTAACGAGGAAAATATGATTTAACCCAGTGATGTGAATAATTAATTTGACATATTGTTATGGCAGACAGATGAAATAAAATCCCTGCGCAAATGTAATTCATCAGTGAAACTGAATTATTGCTCGAAAAGCGAACATTATGTTGGGATTCAGCCAGCAGGCAATTATTGGATTCTCGTTTGTCACTGAACACGTACAATATGAAGTTTTCATTCCTATTCTTCTTATTGATTGATTGTCATTTTATTATGTCAATATTATTTATTTATTAACTTGTGTGTTTATATATGCCTCAGTATTTAAGTACAGAAAAAAAAATTGAAAACTAAAACAATACAAAATAATGTACTTGTGATTTTTTGGTACAGAATATCAAAATCTCTATACATAAAAATGAATGTTTGTATTTCTGTCTGTCCACGATTTTTTCGAAAATCACTGGACCGATTTCGCTGAAAATAGCACAGTTTGTTCTTATTAGTGCCGGGAAGATTTAGAGAGTAGTTTGAATGAAATCCAATATGTGAAACTGTTGCTATAACGTTTTAAAATTAGTATGAAAAACATTGCATCAGCCACGTTGTATTGAGGTTAGCCCATAGATATACAATTCTGGTTAGCCACAGATTGTATATTCAAAAGAAAAAGGTGTGTTTGGACAGAATATTTTAAAAATGGAAAACACAAGTAGGTACCTACTTAACCCTTTAGGTGCCACCGAACGATATATCGTTCCGATACATTATTGTACTTGAGTACCACAGAACGATATATAAATCGAGCCATAAAATTCGTCTCGCGTTACCTACGGTTCTAAAATTGCACCACATTATTGAAAACATGTGTCTAAAAATAAAAGTAATCAAAATAAAAAATATATATATTCATGGATTATCGACACTTCTCCAGCATTTAAAAAAAATACATGTGGCACCTAAGGGTTTAAGAACTTTATTATTTAGATACATTTTGAAAAAAATAAATGTTTGGAATGAAACAAGATTTTCAAATTAATGGTTAGAGATAGTAATAGTCGTCACAATGCATTACTTTCGCTGTCAAATCAATTATGGCATCCAAACGACAAGCAAGAATTCTCAACTTCATAACTTTATTAAAATATATATATATATATATATATCCAGAGCAAGGTCGGCTACAAGATTAACTAGTAATAAAATGATCATTAGAAAAAAACCTTATTTCAACAAAGATCTAAATTATAATGACACCTTGTTTGAAAACACCGAAAACGTTTTTGGAAAAATATAAATTTCCAAATTTGCTTTCTTTGAATGGGCAAATTTACAATAGCGACCTCTATTACTATTATTAACTAACTAACCACCACACCGTTTCGCCCCAGGGGTAGTCAGAGAGGACAGAACGCTGGAACACGCTCCTTACTTCATTCACATTCATACATTGTCTCACGCATACTCTTCTGTTATTCTGACTCTTGGCACGACCCGACGCAAGTATTTGATTCACTTGATCGTGCCATGTATTTCTCTTCTTCTATTCATGTATCCATATACATGAATGGAAGAAGAGAAATATTTTATTTATGGATACAGTGTCATTCATCAATATTTAGACTAGACGATGAAAGCAAGAACATCGAAAACAATATGAACGAGACACATCTGATTATTTGAAAGCACAGAAAGCTATGTATAAATGAGTCGGATACTCGGAGCTCGGAGTATCGAATATTTAATGGGATTGGATATTCGTAATACCGCAAAGTGTTTTTATTCCGCTGCGAATTTGACTCAACTACCAATAGAAAGGAGCACTGAGCAGTGGCGGTAATCGCGGCACATACTCCTCGTTTATTGAAGTGCCCGGGAATTTGTAGAATCCCGCTACAGTTATGTTTATTATAACCAAAGCGCAGCTACAGGCAATCTCCGCAAAGCCGAGATCACGGAGTTTGCGAGAAGCTAGTGTTCGAACTGAACATAAATTTGTGTCCCCCGAGCGAACTGAGAAACGCCAGCAAGGCAAGGCGTATTACGAAATTGGTAAATAGATATACCATATCTGGTTCTGCTTTCGTATACGCGTGAGGCAACAACTAATAGTAATCAAGTAATCACCGTGTCACCGCAAACGGGATTCCCGCAAATGAGGTTCGAGATTATACGATGCGAAACATTTGCCGTGTCGCCCGATGCCTGATGAGGTGGAAAATTATTATTTGACACCGAGAAGCGTGTTTGGATTCAAACATTAATCATCTAATTAACCAATGATGGTGTAATTATAAATGTACATAATGAAGGATTACCAAAACACACCTAGTGGCAAATACTCGCAAAACGGATCATCTGGGTATTTAATGAGCACACAACAATATAAAATACGTAGGTAAGTTTTATATAATACGAGTACTGGCAGAAGTATCCGGCGTTGCCCGGTTTATGTATGATTTGGAGGAAAGTTTTGAGGTTCGTCGCCAGTGCCAAAAGTGTGCTTAAAGTTGTGGAAAAGGAGTACGGGATGGTTATTCGAAATCTCATGCAGACAGTGACCTCCCTCTTCTTTTGAAGATCAAGATGCAAAATTTCATCAAGCTCGGAATAAAACTGTAGATTTGTATACAAAACAAACACCGCCCGGGACACCCTTCGTTATATATATATAGTAAATCGGTTGTTATAAATTATTGCTATTATTGTATTCGACTCGAAATTATCGGGTAGGTATATCCGAGACTCTATTCCGATTGCAATTGAGTTCGGGATGAAACTTTGCAATCATCATAAGGATTTATAAAAATGGAGGATAATATTAACAAGTCTTGAACTTGAAGCATGATATCGGTGTAAATGGCGTAAATTGAACTGGTCTCATTAGCTAAGTTGGTTAATCGGTTACCCCGGATAGGTAGAGGTCCTGGGTTCGAGTCCCAGATGCGACTGAAATCTTTTTAATTTCTGTTGTTTTTCGGTTTCGTGGTTCATTTGAGATGTGTTAATATTCAATGATTAAAAAATTAATAAATCAATTCAAACACCATAAAAATTACAATTGGGTCGGAGTAAATCAAATTATACAACTAATTAACACTTTGAAAATGGTTTTGAAAGTCGAAACAGCTGTCAAAATAATAAAAAAGAAACATATTACAAGAACTTAATAATAACATTAGAAAACAGTAATATTCTGGGGTCAATGGAAGTCTGACAAAGTTATGTTATGGGATTGCTTGAACCATAAGCAGTATAGCACATGATAAGAGACACGTACTAAATATCCCAAGTGTACTTGGATGATAAATTGTGCACTCTCGTGGTAGTACCGACGATGCAAAACAAATTTGAAAGCTCAACTATGATTCTGTAGCAGAAATTATTCAATGGCAAGGCAAGGCCCCCGAGACTACCATACCCGTGGGTAAATTTTTGTGCGGGGAAATAAATTTAAAACCTTCAGAAACATCCAAACCCAAGAAAAAATTATAAAAAGTTATTGCGAACGAAGTTATGAATATCCATTAATCTTGGAAGATACATTTCAACTTCGGAAATGTGCTTTGGTACAAACGGTTCCATGACAATTCAACACACGTATAAATCGGCACACCTTTTAAAGTGATATAAAATCATTATAAGAAAGAAAAAAAAATAGCCGGCAAATCTAATATATTTTTATTAGGTTGGGTTAGGTTTAGTTTTCTATCAAAAAACTAAATTTCGTACTTTTAATTTTAAAAAGTGTGCAGATTCATACGTGTGTTTCATTATCCTGTCACCGTAGAAACAAAGTCAACATCCAGTTAGATACAGTTTCTTTCAGTTACGAACTGCAGATAAACTGAGCGGAAACTATAATTTAAGTTCAAAATTCAACTAAATGTTTTTCATTTTCATTTCCTCGCCTAAGCGCTGAGTCTTCAATGAATAATTTTACAACTAAATATAAAGAATGCAATAAAATTTTCTTACATAGTTGAAGCCTAAGTAGGTCAGATAACTTACGCCATAAAATAATGTAAAAACATACATTTCCCTTGCCTACATTTCTCCAGTTTGTCCAATAACCGGTGTAACGGGAATTTCGCCTGTACGGCCCCATAAGGTCCGGTTTCTATTTGCAAATTAAGCCAAGTGCAAGCGGTAGATTGTAGCAAGTCTACCAGACTACGGGGAATTAACCAAATCCCGCAACACTTCGTGCCCTTGGAACAGCAAGGTTCCACCTGACTCGGTTATGTTATGCGATAATGAACTATAAACTAGTACTCTCCAGAGCCCATTATTGCATGACATTGTTGTCAGATGAAACGAAACCTTGTGGTTCCAAGGGCACGACTTCCTTAGAACAATTTCTCATAAGATAATTTTACGCAAATATCAGCATGTTGCGAATTTGCAAGCTTACAAGGTCGGTGACATGTAGGAAAGTGAAACATTCTCTTAAACGTAATATATGTATTGAGCTCCCTTGGGTTGGTGTTAATCTTCTCATTAAAAACACCAACATGCTTTTAATGTCTGTTGTTTAAGGTTCTTCAAAAAAAATGTAGGTACAACATGAATTCATATAACCACTTAACGGGGAGAGGGACGTCGGAGAGTTATTATTTATTAATTCAAAATAATGATATTATTACGCAATACGATAAACATAATGTTTTAAATAGAAAAATATTTTATAAATTTACATTTATCAAAATCTAATTAGAAATATTACTTTTTTCTGACCGTTCCATTGTATGTTTTACAAAATATTTAAAATACGTATATGATTTTTAAAGTGGAGAAAAGTATGTTTAATAATTTGTCGTTGCGTTTTTGTAAATAAACGTAACCAAAAATTTGTAATCCGCATTACAAATAAGTCAAAATATACTGGTTATTTTCATATTCACAAATTTAATACATCTTTTGGACAAACTATGTAATGCCCTAACAAATCAATAAATAAAACATATTAATATTTTTAAAACTAAAGTCAAAACATGACTGAGAGAACTAAGTGATAATAAACTTGCAAACATGATAAAGACAATATAAGCCAACTGGATATTAAAAAAAAGTGTAGGCCGCAGGTGAGGAGGACTGTGAACACTGTGACTTTATACTAGTATTATATTAAAATACTTACATACTATTTATATAATATGCTTTATACTTATAATTTATTACTCAAGTCACATACTCGTACATGTACAATCTTTACATAGAAATTGATAAAAACAAATTAAAAATCGCCTTTATCGTGAAAATGTAATGAATATCATGTAAAGTGTTCAGCAGGTGATGGAATAATATTATTATTTAAGAAGGGTTATCTTACGACTAGTATAATCTACGAGAAGATTTATGAAGGGCAATAACACTTAATCGTTCTTGAATTAAATCGAGCTGCTTTCAATAGTTTGGGCACCTAGATCCAGTCTAGACCGAGGGGATGAGAGCTTCTGAACATGACAATCCACCATGAGACACGAGAGGCGGAACAGGAGGAAGGGCGGGACCAGATATTTAATTTTAGTTATGAATACGTAAATTGGTTTACGTGTTGCCGACAACGGGAAACTTATTTCATTACATGGTCCATCGTTAAGCTCGCTCCAGCAGCCCCCAACTCCTCGGTGCACAGGCCAAGCGAAGCGATCTCCAAATTAATTCAGTAGGTAGGTACCTACTCTAGTTAAGTGCATGAAATGATAAAAGCTGAATTCTTAACGATATTGCGGCACTGGAAACTTTTAACGCGATAAGCGAATTTGCTTTAGCGATTAAACATAGCTAACCAATTAGCGGTAAGCTTTCTTGAGGAAGGGCTTTCCTGAAAAGCTGAAATACGATATCGTATTTAGGGAATGGTTCCTGTTAAAATCGAGTGTTAAAAAGCCGGCGTAAAATTTCAGAGGGAATATAAAAATAAGCCAACTTTAAGTGACTGCCAAAGTTTGCGTCCCAAGGATAAACTGGAAATGGAAATTGCAAAAACTTTATAAATGGTGTTACAATGTTCAGATGAATACTTCGAACAGCTACTGAACTCTACAAGATAACAATAATGTGAACCGGTTTATCTTAACAATTGACGGCACGAAAATCCTTTGTGTTATCTTACAAAAATAAAACACAAATATCAACACGTAATCCTTCGAGAGATAAAAAATATCTTGTTGTTAGGTTCACATACTTTTATTCACATAGGAAGTATCCATAAAGATCTCGGATTTGTCTATAAAATGTATACTGTTTTATCTAGATAAAATATAAAAGGGTTTCAGAAGCTTTAATAACAAGTAATACGTTTCAAAGTATGTATGTATTACATGTCCCGGAAACTATACAACTGGACCATAATGCAATATCCTTTTACGATAAACCCTTCTGAGAAAATACTATGTCCATGTGACCAGAATTTGATATCCTGGTTCCGTACTGTCTATCGCCTCTGAACTCAGCTCCGGGCGTATTGGGACGGAAGGAACGCACGATCGGAACTCTGTTTGCGCAGACGGCATGTAATGGAGAGATTGCGCTTTTATTGCATGCAAACCATAGTGCCGGGAGTCCCGCAGAATATTACTGCAGATTTTGCCAATATGTATTTCGGATATTGGAATTGAACTGTGACATTTACGGCGTCACGAAACCACGCTTGAATCTAAAATAGAAAGTATAGAATTTAAATAGAATGAAACTGATCTAAATTGCAATCGATCGAATTGAAATGTTTTACACAGACAAGAATGTTCTCTCCTCACTCCCGGTTGGTTGTGCTACTTTTCACTGCAACACTTGATTAGAGACTAATTATTTCCTATTTGTTAGACGAAAACTATCGCCCTGGCAAAAGTCTTAACTTGGATAAACCGGTCTCTTCCACAGCATTTACGGTGGCAATGTGAAATTGTCAGACAAAATAAGGAAGATAGCCCAGAACGAAAATAAACCAGATAAAATCTCAACATTTCTGTCGTCGGGAGGTGCAATAGATTATAATCCCTTAGTCGCCGGAGTAGGTACGAAACGAAAAACAAGAAGACGGCGAGAGCAAACAAGCGGCCGACAGTACGCAATGTCAATACGGATGCTGGCCGAGGGTTCCAATAAATCACCCCTTGCAGGCTTAGAGGGTGGAGAAAATAAGACACAAAGGAAGGCACCCGATAAAACCAAACACAAGACGAGCAGGAAAATCAACCCTTCAGCCGGAAGGGGCGAAAATACGACGCATTTGGCAAACGTTATGATTAGTTTAATACGCAATTTAGAGGGTAATGGTCAATCGCCACAAATGAAGCGAGGGATATAAAATCTATTATGTATAATAGCGGCTGAGCGAACTCGAGGGCTGTCGCAGTTGTGTTACATATCCAACGATTAGTTTAAATATTCACCGAGATGCCGGCAGATACATGATTCATTCCGGGCTCACAAATCATTGAAATAATTCGAATATGGTAATCGGGCGAGATTGAAAGTAGAAACGACGGAAAGCCCGAAACATTCCGCACTGGAAATTATTAATGTATGTACACACAACACACATTACAGATTACACACGACAATCAGCTGTGAAAACAGAGCTGGCTGGGATGTCACAGATACACCACTCACGTACAAATCACAGATACATACAACAAAATGTTAGCAGCTGTCGAGTGAATGTTTAGGAAACCAAATCACGCCCGAATAAAAAATATCATTAAAACAATGATGAAACACGTACACGACTTGGTTAATTATCAATACGCTCACTAGTACATACTTATTTATTCCACTCAATGCTCAACGCAATCAACACTGAGAAAATGATTGAAGATGAAAATGTAATGCTATATGGGACAGTTTATAAAATCAAACAACATGTTTATAGCCTGTTTTAGAAAGATTTATTAATTTCTCGTAAATTTTTGGGGACCAGATTTATCCTGGAACGATTATCTTCAGACTGCTCATCATATGCTGGCATATGTATGTGAAAATGTAAAACCGATTGGATCTTAAATAAAAAAGAAATAAGATTTTAATTGCAAAATTATAATGGAATAGTTATTATAAAGAAAATATGAATATGTATTAAGAGTTTTTCGTAGACACTTGAAAAGCAGAGCTTTCACTTCTTTGGATACGTTTTTTTGTCTTTCTTGAATAGCTGTAGCAGTGGAGATGTTACAGCTTCCGTGGATAAATGTGAATTAAGGAGAAATTTCCATTAGTGGTTGAGGGGAAGCCCAAATAGTCACCGACGTCAAAGGATTACCTAACGAGGAGGTAATAAAGGGTTGCAGATCGGTACTACTAAATGTCAAAGGTTGCGAAACGAGAACACTCTAGTAAATAAGCTAACAATACAAAATGACGACAGTTTTATTACGAGCGAGCCTATGTATTATAGCAGCAATAGGATATTTCACAAATGGGAGAAAGGTGAGGAATATTTCAGTTTTGTTTTTCTGTTTCTGATGGTAACACTACAAAATTTGTAGTACACACTTAATGCGTTGTTATTTTTTTCATTAATAAGTATTGATTTTTAAAATGATCTAAAACCGCAAATTTCAAAATTCCTAAACGGGCAGGTGGTATTATGACGCGGGTTCCGCCTATGCAGTTTACTGGCTGCGAACAACTGTCACCGGGATACGGAACCGCCTAGAAAGATTATCGGGAGTGACGTCAAAGAGCTGCCTACCGAGCGAAAATATCGTTATGACCGTTTTTGTATTTTTTCATGAAAAATAATAGCTGAAATTTCCCCTGTTCAATTTAAATTAAGAAATAAGGAAATCGTTATAAATTGACTGAAAATCATAAATAATTATCGAGAAGCGTTTCACATTAATTTCGATCAATCCAATTTCATGCTTTGAGAATTAAGAAAATAATATACCGATACGATACTGAACATCTGCAACAAGATATTGAATAATTTATATTCATTATGCGCCGAGCACTTCAAGTTAATGAAAGCCCGCTCCAACAACTGATATTACAATACGTCATATTAATAACCCTTGAAGCAAAGCCTCCTTCCGAGTATCAAAATCAAGACAACGTTGTTTTAATGGATTACAGATTGTGTGTATCACGTGTACGTCTCTACACAATCAATCACAATACGCACTAGGGCTACGATATATCGTAGTACAAGTTTAACCGTTAGAGTGCGGCCTAGCGCCATCGCGCTGTAAGCTTTAGTTACGTAAATTGCGACGAAGCGCTATAGCACTGCAATTTTCAGTGTGCTTTTTGTCGTCCTCTGCAGAGCACGTGTTCAATTTGAGCGTGGTATATTGCGTATGGCGCGTGTCTTGATAACTGTATTTATTGTTTATCCTGTTAAAATAAATACACCCTAAAGCGAATCGATATTTTTCACCATGTCGAAAGTTAGTTCTATTGCGGATGATCTTAATGGATCTAATGACAGCGGCACTAAGGAAGAGGAGATCTTTGTTCCCATAAATTAATGTGTGCAGCATAGTAAATGAGATAAGGAGATCCAATCTCATATGCGCTCGCTGCGAGAAGGGACTACATTGACCACGGGAAAACACAATTGTGAAGTGAAATAATCTTATATTTGTGTATTTTTCAATATTTTTGTAGTTGTTAATGTATAGTTTTTTTTTTAATTAGAACTATAATAATCGTAAAATTTCATTCTTTAATTGTATAATTTTTAAAAACTCATTAAAATTGATTGATATTTGTCCAAGTTATTGCATTTTTTATTGAATACCATACTTTTTTTATTTAAAAACACAGAATATCTGTAGCAATTTATATACATACTTGCAAAATAAGCATAGCACTAAAACGGTTAATATATAATATACCCTAAATTACACAATACCATTATAACTAGGCTCCTCTTTGCGTGATAAGGTTCACACTGAACTTAATAGGGGTAGAGGTAGAGATAGGGGTAAGGGTTGGGGTAGAGGTAGGGGTATGGATAGGGGTAGGGTAGGAGTAGGGGTAGGAGTAGGGGTAGGAGTAGTGGAAGGAGAGGGGGAATGAGTAGTGGTAGGGGTAGGGGTAGATGTAGGGATATGGGTAGGGGTAGGGATATGGGTAGGGGTAGGGGTATGGGTAGGGATGGGGTAGGAATAGGGGTAGGAGTTTGAGTAGATTTAAAAATATAAATTATTTAAAAAAATTATTTGTAGACACACTGATCCACATTCAAACACATATTTTTTTAAATATCTACAAAACCAATTAGTTGCCTGCAACGGGCAAAGCTAGTACATTATAATAAGGTGGGTCTACTCTAAAGAACTTCAATTGCTCTACGGGCGGCGAAGACTTACATTAGGAAGTGGCGCAGGGTGGCTACAGAAAAACAGATTTCCAATTTCTGGTTTAATATATGCTATCCCAGGTTTTCCAATTTGCAATTTTTACCCTTTGCCTGATATTATTTAAATTGGTTTTGGGGCGTTGAGCGAGTATCAAGTTCTATTTTAACCGCCAAAAATAGTGGGTTCCACATTTGATACTTGATTTATTGATAGCAAATTACTTTACTTTGTAGTTATAAATATTACGAATTATGAAATACGAGAAATTCGGAATTAAGTATGGTAAAAAAACACGAACAAACCACCGTGTTCAGAAAATACGAAAAAGAATTATATTGATAAAAAATAGTTGAAAACGGACTTTTCCCGCACTGTCATCATGAATTTTACTCATTTTTGTCTGGAATTTCTAGAGTCAACGCAACTGTGAAGATTTGAAATATCCATCGACTATAACAAAAGGACAAAACGCCATTATTTGTTTCACTATATTTAAATTCAAGATAAGAATAAAGAGTTAAAAAATCTATTGAGAGAGAAAAAATATTCCTTGGCGAAACCGGAAAGTAAAACTGTTTAATTAAAAGAATCATACCATCATAGCAATTTTTTTATTTTGAAAAAATCCAGGTTTCCCAGGACACCCTGCAGCACATTGGCTGAGTGACGTTATAATGACGCGGAAAATTGTGTCATCCGACTGGCGCTCTTTTATCCGCGATTTAACGATCGGAACCGGAGATTTAAACGGCTGGAGTCGGTCTGCAGTCTGCAGGCACCAGGCAGCAGCAGAGCCGCGCGGGGGACTTAGTGAGGCGAGTAGCTCGTAGCTACTGTAGCTAGGAGAATGGAAACCACTCTACTACCTACGTGTACTGCGCATATGCAACAAGAATTGAAAACATGTTTCTACCCCGTCTTAAAACCATAATATGAGAACGTATTGCAAAGGTAACTAATTAAAGGTAATTTTACGTAGCTATTATAATAAGCCACATTTTTGTAAACCCTCGTGGAGCTTTTGCTGTTCTTGTTTCTCCACCGTGTACTAAAAAGTAATTAATTATTGATATGAACTGTCTCGTGTTCACTTTTTGTTTGCATCTTGTAACTTTTATCTTGTTCTTTTTATTGTAAAAACCATATTATCTTCTATTCATATTGTAATGTATAAACAAATTAATTATATAGGTCAATGTTTCTGTCTCTTAGGGCGGGTTTATCAGTACTGGATAAGTACGTAAATCATTGCTAAAACTTAAGTTTCTAATTTGGCCACTTAACTGTGACCACTACCAGTTACTAGTGACAAGTCCCATCTTTCAAGTTTGACATTTACGTAAACAATTGCATCTAAAATTTAGGTAAATTCGTAAATGGCTTACTTTTACCAGTATGGACTTCGATGATTAATCGAGCGATGAGGAATATCGATGATATTAGTTGATAAAAGATAATTTTCAATCTAAACCATTCTAAAGAGGAATTTTCTAAGTTTCAATGCGAGAATATAGTTTGTTTTCAACGGTTAGTAATTTCATGAATAATGCACTGATTCCAGCAAAACAAATACTATTTAAATTAGGTTCCTCGCAGATGGAATCATGCGGGTTTGTGTGGAGGACTTTATCAAAAATCAACTCGTAAATAAAATCCGTGTAAAAATAAATATATCGTACATCGCGATGTCTATTTTGGTTTTACAAAGAAAAAAAAAGAAAAAGAAAAATCGTAGACAAAACGTTTAATATTGTTTCTCCATATTGTCTATGTTTACGACCTATTTACGAATTTTTGTTAAGCTCGTCATAAATTCCTCATCCCTCACTAATAAACCGGCTCTTAGAAATGTATGGGCCGGTATTTCAGTTGCTTTTTAAGCTTGTTTCCAAGCTTAAGTTTGTCATGAAACCTACCCGATAGCGACTTGACGAGTGTAAATACCTCTCAAGTCGAGCTTAAAAAGCAACTGAAATACCTGCCTCATCTTGTAATTATTTATGAAAATCATATAATTATTTTTTCAATATAGAACTAAAATTATATAATACTTGTTGAATGGTATATTTTAATGAATAACATACATGTTAGTGGGGACTTTTATAACACAACTGTGGGACAAATAATGTAAATGCGTGCGTAAAATTCATTGGTTATTTCATAAGGTAAATGCTGTTATTATTAGCATCATCGGAGATATTAACCGTCTGACAAGCACGGTATGCATTTTAAAGGTTTAATATTAAAACACATCCCTACTTCCGCCGTGGAATTAACGAATAATTTTCAACAATCAGAGAATTTTACTAAAAAAATATTATCTTGTCCACCAAATTTTGCTAAATAAATAAACTCGTCAGCATATCAGCAACCTTCGCCGAAATGATAGATATGAAATAAGTGCCACCCACAATTTCAGATAAATCCATCACAAATCCAAAAATAGATACAAAACGAACTTCTAAGGTCAAATATTTGCATAACCTATTTTTTTACGACTCACTTTTTTCACGCCCTTGTTTTCACTTAATGGTTAATGGAGAATTAACCGAAATTCGCCGTCAAGCCCACATTATATGGGACGAATAATAGTCGCTTGGAACCTTGACCCGAAAACTACATGACGTGGAACTGTATTAATTAGTTCGTAATGCTTACGTGGAAATATATTTGAAAAGTTCAAGTTTGTTACTTATTTATCGTAAATTTCTGAAGAATTTATTATATTTTAATTTATACGTTATATTCGGCTTTTACGAAGAAATTTTAGAAAAAAAAAAAGCAAAACAGGAACAAACAAATAACGTAAAATTGGTACGTTCGTATCAGTTAGGTAGAAAAAAAAACATTTAATAACATTAAATTTAACCACATCGGACTATTGTGCAGATATAAGTATTATTATGTTAATAAGCGAGCTCTAGAGGAGTGTGTGCTATACTAAGTTAGAACTTGCCTTAATTAGTTCAGTGAAATAACGAATTTTACTCACAAAAAAGAAGAAAAAAAAAACAGAAAATTGAAGTTGGCCTTATTATGAAGAATTTTAAATACCTACGTTTATTTTGGTTCAATCTTCCAAGGAGCGAATTTTTATTTAATTTATTAAAAACAGTACGTTTTTTTTATATTCTAGAGAGAAATTGACTTTCATATCTATGAAAAAATTGCCTTTAATGAGAATTTTATGAAAAGGTAAAGCCCATTGCGGAGTGATGTCATGTAAAACGGTCTTAAACATCAGTGGGCTAGCCGCCGGAAGACGTCACGCGTCCCGCCCAGAGGTGGAGTGAGTCAGCGAGTCAATTAACCAAAGCGAATAAAGCGATGAGCGGTGGGCCTATAGACGGTACTCACCTACCACCGATAGGTACCTACCACCGATCGGTAGTTACCTTCTCAGGGTAGAACTGAGAACCTACTATATCGATAACTAAGTAATATCGGTATGAGACTTACTGTCGCTGTCGACGTGTTTATCGATGGCCCGAATACCACCGACGGTCGATAAATTTAATCAACGTCGGGGAAAAACGCCCCACGATGGCAACATATACATATTTCTTTTATAAAACTGATTTTTTTACGATCAATAGTCGTTATCCATTCCTATACCTAAGTTTTAATCAGCCAGCGTTGAGTAATTTTAGCTGCGACGTTTATTGATATATACCCCTAGGGAACGAGATTGATAAACTAACGATATTTTAGTCGATGTAAACTGTCAAATGTAATAGGCGTGCTCGCGCTTATCGTCATCCTAGGCCCCCTGATCGGTACAGTCGGACAAAAAATGGGGGCGTGGCGACCATTTAAAAGGTGGTTCATCAAAAACATCAAGTTAAGGTTCATAAGAAGATTAAAGCATGTTTAAAAGAGCACCATGGTCCAAGCGTAAACGTATTATTTTAACCAAACGGTGCTCAAAATTAGTGGTACTTTCCGAAAGCAGATAAATGTGTATCATATTTTACTAAAATTTACGTATCGACAAAAACATATATCAGATGTTAGATAAATATTTTTTTACAGTAACTCCACACAGGAGACTAAGGGAAATAATTTCCCTCAATGCCTATGTCATCTTTGGGGATCTTGTGTAGAGGGTCTTTTAGAGGATAGGAAAGAGTGAACCTGAATCTTGAAGAGACCCATCTTGTGGGAGGGAGGAAACACAGAGGCCTGCAAATCATTCCACAGCCGAGCTCTAGAACACAAGAACGAGTCATAGAAGCGACACGTTCTCATGTGGCGAATGTCGACCGTGTAAAAATGTTGAACACGCGTTTGGTAAAAAAAATAAAAAACAAAATCAAATTCACAGACAAAAATTATAAATTAAGGCAAAAAAAATCATTGTGATGTTGGGCGCTGTTTCCTTAAAATGAACTGTCGAACTTAAATGTGAAAATTTTTAATGAGAGTATCAACTTTTCAAAGATAAAGTGACTAGCTTGGTGTTGCCAAAGTAATGAAAAAATTAACTTCCACTTTATTAAATATCTACATTTTATTGCCAACCTGTAAAGCTGGTAGTGTGGATAGGTACTGCCCGTAAATCAATATAGGCCGACCATTAGGCGGATGGCGGTACAACAGCTAATACTGCCGAACATTGAACACCAATTATCGATGTGAGCCAACGTTATGACACATTAATGGGAATTCCTCGGCGTGTTGAGAGCTTTTACGAGAGTTCAACCGTGCGAATGTTCCTCGCGGTACTTAGTCTTCGGGGCTTTCTTTTAAAAAGACGGCTTGAAGAATTGCTACATTATTTAACGGCTTCAGTATGAAAAATAAGTTGAGGACGCGCCAGTGAATCAAATACCTGAGTCACGGAATGACAATAGTCGGATTAATTGAAAAAGGTGTAATGAAGCCAGCTTTTCTGGATACCCCTGGTGTTTTTGGTTGGCGTGATAATAATTGTCAATTACGTGATATATTATTTGAGCAGATATTTGTAAACTTATCCGCTTTACCGGAAAAAACCTATTAAAGATTTTGAGAAGATTATTATTATGTCAATGGAGAAGTTTTTTTTTAAAGTTTCTAACTAATACAGAAGATTCAAATACCTCGTAGTCACTGAATAGAAAATCTCTAGAAGAGATACGTAATTGGAAGAAAACAGTTGTCGCCAATTTACGTAAGATTTTAAGACACTAGACAGGCCATTTAAAATGATTATCTGTTCAAGAAAGCTTTTCGAAATTTGAAAAAACTTTAACAATTTCACCAGAAGTAAGGAAAAATTGAGCTTGCTTCAGGCACACGAACACGCCCACATCACACTTCTATCGGTCTATCTGTTCAGTGCTCGTAGTAATATAATCAGAACTTTTTGACGCGTTCCTAAAGCTCTCGACACGCGACATCCGGAAAATTAATTCGTCAAATTCGTAATGGAACATCGCAAAGATAAACTTGAATTACTTGGTCAATGGTTACGTAACCACGTAATACGTACCATATGCGAGTATTACGCCCCAAAAACTGCCCTAGTAAAGTGTCCTATTTGAACTACTTCACCTGCTACATAATTTTATTGAATAACAAAAAAATATCTTTTTCCACAAAGCAATACTTTTTCGATCACCTCACGTCATGCACTGCCTGGCTGCGATTTATCCTTTCACGTGATGCAGTTACGGCGGAAGGATCGCAGAATTGAAAGGAACAACGTCAAGCTAAAAGTTATTATTTACTCTGGGGGGCTGAGAGCAGTTTAATGCGAATGTTTTGAAAAATATTGTGCCCCGCGGCGTTCAAGGAGAGGGTTCTAGTGGAGGATCTTCGAGAGTCCTCGAGAGGTCCTACGTCTCCCGCCCCACCCCACCCCTGTTCCGGGCGCCCCATGCAAAGCCTTTGTCCCGGAATGATTTATAACGACAGCTAAACTTTTAAAGGACCTAAATTCACAGCGAGGATTTACGTGCATGGAATGTGATGGGTTTTTAATCCTTCGCTCATTCAGCCGTTTCCTCGCCGCTCTGCGAAATATACAATTCATTAAGCGGATTATAACTGATCTATTTCCATCACATTCGCTCCGTTACAAGCACAAGAGATGGAATGAAGGTGGAGCAGAAATTCTTATACAAGTATATTTTGGCAGTTTTTAAATATTTACACACACATATATATATATATATATATATAAAACTATTAAAATATGTGGTTAAAGGTAGCGGAAAGGCGCGTTAAAATATAGAAATTCAGGCCCAAATAACTATGGTTGGAATAATTTGTCGCCTTAGTTACTAAATGAGCGCTGTTATTGGTATGACGAAACTTTGAAAATAGTAAGGTGCTTCAAGATACTCCATAACAGAAAATAGTAAGTTGCTTCAATATATTCCATCACAGAAAATAGTAAGTTGCTTCAATATATTCCATAAAAGAAAATAGGAAGTTGCTTCAAGATACTCCATCATGGAAAATAGTAAGTTGCTTCAATATACACCATAATAGAAAATAGGAAGTTGCTTCAATATATTCCATAAAATAAAATAGGAAGTTGCTTCAAGATACTCTATAATAGAAAATAGTAAGGTGCTTCAAGATACCCCATAAGAGAAAATAGGAGGTTGCTTCAATATACTCCATAATAAAAAATAGGAGGTTGCTTCAATATACTCCATAATAAAAAATAGGAGGTTGCTTCAATATACTCCATAATAAAAAATAAGAAGTTGCTTCAAGATACTCCATTATGGAAAATAGGAAGGTGCTTCAAGATGCTCCAAGCAGAAAGGTGCTACAAGATGCTCCCAACAGAAAGGTGCTACAAGATACTGCATAATAGAACATAGTACGGTGTTTTAAGATACTCCATTATAGAAAAAAAAAATTCACTGGTCCTTTGGCTGAAGATACATATCTCGCCCGGTCACTATAAGGTTATATTCGGGGCGTTCCATTACTGCCGGAGGGATAAACTAGTCCATTGAAATCTGGAGATTGATGAATAAATCTGTCCAGATGAAAAAATATTTATTTCCTAATAAAAACTTCGTTTATAATTTCTTCAGTGAATTTCGAGAAGATAGAGGAAATCCATTCCTTATCCATCCCAACTCCTTTCTTAATTATATTCTGTTGAACCCAAGTGATTTTAGTGATTCATCCGTTCGAGAAAGCCAGTAAATAGGTCCACTGCAGAACACGAATCCGAAAGCAGTGTTCCCTAACTCGGAGGCACCAATTACTATTATTTCCCCGAGGCGTGAATACAACCCGAGGCTTCGATGCCTTCTACCTTCACAGCGTGGAAATCTTCATCCATTAGGGTGATATTGCATCTAAGCGCGCGGATTGAGATTAATCAAACGGCAAATAATGCGCCGGAGAAACTCCAGCGAGTGTACTAACAAGTGCAGTATATCTGCACCGATCTATCTTCCGCGTTTCTTGTAACGCCTATGTTGAGAATCAATAATGTTCTGTGAGGCGTAAAGAGAATTGAGTGGAATAATTGCGAAAATAATGAAGCGGTTGATTGCACAATAATATATCATAAGGATATTTTGTAAAATAGGTGTAGGTACTTTTTCATGGAACATTATTAAAAACAAGAAATAAAGTACACCGCAGACAGTTCCTACTGTAAGCAACCTGCAGGATGATAATATTACATCCTTGTACAGTCTAACATTTTATAGTAGACAATATATATATATATAGGACGCTGGGATCGTTTAAAACGTTTTAAATGCCAACACCGAGATGGCTCATAGGAAGATTATTGTACGTTTTAAAAAGCACAATGGTCCAAGTGCTTGTTTTTTTTAGTTTCGCCAAACGATATCCAGAAATTAATGGTACTTTCCGAAAGGAGATGATTCTACAACACATTTTAAGACAAATTTATGTTTAAACGTTTTTCTATTATTTAACGTTTTGCAAGGAAAACAGACAATTAATTAGATGGAAAAGGTGATTTTTGTAGTTTTTTTGTATGAAATTCATGTATAGAAATATCCCTATATTAAATATGATGTGTTGCATTGTTTCTTTAAAACGATCCTTCAAATTCGAATGCGAAAATATATGAATGTGAGGAACAAAATTTCCAAGAGATCGTTAGTAGCTTGGTTTTCCCATTGTAATTAAAATGTAGTTCCACTTTATTAAATGTTTACATGTCAAGCTATATATGTACACCTCTTTTATTCTGAAGCTTAGTTTCAAGTAGGTCTTAAACGCAAATAAGGCAGTATAGCCAAAAAAAAAAAATAGTGCCACTAACAAAAATGTTTTTTAAACCTATTGTGCAAACGAAGAGTGTTCCGTTTACAAAAATTATTATAAGGAAAATTAAATATGAGTTCCAGACACAAACAAATACTAACAAGTTGTATAAAAAGCTCCTGAAATAACAGTATGACGAGTAAAATTTAATAAATAATGGCAGCTTTGAGAGCGCTGTACACCGCAGCAGACGAGGGGTGAGGGGTTAAAAGCTTACCGTATCTGTGGTCCTTGTCTGCGGGAATGTTGCCATTAGGTTCTAGCCTGTCGAGGAACTCCTCCGAGTAGCCGTTGTAGGCCAGCTTGCCGTCACAATTGTGTGAGGTGGCGTGGAAATTGTGGCGGTGGTGCTCGCTCTCGGGCTCGTCTTTTGTTGCTGCAAATTAAAGAGAATAACTGAATTATTCACTTTGAATTTAAATATAAAGGAAACACACGTGGACATCAAAGCTTGTTACAACAAGATGAATAAATAAAAAAGGGGAAAAAAAGTTTTTTTATCACAATAATAAGTAACGTTTTTTATTTAATGAGACAAAACTTTTCAAGTATGATAAAAGCTACAGTCCAAACTTTCATGCCGAAGCTGAAACCATGCTTAAAATGCAACATTTAAAAAATATATATTTACTTCTGTTCGTTAGATAGGGAAATATATCAGATGGATTGTACGTATTCCCACAGTCAACGGATTTCTTGAGAATTTTAAGAGGACGAGTAACATTTAGGCACTACAGACCAGAGGCTTTTGCGATTCCCATAAAATTAACAGTGCGCTTTTGAGCGGCTAAGCTTACCATTTAGAGCGCGGCAACGTAAGGTTTGTTGGGAGGATTGCCTCTGTAGGATACTAGATTTTCATGTTGATCCCCTTTGGCCGTAATCAGACACGATTGGTTCTTTGAAACATTAAATTGAATTGAGTTATTTTTAACCCAAGAAGAAACTCTCTCAAGGGTTGCCATCCATTTTCTGTTTCAAAGTCAGTCCTGAGCCATACATGTTTCTTTTTGGAATAATTGTCAAACAAAAAGCTACCATGAACTGTACTGTCAATCTGTCACCCGCGTAAAAATGTATAGGTCCATAGTAGAGATCTTCAATGTGCACCAAAAGCATTGCAGTTCGAGATTATTACTGTTGGGCGCCAGCATTTGACAATAGTCAACGTCCTTTTAAAAGTTCGCAATCCACGTACTTGTTTGCCGACAAGCCATCGGTACCGTATCCGGTGAAAGGCTTTGGAAATCTCGAAAGACACAGTTGTGTCTCGGTAGTCTTTCGAGACAATGAGAAAGGCAGCGAAGGTAGATAAACATTTGATTTATTGTCCGTAAGTTCATAAAATATTCTACGACCAGCTATGAAAGATACAACTAGGAAAGTGCAGGCAGGTATTCTCCCCTTTCAGGCTTTGGTGTGCCACGCGTCAGTGTAAGGTGGGCAGATTAAATTGAAATGACTGACATAATTCGTAAAGGCATCAACCGCCATCGGACGGACCGTCCGAGTGAAGAATTGCGAACATAAAGCACCATCTGATAGTCGAGAGCTTATGTGAACGCTGACTTTATGGGCCATAGAACGAGCGCAAGGCGATATTTCAATGCGTGGACACAAATAAAAAATATATACGAGAGTATCGTCGACGAAGGGTCGTGTTTAACATAAAATATTTGTTTGTTACGCACTATTTACGCGATACTCTTTCGGGAAGATTCAATAAATCAGATCAAAGTAGAATATTTATGCTGTTGGCTTTCGATGTTGAATTTGAATTGTTTTCCGTAGAGGGTTATCGGTCGGAATGCATCGCTGACATGTGGAATACGGGGAATCCTGTGGTAAACCGTTGACCAATTTACTAATTACCATGTTGTTTGAGCGAATTTCGGTAACATTTATAATAATAAAAATAATATTTATTTGAAACACACGTTATTTTACAAAAATATTTAAGAAGGCTTTGACTGTCTAACTAGGAACAAATCCCGTTTTAGGACAGTCAAATTGATAAGTTTAGTTCATATTAATATACATATACATGAAAGAATATAAAATAATCCATAAATTAAAAAAATTAATTGTTTTTTTTTTGTTTTTGTTTTTAAAGAATGATGCATTTTTTTAAATTTATTGTAATTTATTTATTTATTTTTTATGAAGAATTTATTGATATAATAATAATTTGAATGGTTCTTCTCCAAATTCGCACTGCACCACTCTATAACGTGGTTGTGACATCCACAGAGATAACATTCTGCCATAATCCACGGCAGCTAGATAGTTAATTAATTTGACAAAGGAAAAGAAAATTATTTTCGGAGCGGAGAAATAATTACGCAATAAATTAGATTTAAAATTTGATTTCGATGGAATCAATAATTTATTCAAAATATTGGAATAGAAATATTTTTACTTTCCAGAAACCGTTGAAGATTTGCGGCAAGGAAAGCTGGCGGAGAGTTTAGTAATGTAAAGAAATAGCTGCTCCGGGGACGGAAGCGGACGGTTCAGAACAAATTAATTTATCTTTCTTAAAAATGCTGTGGGAAACATTTGGAATTTATGATGTCGTGAAAATTCGCCTTAGGGTCCTCTGTCCACCGAGGTTTTACGTATTTATTATGTAATATAAAATATTACGATGTTTAGTGATATTATTATGAATGTTTTCTTTTATAATATCATCTGAACTAGCGGATACGGCTTGACATAGATAACTTTGCAATCGTTGTGCATCGTCACCTCAGACATTGACGATACCGGTGCAAAACAAATCCCTAGACGTATGCTGTATTTGGAACAATTAATAATTATTAACTGTATATTCTAATTAAAAATTATAACACAAAAAAAATTAAACACAGGTTTTCAAAGTCCACGGGTGCAAAAACCTTGATCCAACAAATCTCATTTCTATCGCCTAATATCTCAAAAAATTACATTTTCGCTATTACTTTATGGTTAAAAACTCTATGTACTCATAAATATCGATAACTCATTATATTCTGTTCTAAAAATCTATGCAAAAGCCCAGCTGGGCAGATAATCAAAAAAGTAAAATATAAAAAGAAAGCTTACATTTTATGCCGTTTATGGTTTAAAACAAAATATTTTATTTAAGGACCTGCACTCAAAAATGGACATAAACATCACTTTGCAGGTTGCTAACTCAAGCAATACAACAAATTATTTATCTATAAATTTTATATGGGTAGTTAGGAAAATGTATAAGGTTTCAAAAGACAAAAATCCTCAAACTGTTATCTTTAAATTCTATGAAATAAATTCCAAAATATCTGAAAATACGTGCAGTTTGAAAACCAGTGAAAGCAAATTTTGAATGCTTTGCCTAAACTTCCAGTACATATTTCATGTTGAATTTAAAAATTTACAGTTTGAGGATTATTGTCTTTTGAAACCTTATACATTTTCTCACTTACCCGTATAGAATTTACGGATAAATCATTCGTAGTATATCTTGAGTTAGCGCAACCCGCAAAGTTTGTATTTTTGGGGGCTATCCGTTAACAATATTTTAAAGATAAAACACATTTTGACACCCCAATAACAAGAAGCATGACGCCTTTACTAGCAGCCTGCAAAGTTATCCATGTCACAGTAGCGCAGAATTTTATGTACCGAAACGAATTTATTTACTGAAATATAAATATCATGGTAAAAAATATATTCCGGCGGTAAAATTTAATACTTCGATATGCGGATGTTCCATCGTGTGGGTGGGTAAATTAAATGGGACATCGTTTAACGGTCCAAATACGAAAAAGTGCCTGATCCGTTCATATTACTGGTTCCCCGTAGGCACGAATTATTAAAAGCTTTTCTAATGGAAGTAATAAAATCGAACAGCCGCTTTTAAAATGATTACCTGTAAAATTGTAGTAATACGACAATATTAGAATTTAATACGTTCTACTGACGATAATAATATCTGGAGAAGTTTATTGATAGGTACTCTTTAGTAAAGACATAAAAACAACAACAATAGTGGCTCTACCACATTGTAAGAAACTTGTGGAGATTATCGTATCGATAAAAGCTGTCTGTAATATTATTATGCAAGATTAACTACAGAGGAATAATAAAGCATAATATAAAAACACTGATGTACCGAGCCATGCAACTTCTAAATGATATTCTAGTATAAATTAGACAAATAAATAACATTTAAAGATTTTAAAAAGAAATAAGAAAGTTCGCAAGCAATAAACATACCTACATTAATTTATATTGATATTTTAAAAACACATATACAATATTACGTTATATAGCTACATCTTCTTCAGAGTGAAAGATTACGATTCAGAACGGAAACGTTGAGCGAAATGGCTTTAGCTTTGTTATGTAACCAGATTTAAATAGCTAGGTACTTCCAAACCTTATTCCCCATTTTCCCCTCACCACATCCTTCAGCCCCATGGCATACCCATTTGGGACCCCATAGTCCTTCTAACTTCGAGTTTACTCCTTAGCTTTTTGAAATGGATTAAAAAAAAATTACGATATAAACGATGATTAGTTGGCTCTGTGCAAAGATTGGATATAAATCACACAATGATGTAACTGTGGCATTTAGGTGAAGAGGTATATGTCACGAAATATCCGAAAATGAGTTAAGTATGCAGTTCTACTTTAAAAGGTTTATGGAAGGTTGGGAAAAGAGATACAACTTGGGAAAAAATATTCAACCTAATAAACATATTGCAAAAATAAAATGAATATATGTCATCAAAATTCAAAATAATTATAGCAATAGAGATATATGTGACTTGTACCAAAATGAATTTCACATTATTTAAAAAAAGGAATGAGAGAAGGAATACATACGAGGTGTGTTCAAAAGAAAAGGTAAATTTCAATTTTCGCGGGCTGTGTACATTCGATTATCGATTTTTTTTGTTATGTTGGTACAGATATGTTTATCATATGTTAGCATTATCAGCCATTTTGGATCAGTGGTTTGTTTTTGACAACTGGAAAGGTTAGTCACGTTTTTGGGTGTTCTTCGATTTTTTTTATTTAGGTTCGTTTTCTGAGGCATCAGTCCGATTGAAGTGAAATTTTAGATTTGCTTTATTTTCTATGTCCTCATAAGCATTTGTTAAAAAAAAATTTATCCTTTTTCGAAAAAAATTGTTAATCCTATGGAGGAATTTCCTAGTTTTGGTCAGAACTTGATAGCCGTTTTCTGGGGCATCATTAGTCCGATTAAAGTGAAATTTTAGATTTGCTTTTTTTTCTATGTCCTTATCAGCATTTCTTCAAAAAATCCAAAAAAATGATGTTTTTCGATTTTTTACTAAAATAATAAAAAGTAAAAAATCAAAGAACACTCAAAACGTGACTAACCTTTCCAGTTGTCAAAAACAAACCACTAATCCAAAATGGCTGATAATGCTAACATATGATAAACATATGTGTACCAACATAGAAAAAAATAAAAATCGATAATTGAATGTACACAGCCCGCGAAAATTCAAAATTCACCTCTTCTTTTGAACACACCTCGTATAGACATATACCATTTCACACATTTGATTTTAAACGTCTTAAAAAGTCTTTATTCTATAATGCTGCCCAGTCTTGAAATAAAAAGTTCTATGATATTATTCTGTATTCCTATTCTATGATACTGTCCAGTCTTGAAATAAAAAAGTCTCTATTCTATGATACTGCATAGTCTTGAAATAAAAAGTCTCTATTCTATGATACTGCCCAGTCTTGAAATTAAAAGTCTCTATTCTACGATACTGCCCAGTCTTGAAATAAAAAGTCTCTATTCTATGATACTGACCAGTCTTGAAATAAAAAGTTATGAGAAGTTAACTTTGCCTCTTCTGTACAATTGGAGAATAATTATTGTGACAAATACCTCTTCAATGCCACACTGTTGTGATCTAAGTTAAGATAAATAAAATAGATGAACGGAGTCGGAAACATACGAGGGTCTTAGCCACGACGCAACGTGGGTAATTACGTGCCGCATTTCCATAAGCCGGAGATGAAATCTTCCAAATAAGCATTGATTCATTAATCGGATTCGCAATCTGCCAGCACCGAAAGCCAAACACCAACTGATTAAGCTTGACGTATTACTGGGCCGGTTTCAGTAGGAAGCGTCTAATCCACTTTGCAGGCCGGACACAGCGTGAGTCTTTTTACGTACGAATATAATTGTAACGAAGCGCCCCAAAAAAGAGGAAGTCGGCCATTTATCCGCATTATCGCGATTATTGATTTCGTTCGGTGGCTTCATGTATAACCTTAACCTAACCTTATGTCATTAGGTGACATAAGATACGAGCTTGAGCTAAATTTTAGCCAAGCGATACGTAGTGGAACTCCTAAAATTAAACCTTCGAAGACTAAAACATAATCAGAACGTCAAAATGAATTTCCACTATTTCTAAGAGACAAAATAAGTTAAACTTTCGTTCACTTATGAGGTACCTCTGCCTCGAATGGAATCTTCATACCCAAATCATCGTAAATAAAATAAGAAAAACCATCCACTTTTTTCAGAACCATACGAAACTTTCTCAACTTAAAACACTTGAAAATGATTTATTTTGCGGTCTGTCAATCTATTATTGAGTATAGTATCTTAGCATGGGGAGGTGGTACTTCATCTGCACTAGACCCAATCATAAAGACACAGAAAACGATTATAAAAATAATCCTTAAGCTACCTCTAATTACAGACTCTAACTTAATCTTTAATATAATGAGAGTATTTGACGTTCGGCAGATTTACGCTAAAACAATCCTCACTCATCTTTATTCACACAAAAGTAAATACTATGAAAAAAAGACTAAATACTCGTATTACTAGAAATGCCAACAAAGATTTACTCCAAATTCCTGTAATTCATGCTACTTTTGGGCAAAGGAATTTTAGGTACTTTGTGATAAGAATTTACAACATTCTTCCGGTTAGCATAAAAAAATCTGATTCACAAAAATTATTCAAAAACAATGAAAAAAATTGGATTAAAAGTAATGATAGGGCATTTACCGATGCACTCACCCAAATTCAAAATTATTGATTCAACGATTTACACAGCATTACTACATAAGTGTACATTCATAGATATTTTAAAATTTCAAAACAATTTGCAAAATTACTGCCTCAACAAAGACTAGCCTAGTGAGGCGGGCTATGTGAAACTTCAACTGTTATTATATTATTTTCTATTTTTTTTTACTTGCCAAAAGTATTTTAGATTGATCTCGTATGTGTTATTGTTAAAATTTTAGCAATAGATTGACACATCGATGCTTTTGAAAACAAAAAGTTATATAATGTCATGCAAAATCAAAGCTCAGCATTGTTAGATAAAAAATTTACCTAGAAAAATTAGTTGGAAGTATTACCACTCAATGTTAGGAATGGCGCCAGTGTCCAAAGCTTTGCAAATATTGTATTATATCAATTGGAGAATTTTAATACGTGATCGGTATACAGCGACCTAGGAATTCTTACAGTAAGCTTTAAAATTTCAGTTTTGAAAAATTCACTGATTAATGTAAAGTCAAAGATGTTTTTTTTTAAGGCAATAAGCTCAATGCGAGTCACGCAAGTAGGAAATATTAATCGTGGACAGAAGCCATTGATACGTATATTATATATTTGGAAAATTAAGGGCGATGGTAAAAACGTATATAAAAATGATTGATACTAGAAATTTTTCTCTGGCAATTGGAAAACTAGACGTTCAAAAATAATTTTTGATTTGAAAAAAGTTGAATTGAGTACGTTATATTTCTGATTGCTCGAGACTAACTGACTAACCCCAAGGGGGCTAGCTCCATATGAGTGTGCTCTCCGGATATTAGGGTCGGTGGTTACGAGACGTCCGTATTGATTGGGGCGCGGGATAAGCCCGTCTCAGAGACGAAACTCACTGCAGATGGAAGGCATGCAAATCCTACTGGAAATTGACAAGTTTCCCACTGGTCGAATACAATTTACGAACGCAGAAAACTAATCTTGTACTGTTACGCAGAAGAAAATTTTAACTATTTGCTTTGGCGTCATGAAATTTGCAGAGATTTTCTATATAGAATTTCTACGTAAAGGCAAAATTTTCAGTTAACAACGTTGTTTCCAATATGAGCAGTGAATATTAATTTGTAACAAAAAAAATGAGACAATACGACATAATATTATCCGTTATATATTATTATCTGATGTTCAATGACAAAAAAATAGTGTTGAATAGAGCGATTAGTTTTATGAGATACGGCAAAGTTTCGCCAATAGCGTCACTTAAAATAGACGTAAAGCTGGCTTCTCAGAAATGTTAAACAAAAACGTTATAAACGGGCAGCCAAACTGATAATAGAAGTATAAAAGCATAGTAGCACTCGATACAAAGCGTATTTTGATGGAATAATTAAATTGGGAACAGTGTTGAAGTGATCATAAACGCATTTACGACGCGATTGAGCAAATTATTATGTAAATATGAACTTTTCCCACATCATTGGATAATAAAAAAAGGCTGACGTTCACGAAATTGATGTGGTGTACGCAGTGGCGGTGCCCCAACCTACCTTTTAAATCTTCATATAAAAATTTGAAATTTTGAAAAAAAAAATAAAAATCATTTTCGGCTTCAACAACATCAATAACGTCGAATTTTTCAATCTTAGCACTCTAGCTCACCCAAAAGTCACGAGCCGAGTGACTTTTGGGTGAGTGTACGGTATGTGCGATTAATAGTTGAACCGAAGTTTAATGTACGCTACTGGCTTGACAGTGTGGTGGCGGAAATTCAATTTTACTTTTAATTACTCTGCGTGTAAAATAAATTTGAAGCCCAATTGAAAAACGGGGAGCGGGGAAAAGGGGAACGGGAAATGGGTCCATTAGGTTGACAAATAAAAAAGACAATAATGGAGCTTTTTAGATTAGAGAAATTCATTGTTTAGCTCAAAAGTCAAAGTTAGCTACAAAAAAATGATAAGCAACACTGTTACCTTGTGCAGGTACATTTTATATACTTTTATATCGCACATATTCAGATGATCTGCCCTGACAAAGTTATATCGAAACCGGTTTGGTTGATATTATAAAATAATGTCTACAAAGTTATAGAGCTTTAGTTATAGTACCATTCCAAAATACATAATGCCTTTAAATAACTTTTAAACCAAGTTCAGTGAGTCAATCTTTCATTGAATAATGTTCCACACAGATAGGTCTTTGACGGTCTCCGTGGTTGAATGGTTACGATCCTCGGCTACGAATCCGGAGGTCGCGAGTTCAAAATCCGGCGTGGGCAAGTAAATTTTATTTGATTAAATAGTATTATTTCGCAATGTATTCATTAAAAATAATATGTAGTATATTTGTGGCACGTTCCAGAGTGGTAGATACTGTCAGTATCACCTTGGTAAAAGACCACCATTCAGAATCGAAACGTTGCTGGAAATGGCTTTAGCCGTGTTTGGTGACCAGATTTGAATAGCCATGTACTTCCTCGCCTTCCTTCATCCCCGTCTATTTCCCCTCCTCAATACTTTCAGTCTTACAACATACCCCAATTGGGGATGCCATAGTATCACTGGCTCAGGACGGTTGGGAGCAGTTGGGACTCTTGTGTAGTATCACTTTTTGTAAAATAAAATAACCGCCTATCTAGAAAAACGATGGTACAAGGTATTTTTCCAAATTAATGTATGCAGGTTCTAAGTTACTTTGTTTGTCTTCAGACATTTGTACCCGAGATCAAAGCTCCCCTAAGACTTAATAAGAAGTTACAGTGGTCGATAAAGTAGATCACGGCGAGAATTACTTCTCACGAGGATAAAAAGCTTCCCGTTGGAGATTTCCTGCTTAGCCCGCGCAGGTGGAAGGGATCAATCGTCAGGCTAATCGTGTGGAATAATGAGGAGCTTTTGTATCAGATGAGGCCTCATGTACCTTGGACCGATTCAAGGAGGATACCCAGTACGTAGCTGGCTTGCTAAATGAGATATTTTCATCGACTAATTGGGGAAAACGTCATTATTTTTAATAAGAACATCGTACGTGTGGCAAATTATAATATCAGGTTGATGTTTGATATTATGCAAATGTTACTTAATTAATAATTAGGGTAAACAAGGTAACGAAGGATTTTGATTTACCAACTGTATTGGGTTAGGGCGGTGCTGTAGATATAAAACGTAGGTTTTATTTTTAATAAGAATATTATACCCGAACCAAATTATTATTTCGGATTGATTTTAGTTTTATGATTTAACCTAATTAAAAATTGGAATTAACAATGAAAAAAAAAGCTTTCGGTTTTTTAACTACATTGTATGCGGGGTAAGGAATAGATCTCCTATCAAACGTGGATATTCCATAGATAATTAAATCAGAAGTCAAAAAGGTTGATTATAATATGTTTCAATAAAAATAATAATAACCTGTATGGACACCGCATTTTTAATTCTGACCTAATTTTGTCAAAGAAAATTTAATTTTGACCTAACATTGTCGTAGAAAAACCGTTAATGTACCATTGTGTAGATATTAAAACAACGAAAGGGGTTTCCATACATGCATAAATTCAGTTTCAAAAAAAAGTGGACAACCGGAAAATTTGAGTTCTGATATACAAAATGTAACTCAAAATCGCAATGATGCAAATATATTCGAAATTCAAATTAGCAACTAGCAAAGCGTTTAGTTCATTGAATACTCGAGAGGGTGGGATAGACAATTTAGTTTCATCCCTCGGCGGGGGACGTTCCAAGACGTCTGCGGTATAGTCGTGTTCGCCCGCCGTGAAATGCAGGTACCCCAGCGTCAAACACAAGTTAGCCCATATAGCACGTGCTAGTACCATGCAAGTGAACTAACCGTGTGATTAGACACGACCTGGTGCTCCTCGGGTCGGATAATACGTTAAGTTACTACAAAGCACTCTTCGCCATGACAATAAATAATACGATTACAGCTTGACAAGGTTAACTTTGTAGGCGGTCACTAACGAACGAACCAACAATTTACGAAAAAAAATTCTATCCGCAAAATCTACACACCAGTAACGCCACCGAATGCAAAGTTAAGTGTGTCAAGATGTTAACCTGCTTTTTATATATCATCCCGCACAACAGTTCTAAATGCTGGAAGCAAGTGAAACTATAATCCGATATCGACATATTTTGCAGCAGTGCTGTGGTATTCAAATAGCAAAGCGTTGGTACTGTTGGCAAAATAATACATATTTTTAAAGATTTTTTATTTTATATTTCTCATTTTCCTTTTATTTCGTTTGTATATGTACATTATTTAATGTTGTTTTTTTATTCGTACCAACATAAATACATTGTGCTTTTTATGAAGTTAATTCTTACTGCATTACTGTTTTTTTTTTTAATCTATTTCATTTATTTTTTTAATGTGCTGTGAGGCTGAAAGAAGTGCTAGAATGGAAAGGATGAGAAGGTTGCAAAGTAGCTGGCTATTAAGACCTAGTCACAAAACATATCTAAAGCAATTTCAAGCAACGTTTCGTTTCGGAATGGTTATCTCTCAATAGGGCGACAGTGAAAGCATCTTCACTCTCGCGAAAAAATGAAAGCATCTATTCACGAATCATGGCACAAAGAGGTGCTGGAATGCATTTATGCGTAAAATTAATAGTTACATCAAAGGAGGTTTCGTTTTCATATAAAATCATCGAATTGATTCAAGCAATTTATCTATTATGTTGTACGTACAGATCCATTTCATTGAGCCTCAAACCTTTATTCGTTATTTTCGTATACACACGCATATGAGGCGCGCGCTTCTCCGTGGAGCCCATCAAATAAGCATTAACGTAAGAAGTGAATTGGTCCGCAGGTAGGCACTGTAGGCAGTAAGGAAGGTATCCCCGGCGGACCGGGGAAGCAATGATCCATGAAGACAAGTGGGCTGATATTATGTGACGGGATAGGGTAGGGGGCGGGTTCCGGAACGGGTTTCCCATGACCCAGGACGCCGTAAAAACGTAACAAACGTCAGAAAAACTTATTACATTAGAATAAGCGACGTGAGAGTTAAATAAATCGAATAAATTTCAAAGCAAGATAAGTTTTTCCTAGGAGAATGGCGTAAAGCTAACAGTATACAAATTTAAAGCTCTCTATTTCACGATAAATTGTTTGCGCTAATAAAACAGATTCATGAATATGAATGTTCCGTTTCTTTATGTATGGAAGAAGACGCAGGGAGTCGGTTAAGGGAAGCATTGAAAATTAGGTATACCGAGACCAAAAAGGAACTTATTCATTCCGATACGTTGAAGATGTAAATTTTGCTACTACGCGAACATAAAGAAACAGTTGTGATTCTGAAGTCGATTTATATTGTAATAAAACTGAACAATATCTTTTAAAGATCGCACGAAGAAAAACAGAATGAAATATATATATATATATATATATATATATATATATATATATATATATATATATATATATAATCACCTCTTCCCGTAGTATGTTGATCTAGTAAGATTTACATGACCTTTGTTGATCTACCTTTAACACCGTTTATCTTGGCTCCGGTGGGATACATCTGCACGAGTTGGCAACAGTGCCTTTATCATTACCAAGGTTGTCAGTTTGCAACTGACCCCAGTCGGTATGTTCATCATCAAAATATAACAAATTTGCTCCAGTTTAACGGTTATTTTTTATTCATTTACTCTCCTTTCGTTGCTCCGATTGATGTATTCGCAGTTTCTAGATACAAGTTGATCTAAAATGAATGTGTATTCAGATTCCAGATACAAGTTGATCATATATGTTTTATTAATTTATTCTCCTTTCGTTGCTCCGTTTGATGTATTCTCAGTTTCTAGATACAAGTTGATCTAGAAATTAATATGTATGTAGGTACCTACAACGAAGATTGTTAACATGGGCTGAGGCGTGCGGGGAGAGAGGGGGGGGGGGAGTTCGTCAGACGGAAAGAGAACGCTAACCTACGAATTCTCTGTCTCACAGTCCAGCCGCCGGCGTTGTTCACCGCTGAGCCCTGCTTTTCGGCGGTAGGACATGTTGATTTTTAAATATCACCTCTAGCGCGCTGACAAAATACAATTAATTTGAGAACAATTTCTCTTACTCAAAATGATAAGGTGGTATTATTGTGCATAATTTATTCTGTTAAAAAATATGTGGTTATTGTTTTTAACAATCGTATAAGTTACAAAGGAATAAAAATATTCCGTTCAAAGATGAAAAATTAACTTTATCAACGGAATAATAATATGAACCTTTCTAATCATGATCAATGAGCTAGGTTAGAAATAATATAGTTTTAGTCAAACTGTGTTTTATCGGCGATATCAAAAAATATTTTTGCGCGAAATCTTCTAATGAGCCAGTAATTGTGCTATTTTCTCATATATTAAAAAAAATATTTTATGGTTTAACCCAAGATAATACTAAAAAATATAATTATGTAGTTATAAGAAAAATGTGTTTCCTACTTAAAACAATCCCATGACCTTTTTTGTACCAAAATCATCAAAAATATAATATATATAATATTGCATCAAAAGCATTCGCTTGTAAATGGAGAGGAATTTACACTTCTTGGTATATAAATACCAAATTTAGATGAGAATTATATAAAAACTTTTTAATTTTCTTACGCTGTGAACTTTTAGTTGTGTTAATTTAAATTAATTCTAATTATTAATTGTTTTAAATAATAAAACATTTAATTTCTAATACCGTCCCCTTTATAGAATACTAAAAAATAGAATATTAACAATTTACAACCAACTTACTTTAGAGACAAACTATATTACAATAAAAACTTCCACACATACCATACAAGAAAGAAAGAAGATATTAGACAAAAAAAAACAAATCCCAAACACAAAATTGTTTACAGTTACAGTACCTATATATATATAGTAGCTTTGTATATAGTAGCTTAGTAAATAGTGAATTTAAAAAAATGTAGGTACCTAAATTAAGAATATTGAGAGTAGGATATAAAAATTATGTATGCATTCAGTATTGGAAATAAGCAATATGTAAAAATATATAAGTTTATATTAGACCGCATGAAGTGGAACTATTTTAAGTTTAATAAATAAATGTACAGAGATTTCATTGTCTGTAAGATCAGCTAATTTGAATTTCTTCAAGATAATCTTACAGTCGACGACTGGAGCATACGTTCAATATGATATCTCTTTCTTGATGTTTCTCACTGATGATAACGAAAGAGATGTAACATAAAACGTATATATTTACTGTTCTTTCGTTAGTGAAGTTGAAATGAATGTTTACGGTTTTTTTTTCTCTGTCTAACACATTGACAAGTTATTTGAAAGAAGAGTGACATTATCTGGATTCTCTATCTCGCTCGTTACAAGTTGTGGATTGTAGGATTCCCCTAATAATACAAAACAACGCTTTTCAAAAATGCCCAGGTATGTGATAAACTCAGAGAATTCAGTAGTTTTGTCGAACTTTATGAGTTTTTTTTTTAATATTTGCATAAATCAACAAAATAACATGATCGTTTTTCACATTTTTATGCGTTCCTAGAGATTTTCGGTGAGTTTTCTAGCGAGTTTTGTTTTTTAGACCTGTCGAGACTATTGCTTTTTCTTCATCGAGAAATGGATGACAATGGTATTAAATATTGTGCAGATTATAATCGATTGTGCGTTCTTCAATTCGCGGCAATAATATGAATACTCTAAATGAGCATACAGGTGATATTTACTTCTATATTGGAAGCTAAATGGAATTGGAATAAGCCGGTTTTTAAAGTTTCACCATATTTTGACATGAATCATTTACGTGAACAATCATGTAAACGATTTATATTTAAAGCTCCCAAAAAGAGTTTTTCTCCATGAAATGGCAATCAAGGTTAATTTTTGCAATTATAGTAGTGGAATGTTGCATGTTTGCAAATATTGCCCTCAATTGAGCTGGATTATAAATTTTATATTTTTTGATCATGTTCATAAAACTATCAAATAAGCTGTCATCAACGACATCAAACATATCTAAATGAAATAAATAATGTTCTAATGAATGACCTAATAATAATTATAGTATTTTCTCTTGCATTCTCTTAGAGAGCCCTTGAGGTGATTTTTCACAAAAGCGGCGCTATACAAATCATCCAATTATTGTTATTACTATTATTATCTTATAATAATAATAGTAATAATAATAGATAATACTAAAAATTATAATTACGTAGGTATATGTAAGTTATGTTTCTTAAACTAACTTAATATATACGACTGTGTTAAAAAAATTGAAGATCTGGAAATATTGAAAGGCTGATTAAAGCGTACACTTAGATGGTTTGGGTATGTAGAGTGGATGAAAGAAAAAGGTATTGAAAGTATAATATATGACGTGAAATTAAATGATAGAAGTAGTTGAGGATGCCCAAGTCATGGCACGTGAATAAAGCAAGAAGTGTGTGCCAAGATCGAGTTATTCGGCGGTTCGTCCTTTCTGCCCACCCCTTTGGGGACACGGTGTGATTGCTAGTTAGATAAACTTAAAACAATCTTATTAGTATGTACTTTAAAAAAATCTTTTTATTTAAATTATGTTGTTTTTAGGCTATTATCAACTTGTAATTCTAATCATTACGATTATTCCTGCATTAGAGTTTCCCTTTTTTTAATATTTAATACTTTTCTGTAGCCCTACAATCAAAATTGTGTACAAGATAAAATTTTTTTTTGCTAAAGTTAGTTAAACGATACTTAACAAACTTATATTCATGTGAGCAGCACACAAGGGTCCGCACAACTGCTCCTAACCTTCTGGAGCAAGCGAGACTGTGTCATGCCAAATTGGGGTATGTTGTGAGGCTGATGGCAGAGGGGATGAGAAGGAGATGGGTTAGAGGAAGGTGGGGAAGTACCTGGGTATTCAAATCTGGTCACAAAATACGGCATAAGCCATTTCAAGCAATTTTTATACAAAAATCATATGTCTTACAGTGCTCAAACAATAAATTTATAATAAATGATTTTTAACAAAAATTACAATTAATTACTATAAATAGCTAAAATCAGCAATTTCCGCCAACAGACAACTAGGTGAGCGGTTAAGTCGGTCGCCAAAATTATTGTTTAGTTACGGTGGTTACAGTTCAAATCCAACTTGTGCCGATTTTATCAATGTTTTCTTTTTAAATATTTTTCCACAGTTTTAATTATATTATAAAATTTAGTAAAACGGTTTATCGCCAACACTGTTTAATAATAATATTTTTAAATACATTTTTTTTAAATGTATTTTTCCCGGTTTTATTTTTATTATAAATTTTAGTAAAACCGTTTCGTCGTTTGAACATTAAATAATGAAAACAAATAACAGCACACCTAACTAACTTTTATTCTTGTGAGCACCGCTCAAGCAAGTAAGATTATTGTACCCCAAAATTGGGTATTTTGTGAGCTGATGGTAGAGGGAATGGAAAGAAGATGGGTAAAGGAATGTGAGGAAGTACCTGGCTATTCAGATCTAGTCACAAAACACAGTAAAATCCATTTAAGCAATTTTATTTGATTAGAGGCCATTAAAGGAATTGATTATTTGCCATTTTAGAGGCACTTAAACAATTATTTGTGGTCTAGCGGTGATTCAAAAAAAAAGTTTTGCCCCGTGTTCTTAACATACACTGAAATATAATATTAAAAAAAATATTTAAAATAAGCATTATGGTGGACATTACATTAAATTAAAACCGACCAATTTATGTTGGAACACAAAGTTGCCGTACATATGATGTAAAATATCGACCCGAAAAAACGTTTTTTTTTAAACGTATTGTTTTTATAATTTTATTTACGTAATCATGTTTACATAGCAAATATAATAATTAAAAAAAAAAACAATAAACCCGCTAATAATTTTCAAAGTTGCCTCTAAAATTGTGAAAATTTGTTTTTTCTCATGGCATATTCTTCATAATTTAAAACAAAAATACATATAATACTTATCATCCGTACTAGATATTTACTAAAACCTTTTAATATTTTTATTTTTGAAACTGTTAATACATGGTGGAATTCCATTATAGTGTATTATAATAAAACAAATATAAAACTTTTTTCCACTCCGGGTTTCAGCTCGTTAGGACCAGTCTGAAGATGGCCCTAACGAGCTGAAAGCCGGTTACGGTCAAATAAAAATTAAAGTGGAAAAAAGTTTTATATTTGTTTTATTATAATATACTAAAACTTTAATTTAAAAAAAAATATATCATTCAGTTTCGATGGGTATTTTGGCCTTAAATCCAAAATTAAGTTATGTATGAAACAGGCAGCGCAGCCGTTCCTCTTAAGACTTGGAAAAACCTCACCCCCCATAAACCAGGACACCCTTGTTAAGTCACCAAACGTAGCGAACCACTTGGGGTGACCTATGGTAGGGGGGTTGCTCTTCCATTAAATCCGGGACGGCGGTACCTACACCTGCCTCCCAAATTAAATCGCCCAGGTTGAAGGCAGTTGGGACTCTTGTGCGGTCTGAACTCTTATGCGGTATTCATATACAAAAATCATTTATCATTTCATACATAATCTACTGTTAACACCTGGACAAATCTCACCCCCATGAACCCGTGAACCCCTGCTAATTCACCAAACTAATCTAACCACATGGTGAGACCTATGACAAAGGTGTGGTTATCTATTAAATGGTTCCTGGGCAGCGGTACCTACACCTGCCTCCTAGATTGAATCTACCAGGTTGAAAGCAGTTGGGACTCTTGTGCAGTTGGGACTCTTGTGCAGTTGGGACTTTTGTGCGGAATTCTCATAGAAAAATCATATATCATTTCATAAACTCTACTGTTAAGACGGGCGTAAACTTAACCCCATGAACCCGGCACCCCTGCTAATTCACCAAACGAATCTAACCACTTGGTGAGACCTATGACAGAGGTGTGGTTATCCATTAAATGGTTCCCTTCTCCTCCTGCCTCCTAGATCGAATCTACCAGGTTTAAAGCAGTTGGGACTCTTGTGCAGTCGGGACTCTTGTGCAGTTGGGACTTTTGTGCGGAATTCTCATAGAAAAATCATATTTCATTTCATACAAACTCTACTGTTAAGACGTGCAAAAACATAAACCCCATGAACCCGGGCACCCCTGCTAATTCACCAAACGAATCTAACCACTTGGTGAGACCTATGACAGAGGTGTGGTTATCTATTAAATAGTTCCCGGGGCAGCGGTACCTACACCTGCATCCTAGATCGAATCTACCAGTTTGAAAGCAGTTGGGACTCTTGTGCAGTTGGGACTCTTGTGCAGTTGTGACTTTTGTGCGGAATTCTCATAGAAAAATCATACATCATTTCATACAAACTCTACTGTTAAGACGTTCAAAAACTTAAACCCCATGAACCCGGGCACCCCTGCTAATTCACCAAACGAATCTAACCACTTGGTGAGACCTATGACAGAGGTGTGGTTATCTATTAAATAGTTCCCGGGGCAGCGGTACCTTCACCTGCCTCCTAGATCGAATCTACCAGTTTGAAATCAGTCGGGACTCTTGTCCGATTGGGACTCTTGTGCAGTATTCACATAGAAAAATCATACATCATTTCATAAATACTCTACTGTTAAGGCCTGAACAAACCTCACCCGCAAGAACCCGGGCACCCCTGCTAAGTCACTAAATGTAACGAACCACTTGAGGTGACCTATGGCAGAGGTGTTGGTTATCCATTAAATGGTTTCCGGGTGGCTGTGTCTACGCCTGACTCCGAAATTGAATCTCTCAAGTTAGAAGCAGTTGGGACTCTTGTGCGTTATTCGCAAAAAAATCGTCAAGGTAGTGTTAATTCAACGAATCGTTCCGGGGCGGCGGTACCTATATTCGTTAAGAACCAGTTGATAACAAAGCACTCCGATTGGTTCATTTAAATCGCATCAACAAATGAGCACAGTGAAGAACCACGTGCACGCCTTTGATAAACACAGCGCCCTGATTGGTTCATTCAAATCGGATCAACAAAGGGAAAAAGTGTAAAATGTATATGTGATGGAAAAATGGGCGTGGTTTACACCAAAATCTATGTGACGAAAGTTGATCTTTTGGATCAACGTTTATATGCCTGATTTGGTATTGGATCAACAAATTAGGGTGGATCAACAAATTCCTCCGGATCAACAAATTCCTGGCGTACCGTCGCGCCTGATCAACATAGTACGAGAGGGGATCTATATATATATATATATATCCTTAGAATACGAGGAACTTCGAGCGTGGAGGAAAAAAGAACAGAAAACAACTTTTAATGAAGAAAACATATAATTTGAATCAAATAGGAATCCGTCAAGTAATCGCTATATAACTCGGTGAGAAGTTTTAAGGAAATGATAAAGACCGTATTTTTTAAAAGAAATAAACTCGTATAATATTCAATGAAAACATTTGGAAGAAAAAAATTTAAAAAAAAAGTAAAACAAACTGATCCGTGAGATTATTAACAGACGACGAATCATTAAAATATTATTAATCAGTTATCTACCTACCTTGTTTGTTTGGTATTTTTATTCTATCAAACTCAATGAAAAATGTCTTAAATACGTACAGACGGTACTCTTAGAAATAAAAATAAATAAAATATTCAAGCTTGTGTTGAAAATGATTTTATCATTATTTACTATCTTTCGCGTTTATGGGTTTACGGAGAACGTTCAGAGACTTTAAATAATTAAAAAATAAATGTTTCCAGAGAAGCTTTTCAAAATCTAGAAACGTTAAACTGTCCAAGCATACAGTTCATCGATATGACAAAATCTATTATGGCAAACAAATAATCTGCATTGAATACATTACTATCCACCGTTCCGAACGAATCGTTCCGGTTCTAAATCAATGTTCCGGGTATTATTAAATGTCCCACGACCGCGGACGGACCGCGCTATCGATATCCTCAACGGCCGATGAATATAATAAATCGTCCGGAACACACGATCCATCAGGGGCTATTATTGGAGCCGACCCACGTGCTTTCTCCCGATAGCCGCACAAAAACAACAAACCGTCCATAGCCGTTCCTATTCTCCGCTCCTCTGGCGTTGGCACTTCTGGCAAGGCGGGAGAGAAATGGGCGTTCTACTGTGATCCCGGCCCGGCGCGCGGCGCGTCAATCGCAACAGATGACACGTTCCCGGTTTTTACGCGCGTGTGAATAAAAAAAACCCTAGCGTAAATTTTTTAAATATAAGATTACCCCGGCGTCGTAAATATGAATATGTGCCACGGGCGCCGCAAAGTAAAGTAAGCTGACGCTAATTAACGTCTTGTCAACATACCAGAACAACGTATACTGACATGTTTCAAAGTTTAAATCAGTGTTTCCACAACATATTTGGCTCACCGCCCCCTTTCAAATTTTATTTTTACAAGCACTCCCCCCCCCATCTGTCCAGGAAAATCATTTCTTACTTTTCTGCCTTTGGAACTTGCATTGAATTAATTATCTTCCCGAGTTTTTAACGCATTGCACGGTAACTAGTAAAAACGTTAGTACATTCTTGTCGCTGCACGTTTAAAAACATAGCGACTGTAAATAGGCAAAAACCCTTTAAGCCACAATATGAAGACTTTACAGGAGACGATAAAAACGAATATTTTACTATTAATAAAACTAATTTTAAACATTGATTATTATATGGGAGTGGTGTTTTTTCCTGAAGCGATGTAAAATATTGCATTTTTATTTATAATATTATGATAATATTATGAGATGTGAGGTTTGACCCATCTCACCGATAGATTTTTTCGAAAAAACAAGAAAAAAATTGTATACTTTGATATGGTTTTTGGTATGAAAAATGTCCTTTTTAAAAAAAAAACCTATTTACAGTCGATATTATATTAACGGATCTTGCATAGATTCTGAAAAAATACTTATTTGACAAAATTGCTCTACTGCCTTCTTATTGACCTCGCCGCACCCTTACGTATAACTTAGAGTCTCTGTAATGCCCTCTGTTCTCCTCCTGTATCTCTCCAACGCCACAGGGGGTGATGTCGCAAACTTTGGGAATCACTAGTATAAATCATCACTTCTTGCAAAAACTGTAAAAATAGAAGAATGTGACGAGAAAAAATAGAAAAAAATGTCGGGTATTCAAGGTTATTCATAAATCTCTTATATTTCAAATGGGTTAGGGGTCCATTGAAAAAGTGACCCAGATTTAACCCCTTGCGACACTTGAGAATTCCTTACGATAGGAGTTCTTAGGAGCATTCATTATGCATGCACATTAATTTAATGAATATACCGGGTGATCACATTAAGAAGGGCGAATATAAGATCAATATAAAAATATGGGTATATAAGAGACGAATGCTGAAATGAAAAAAAAAAAATTCTCAACAATTATTAATTGCGTATATTATGAGTATGAAATATGTACCAAATGAAGGTTAACACTGATGAATATAATTTGGTGTAATCATTTTATAAAGTCATTGTCCTCATTCATAGAAGCATGATGGGTAAGTAATTAATGATTAAAATATAAAGCTGACAGCTGTCAGAACGATGACATGATAAATTAACACCGCATAAAAATAAGAAGACCGAGAATAAACCATTGTTCTATATTCAGTAAACCAGTCATAGGCTGCTCAACGAATTAAAAAAAAAACACAGTGGATATTGCTACTAGGATCTTACTTATTACTAAATAAAGTTTAAAAAAAAAAGATTTTATTATAAAGACACCAACCTGAGGAGTAACAATAATAAAGATATAGATCCGTTGTAAGCTCCCCTTCTTTAATTATTTCTAATTTTGAAACATGGTGGAATTCCATTCTAATATGATTTTTATTAAAAAACCTTTGTAACTTTCTTCCGGCTCTTTATTTCAGCCCGGACCGGCTTCACCTTACAACGGGCATCTTCTCTCCCTTTCTCATAAAGGACGGATGCAACCGTAAGCGAGCTTACAAAGGAGCTCTCAGTGGCAATACCATATCAACAAAGCTTCTCAAATTAATAACACGTATCTTTTATTTCTGTTTTAGCGGTTAGTTTATTATTTACTCCATTATTTCATAAAATTTAATCACATTTGCCGATTCTTGGGTGGCTCTCAACCAATACTAATCATGATTAGGGGCCCAGCACTAAAAATAGCCCTAAATATCACTTTGCAGGTTCTTAACTCAAGCAATATGACAAATGATTTATCTTTAAAGTTTATAAGGGTAGTTAGGATGAATTCTCAAGCGGTAACCCCTGAAATCTATGAAATACGTCCCAAAAAATGTCTGAAAATATGTGCAGTTTGAAAACCAGCGAAAGCAATTTTGAATGTTTTACCTAAAATTCCAGTATGTATTTCAAATAGAATTTAAAATATTACAATCTGAGGATTGTCTTTTTAAACCTCATACATTTTAGTAATTACCCGAATAGAATGAGAAAAATCGTTGGTAGTATTTCTTGATTTAGCCACCTGTGAAGTGTGTACTTTTGGGTGCTGAGCGTTAATATTAAAAAATATATTACTTTTAGTAGTTAGTTTGCTCAATTATAGCATTGCGTATTACCCGTTTCGGCCTTCGAAGTCATTCTTCGAAGACTGTGGCTGGGCCACGTACCTATATTCAAATTATTTATATCAATAAAATCTCTCGTGGTATTTTGATCTTAGTTTCAGGTCAATACTAACTTGCCTATTAAAATGCTAAAGCGTAAGAGAAATACATCAAATTTAATGTATGTAGCCAAGTCAGTGGTACAAAAATCGATGATTTATGATATAATGTGTTTAATATAATATTGATTGACGGCCAGTACAGTACTAGGTACATAGTACAAGTGCTATTGATTCGAGCACTCGACAAGTGACGCTGTACCTCGACCGTATCAAGCGACCGCCCGAAGCGCGAAGAGTCCACTCGCCTCTAGCATCTGCCGAAGCCAAGTAGTCATTGAATCTGCCCACCGCCAAATTACCGGCTAATTGATTACTTGCAGGCTAACCATATCGGGGAACTGGGCGGTGTGTAACGGGCGAAAGAAGTATTTACACGAGAAATTAAGAAAATAAAGGAGGGGTTCAAAGTAAATATTCTATAAGACTCATTCTATAATACGAAAAAAGATTTCTGATTTTAAACAGATTTCTGTCAGATGTCGGAATAGGTAGACTTATAAGGAAACCATATAAGGAAATTGGACGATAAGTAATTTGCGTCAGAAGTATTTACTTGAGAAAAAAAAGGAAAATAAAGGTAGGGATCTAAATAAGTCAATAAGACTCGAGACGAAAAGGCTTGTTTGATTTTGAATGAGTATAACATTTTTTCGTCATAGACATCTGATGTCAGGATAGGTTAATTTAAACGTTAAATTTGTGAATACATTAGCTATGGTACGACTTAGCTATTTCCTTTTAGGCTTGTCCCAGGAATTTTAACAATGGTGTTCCTACCCAAAGACACTTATGAGTAGATAATTCTCATACGTGATATTCATACTTTGCAAAAGTTCTAATGAGCAGTATTGAAAGCAAAATTGAATACTTAAAATAATACCACCTCATATTTTTTTAAACACACACACAATGAAATATACATGAAATTGGAATAAACAAACAAAGCTAAAATTTGGACGTAAACATTCAATGATAATACCACACATTCGATAGCAAAATAACTTCTCGTGTTTTACGATTTAATCTTGCAAACAAATTGTTCCATATGGGAAAATATTGGTGTCTTTTTAAAGTGGGATAAATTCGCTAAACGAGATAATTTACTATTTAAATATGTCCCTGCAGTATACGACACTTGTATGGGAAATCAGACGCAGGGTGAACAGAAAATGTACTTATCGCTTGTAAATTGACTACACGGGAGAACTCTGTGAACTGATAATGTTACTTATGAGGGAATTTGTCAGAATGTCCTGAATTCTAATAGAATTTATAGAGAAAAGATTCCGCTGACTCGAATAAACCTCCGTGGAGGCGCAAGGTATGAAAACACATTCCTGCACAGTTCGTAAGCTGCGCTACTAAAGGGACGGGAATCTAATTATGCGGGCCAGCATACATAATGCAGTGAGGCCTTCACCCAGACTTATAACATGACGGTATTTAGGGAATAACTGCAGTATTTTTAATTTTAGAAATGTAATAGCAACAATTTTTCAAACGCATTTTTCTTTGATAGATATGCAAATGTATAAAAAATATAAATGTCAATATTTGGATAATTTTTGCAAAATATCACCTCAAAGGCGCTCCAAAAGTTAAGAATTAATTCAAAACTGGAGGTACAATTAGCATCAAAATATTTACATTTTAAAACGAAACGATTGTGGAAAATTTACTAGCTACTTTTGATTTTTTTTAAACTTGGCATTTACTTAAAAATGGCCATGTTTTTTTTGTTTTTGTTCTCCTATAAAATTGCGATAAAAGCAGATATAACCTATTGCTATTTCAGGACCGACGGGTTTAACGAAGCTTCTGAGAACGAAGTGATACGAACAAGTTATATATTCACTTGGGAATATGACTCAAACTAGATCTTACCTTCTGTGATGACAAATATTTTTATAAATAAAAACCCACATGGCTTGTATTAAATGTATCGCATGTCTAGGCAATAACACTACGACCACAGACGTCCCGAAAGGTGAGGGAGGTAGGTACCCACACTATTTTATTGCTAACGATTTCAGAGAGAGTATCTAATCGAAGTTCATTGGATCGGAACACGGTCACTGGTCAGGCTATATTATTGGTGAAGTTTGTGTGTACGAGTATGTCTACGAAGCGAGGCTAGCAGTTCACAGTGCAGTTCTAATACCAAGCCTGATGTATGGCAGCGAGAAATTGAAATGGCAGAGGAAGAATGAAAGAAGCGAATGCAGTAGAAATGAGATCCCACGTTATAAACCACGCACAACCGTATTACGAATGAGATCTGAAAAGAATGGAAGGCCGATGTAAAGATAATGAACGAAATTAAAATAGGAACGCTTAGACGTTTTGAACATGTATAGGTGGATGGGTGGAGAAGGAAAATAATAAGAATAGATAAGAAAATGAATGAAATAAAAAATCGGGCACGCCCCGGGCACACAAGGCACGATTGAGTTAAACAAACACGCGTGACGGGTTACGTTCAGAGTCGGTATAGCAGAAGAGTACGTTTGAATGTAAATGAAGTAAGGAGTGTGTGCCAAGTCAGCTATGAGGCGTTCCATAGTCCTTACCCAACCCTGCGATGAAATATCGTGATGGTTAGTTAATTCGTTAGAAAATTTGTTGTACCTATTGACAATAAAGTTGATAACCGTATTTTACATAATATTTTGTGTCTACGATGCCAATAAAAAAACAATAATGTTATATGTGCTCCCCTGTATGTGCTCTGTGCACACAGGGGGCTCTTGTGAGGTGTCACATAATAATACATACTTTTTTAAGAGCTAAGTAGATTCAAGAATATACAAAAAGAGCTAAAAGAGACAAGAAGAACCGAGAAGAGCCAAAAAGAGGCAAGAAGAAGGAAGACATAAAGAAGAAAAAACAAAGCGTCAATTCCTTTAATCCTGAACAATCCTAAATTCCAATATTGGCTTATTAGGTTGCCATGTATTATAATACGGGTCGATTACACTCCAACCTCCGTTCCATCCACAAAGTACGTGTTCCAAGTCCTAACAAAGCAGTGGCTCCTGGTGTACCGGTCGTACCGGGACAGGAGTGCTCCTGGCTGGATGTTACAATCGTATCGTATACAAATATGAAAAGTGTAGGTTTACCCATCATATCGTTATGTAATTTAGCTACGAAATATCCATAAGATAATACGCCATACAGAAAGTTGTCACATACAAATATGATAAGTTAATGTAGTTCACCCATTATACCAGTGAAACACAACCCGCAACCCGCGAGTCCATTTCGTCCGGCCCGCGGGCCTTTTCATGACATTTTTATAACATTTTGATATAGTACCTATCTAAAGATCTATTATAAATGCGATATTTTAGGTTTACAATAGGCATATACCTACTGACCTGTATGATATTCAAATAAAATAAAATTTAAAAAAATAAACCTACCGACCGCAAAGTTAACTGTGCCAAGATGTACTCGTAGGTACCTTAACCCCTGCGGCCCGCGAACATATTGAAAATTGATAAATTGGCCCTCAGGCTAAAAAGGTTGTGCATCACTGCATAATACCGTTATGCCTCCGATGCAAGGCAGTTGAGACAAGCTATCATCGATCCAATCTTCCTGTGAGAGAGTGCAGCCAAGGAGAAGGACCGAGTAATTAATGATACAATGCATCAAGGGACCCGCTACACCTTAATGTAGGCGGACGGTCGCTTGTCACATGGAATTATAATGGGACACAGCGACCGAGAGCCTGGCACCGAGGTAGCCAGGCCAGGGGGTAAACTCGGTAATCTGTGGGGTGTTTTATCCCCGTCGACAGTACTACTTAGTATCAATAGCCGGTGTTTAAAGCCTGCTGAATGAGGTGATGATTGGATAAAGTGATTTGTAATTAAAACGTATTTTCGAGAATCAAATACACATTATCCGTGAAATTAGTAATTTTGTGATGAAATAAATATTATCTGTGAAATTAGTAATTTGATGATTATTTGTGATAAAATAAATAAATGAAACAATGCAACTTTGTGATGAAATAAATAAATGAAACAATGCAACTTTGTGAAAATTACTTTATTTTATTATATGATAACTGATTGCAGTACAAACTTATACCTGGCCCGATAATGGAAGGGTTGTACTTTATATTAATCATATATATATATATATATCTACCTTACTAATTACTTATTTTATACTAATGTTGTTTTTTTCTATTGTATATTTTAATATGAAGCGGTGACATTATAATGTAAAAATAAAACAATAACTTTGTTTTATTTGTCATATGCCGACCGGGTTTCGCTACTACCCCTGTATACTGCCCTGAAGAAGCTACGGCAGTAGCGAAACCCGGTCGGCAAAAGTATATAACAAATAAAACAAAGTTATTGTTTTATTTTTAAACTTATATTGTTGTATTATGTACTAAACACTAGTTATACTCTTTTGTACAACCTGGGGCCTAAGTCTGTATCTTTTGCTTTAGCTAACTTAAGTTAAATCGCCCATAAACAACGCGTTTTGACAGTTTGTAGTCCGCATCACGCTAACAAGCTAAAGTTTGTGTTTACGTTAAGATACAAATCCGAAACTCAAACGCGAGAGACGGCGATGCGTTTATGAAAACTGTTAGACGTGTCGTTTATAGCCGATTTAACTTGCGTTGGCTGATGCAACAGATACAGACTTAGGCCCCTGCTGTAATAATGTAACTACAGATAAAACTATAATTAATCACGCTGTAACTATGTACTTATATTGTACCTACACAACTTTTATTTACCATCTAATTCGTATTTATGTACTATATTATTATACTCCTTTGTATGACGAACTATGAAATACATGTATTATATTTAAAAACCTTCTAGACGTCAATAAATAAATATTAAGCTTGTATCTAGGTTGTGTCGAAACCGGTTTGCGTGCTATAAATTAAAGTGACGTGCACAGAGGAACAGGGTTATAACCTTTTCCTCGGTTATGAAAATCACCAGTGGAAAAATGAGGAGTTATTAGCCTGAGTAGTATACGTTAATTACAATTAGTATACAGAATGAAAAAAAGTCTTACTCAAAGTTACCTAAATAAGGCAGGTTCGTATATCGATATTGATGGGTAAAAGATATCAACAACAATATTTACTTAAATTTAATGAACTAAATCATTTGTTATTGTATGGAACATTGCTATTTTAAATAATAAACCTTGGAAGAACCACGTAAAAAAAAAACAAGAAACGAAAATCACAAATAACCATATTATATTTTTATTGAAATTATGAATCAATCTAAATCACTCTAGTCGTACTTTTATTTTAATTTGACAGACTTTCGAGAGATTTTTTATTTGTTTACAAAATTCAAAAAATGTAAATTCAGAGTTGGTAATTTTATAAAAGAAGAAATTTCTTTCTCACGCAACAGGAATAGTAGATTTGATTGTATTACCTAATGTAACGATAACACATCAATAATAAAAACACTACTAACGTTGTTTCATCATTGTAATTATGTGATTATGCATATCAAGCTAGCGAAAATAAATAATGTTCCCCGCCCTTGAGGTGATCAGCGCTGAGCGCGCCCTATCGGCCAAGAAAGCCGAAACGAGTATGTGCTGGGGGAGATATGACGGGATTGATTGCCCCATTAGGGTCAATTGTAGGGACAGCGCACTCGCTAAGCCAAACCACGCTGTCACTGAGTGTCACGCTGAAAGAAAATACTACGTGACGTAGATTATGTTTAATGCTGTTCTAGGTCGTGAAGACGAGTGAAACGAAGAAAAACGAGAAAATTTTAATAATGTTATAAATTAGAATTGGTAATATTTATCATGTCACGTTTAAAGATCATAGCAAAACTTTCTTCAGATATTATATCGTTTAACTGTACACCTTTCAAATAGTGTACGGTTTAATTGACTTTACGAATGCAAGTGCAAATGAACCTGCTTTAAGTTATCTTAATGGTTAGTTTAATCATGGCGTTGGCAGGACATGGTTTTCATTGTTGGATTGGCTTACTTTCACTACATTTCTCTGAAATGATATGCAGAGAGGGTGGGACGCCACACTCTCTTGGCACACACTAATTGCTCTAATTACATTAATACACCGTCTCGTACATATCTTCTTCTATTATATAAAGAAGAATGTCCCGGGCGGGCGGTGTGTTTGTTTTGTATACACATCTACAGTTTTATTCCGAGCTTGATGAAATTTTGCACACTTGACCTTTGAAACGAAAAGTCTTCCTAGAGCGTCCCCGACTTCTAATTCCATTCCCGTGCTCGTAATATATTTTCGGGCCATGTCCATTCTTCCATCATTCTACTTGATCTTTTTTTTTACTGTACGACCGATTTCTCATCCATTTACAGTACAAGATTTCTTTTAACATTCTTAACATTTGGGAAGAAAGGTATACGAAAAACTTATTAAGGTTATTTAAAAGACATCTACTGTTTTAGAAATTTCATTCAATAGCACCATTCTGGTACATTTGTTCTGCCGTGTGGTAACTTAAACACTAAGTCGTGAAGACGACTACGGCGGAAGTTTCCAGGCAAGCTTGTTAGGTGGGTACGCTTACATTGGCAATGCATTCTTTTCGGATCTCCATATTCATAATGTTGGTCGTACATGCCACAAATATTCCCTCAGGAAACTCATTGCCACTGCATTCAGTCTACATAGCCATACATTAGGTCCTATTACCCGACGTATTGCATTTAAGCATGGCTATGGCAGAGGTAACACTCGATAAACAAATAATACAATACTAATTAGATTTGTCGCGAGATCAGATAAAATGTTAACAACTTCGTGGGAATCAGGTCCTCCGAGCTAATTAACAACATTCCCAGAGGGTCACAAGATAACAGTAAATACTATTGGAATCAAGAGCGTTCACAATATTTATTTTTGTTTGTTGTTTTCAATTTCAGTCCACGAAAAATCGCAATTTCAGGCCAATCAAAATTCACATTTAACCTCCGTGAAAATAATTTTAATTCCAAGTTGAAAAAGCTTGTTATGTAAACTCGATAGAAATTCCAAACTTTTTTCTCCGTGGTAAAAAGTGACAGCCGAAATAAAATCAACAAATTTGCCGCCATCAACCGATACCATCATCTGACGGGGGACCCACGTACGGTTTTAATGGTCCATTCATTCAATATCTATTCATTTGCTCCAAATATCAGATGTAACATCAGAATGATTAATTTATTGCGCCCGAGCCAAGAGCACACCGAAAACAATGCCACGCATAAAGAGAGATAAAAACATAAGTAATTTAGTATGAAAAAATGGCGTTTGACCGCAGCGTTACGAAACGCCTCATTACGCGTAGTAATAATAATTATATCTCGCAGCTTAAAAACAAGCTACCGCGGGTTATGACGCCACACAAGCGATATTTTTTTAGGTTTCGCGGTATAGTTTGTGTTTCGCATTGTTTCTTTTTTTTTAAATTCTACTTGTAAAAATTACAAAGAAGACACTTTATCGCATATGTCCTAATTTGCCCCCAAAATTATGACAAAATTCAATCAAGAAAATATTTCTTTCAATGGAAAGAACCTCGAATAAGTGAAAATAAAAGGTGATTTTTTGTATATTTGGGCAAATGTAAATCATAAACCAGGCGATATATTTTGCGTATAGTTTTCTGTAATACATATGTTCTGTATATTTTTACGTACGAGTATATTACACCTATGTATAAAGACGGCTATCCTATGACAACATTCAACGTAGTTAGGTCAGGTATTTTTATAGGGTATAGTTAGATTATTTTACTCTTTCCTAAACAATAAGGAACTCCAGTTATTCCAGAATATTAGGGCTTAAAAAAATACATATTCAAATCACTGACGTCCGAATGAATAGACGTGCCATTATAGCCACATTTGCCAACCATTTCGACGGTTGGGGGCAACCACGTGACATGTTACATCTATTCATTACCCACAGAAGTGTTATAGAATACTAGTAATATATGTTAGGCTGAGCATAAGAAGAAAAGTATGTAAGAAACGTAGACATAAATTGTAAATATGTATTTTTTTCAGATATCACAAAATTTAAACTTAATTTGGTTGACATTAAACTCTATAATTGTTGTTCAACATAAAAAAAAAAAAATATATATTAATGAAATAAATAAGAATATTAATGGTCAAACCAATTGTCAATACGGATATTATAACAATGTTAAAGTTATATACTGTTATTATTCTTTGAGTTAAAGTTTCTAAAAAAGTATATCATTTTATTATTTATGTTTACGGATTGGATTGATTTTATTATGGGTGAATAGAATATCAAATTATGTACGGTAAAGTTCATCCTCGCTTTGACATTTGACATTCTAACCTCAAACCTGTTCAAAACCGACCGGCCATAGAGATTTGGAGCATTTTTGAGGACTTTTGGGGGAGAATTATTTTAATTATGAAAAGTAACTTTAGAAAAAAAACAAACATATATTTAACTGGTACTTTACTGGTATTTAAATCAGAACTCCATTATTGATGTTTTTAAAGGACTGGAGTTCCTTATTGGAAAAATGTGAGAAATTACCGAATGACCGAACATCAATTGAATAGACAGCCCTGATAATGTCAGCTTAATTAAATTTAATATTCCAATTAGAACTACTCGATCTAATATTTTATTCAATTGTAACAATAATTTCAGGACTGAGTCATTCAAATATTCTCTATTACCTAGACTCCACGCAGAAGGTAATACATTTTCGGAGATACAAATACAAACAGACGATTATTGCATACATCCTCAACAATTATTAATATATGTGTCTAGAGTATAAGTATCAGTGAGTGAGTTATGTTTTGAATATTCGTCTCTGTAACTAATTATTTAGAATGGTACAAACAGTATGTTATTCCTGTATTTGTTCGTTATTTTATCTATGTACCTACTGTGATGTTATTTTGCACCTGTTTATTATAACTAACTATAAATAAATAAATTAATATCTGCATTTGATAGAAGATCTACCCCTAACCCAGATACATAGAATTGACAAACAAAAGCTTTTTTTTTTCAACGTTGATCCTATTTTTTATTATTAATACTATTGGACAGCAAAACATTTTCTAAACCAGGAATAAAAAATGAGAGGATGATAGAAACGTTCCTATACACCCACATCACACTAGTGACAGCTTTCTCAATGTTTTCCGAAAAGTTCAACAGAAACTCAACAACATCACGCGAAAAGTTTGATTTGCAGGGTATCCTGTATCGTCCCAAACCGTCGAACGAGAAGAGTGAGCGTGAGAGTGAAAGTGAAAGACTCAGGCGAGATACGCGCTTGCCAAAGTTAAGATAGCCAACAAAAACTCCGGCGGCAAATACCTCCCATTCTACCAATGAAATAAAAGCCGATTGGGGAACCCACGCCATGTTCAATTAATCACGGGAAAGAAAGGGAGATAGTAAACACAATATATCCTGATGGCCCGGGGGTGGATCGAGGCAGCTGTGGGGAGGGAGGGGGGATCCACCCACTCCCTTCTCCTCTCCTACCAACATCCCAACAGGACGAACTTCAGCTAAAGGCACATATATAACTAACAATTCAACGGCGATCACTACAAACCTAATAGGGGTTACGCTTCTCGATTCCCAAGCTTTCCTACATTAATCACACGGAAAATATATTCGTACAATGTACATATACAAATTGTGTTGTTTATTTTCCGTAATAATGTATAGAGGGCTTCACGCTCATACCGCGAAATTGTGAATTATTCATGAAAATCTCGAGAAATACTTTTTTATTTCATCTCAAATCTAAAGAAAAATTTATTCACGTCCGGTTGACAAAAACTCAATATAAACGTAACCACCATTTTCCAGTTTTTTTAACACGAGCTAATACTATCAACCCCTAAAAATGACAAAGAAAAACTAGGTTCACGCTACAGTTCTACGACAAATTTTAAAAAATAACCCTGATCCAAAAACTTTACCAGGATTTTTTTTAATACGAGTATGTTTTTTTTCTATAACGAAAAACATCAAATGTCAAGATTGTATTAACGTATTTTACAAACACGCGTATGAATGTATAATAAATAATTCTGGTTGAAAACAAGGGTCCCGTCATCGAACATTTGCCCTGCGGGCGCATGCGCCGCATTGTGACGTAAATCCATTCAAACTCTCCACGGGAATCGCGGCTGCCACAGTTCTTGGCACAAACATTGTTTTAAAGATATAAGTAGGTACCTACGTAATGCGTTTAGCGCTGATACAGTTTATCGTCCGAGTTGAAACGCAATATTATACAATTTTTATTTGCGTTTAATATTGAATCAGGTATGTAGTTAGTGATAAGTCCGGATGCTTACAACACTGCTATTATTGTGCTATACTCGTTTTAAGAGAGCAAATAATTCAATTTTAAATTTACGTGAATTAAAAAAAATACCTTATTTAAATAAACGATGTTGTTATTTGGAATTTTGCGCAATTTATTTATAACTAGGATATTTTCAAACGTTATTATTAGGTAATGTTGGAATATTCATACGAAGTAACCCTCATATTGTAGTGTAACTTTTGACGCTTGAATCGTCAAGTTGGAAATAACGACATTGTACAACGCTCTTAATTCAAGATGCCATCAAATTACTGAACAAAACTAACTCATATATTTTTTTTAAATGTAAACACTAGCAGCTATAGCAAATAGAAACAATAATTACCACAGCAAAATTCCACACCATCAAAAACGAAAAACAATCATGCAAATTGTCAAGTTAAATATGTAATTATTATTTTAATACGGATGCCATTTCGAGAGCAGCGGGTCAGTTGGCAGTAACGCAGACGTTATCCATGCTACTTCCATTGCGTCACACGGGGTTAGTGGCGGATGACGCCGGCTGGTCTGGCGCCGGCCTTTCCCCCTCGAGGGGAAGCTTGCCCCCGACACACCGCCCAACCAACAAACCAGCCAGTCACCCACCCTCTACAGTTCTACAGCCTACAACTGTCAACTAAATATATAATTGTCACTGTTGTTGTTTCTAATTTCACAACTTTCTGGCAGCGGCTCTGCAACTCTACAACTTTGCAACTTTGCGAGTCTAAGACTGTAATGACTTTACAAGTAGACAACGTAAATGCAAGAAAATACAAAACATGTAAAATTGGTTACTTCGAGATGAATCTTCATGATACTAACAAGATTTATAGAAAACGTCCTGAGAGCCAAAGCAAACAAAACTATCTTCCAAAAAGGATCTCATTACAAATTACAAGTTTACAATAAACTAACAAACAAAAATATCATACGCATTTAATTTGAATCATCTCAAACATCACAATACACATCAAATACCTATCTCAAACTCAACATTCAGATGCACTCGATTGAGTCCTTTTCATTGGGAATGAGTATTAATTTACCTACAATAAGAACAGAATTCCACATTGTACGCATTTTTAGTTAAATCTAGGCAAACGTAACAAGAGATTGGAATTTAAAAAAAAAAAGAATATTCATTGGTTTCTTTTGGTCGGTGATAAATCCTGTTTGATGATTCCCCCATCTTAACACCGGCGTCAGGTGGGAATGCTGTCCTTGTTCTACCGGTATTTCAATGAAAAATGCTTCGAGGGACTAGCGTCATTGATCTCCTCGTCGGCACTGGTGAATAGTGTCTACGATTCGTTCTTGAGTTCAACAGCTCGGCTATGGAATGATTTGCCAGCCTCTGTATTTCCTCCCCCAAAGATGACACAATTTACCTCGGGGCCTGCTGTGTAGAGTTAATGGAAAAATATATTTTTATTTTATTAACAATCAGCGGAGTAATTGTGGTGGTCATGGTGAAAATATCTACAAATGCATAAATTGCATTGCTAAGAAAAGATACAATATGACAAAAATAAATCGAACGGGATTCATGTGATTTCCTTCCCAACGGCGTGTTCGCATCGGCTCCAAAGAAAAAAGAAAGTCTTCAAATCGCGGTAAATGCGGCTCTCATTGCGCGAGCTCCGGCACTTCCCGACCTTTTCACACTCCGCACACCCTCTGGCGGGGGCATGTTTACCTCCACCAACCGGGGGAAGCATTCTTCAATACAAGGGAGGATAATATGCTGATATAATGTAATCACAGATCGGCTTAGAAAAAGTCCGGCATACTAATGAGAATTTGAAGGGCAAGAAAATTAACAATGCAAGAAATATCAGTGATTTTCAAGTTCGTGGATAACAAACTAACGAGTACTCACATACGGTCAAAATATGAGTAAAAACTCATCGATGGATCTAGTATTACTAATAACAGGACTGCCACAACGGGAGACACACGCAGATGTTGGGAGTGAAAGCAGCAATAGGTGTTAGAAATGTGAAGAGGGTGTAGAAAATCCGATTCAACAATGGTGCCAATGTCCCGAATTCATGGGAAAGATGCCCGAGGAACAACTATGTTGAAACAGGAGACATCGCCAAACACTCAATAAAAAACCCTGGTGTGCTTCAGAAACTAGGCTACTGTCATAAGGAATTAGGTGAAATATGCAAGATGGTCGAAGTGCTTACAGGTTACAGGAGCTACGTAGACAGTCTCCGTATCAATAACAATAAGTATATTATCATTTTCCAAATTATTTCCTATATTCAATTCCACTAAAACAGTGTTACACTACAAAGGGTTATTATTTGGGGCTGAGTTTAATCCAAACAACATATCTTTATTCCAGGGAAAGGTCTTTTGAAAGTAATTGAATGGGAATAAAAACATGCTTGATCGAAGGATAGTTGATTTAATAAAAGCTTTCATACCAAAGTTCTTTATGAAAGCGAAATCTAAGAGTGATCTGATTCCGAGATAGTTTTTATTCCCGTCACTTAGGCACGTACACCTTTCATCGTAAATGCGGTTACAAGTCGGCTAGCAAAAGTGATTTCCTACCAATTTCCTGATTTAAGAATGAAGGGCAAAGTTCGCTATCGTATATGGCCCCCTTCATTCTTGGAAGCCGCCGAACCCACCTCCGCAAAGGAATCCGAGGCTGATGGGAGATAGAAACGACAGTTCCCAAGGTTTACAAATGACACTCATATAAAACAATGTGACAGGGTGAAGTATTCGGACTAGAAGATACCCTTAACGCCGAGGATTATTTATATTAAGTCATTCACAGTCTTTACAACTCACATTTAAAGGATAAGCTTTCGGAAGAAAATATACTGAGAACTAGTATTTGAAACAAAATCAGGTATTGGGTCATTCATAGTCTTCACAACTTATATTAAAAGGATAAGCTTTCGGAAGAAAATATACTGAGAACTAGTATTTGAAACAAAATGAGGTATTAGGTCATGCATAGTCTTCATAACTTATATTTAAAGGATAAGCTTTCGGAAGAATATATACTGAGAACTAGTATTTGAAACAAAATCAGGTATTAGGTCATTCATAGTCTTCACAACTTATATTAAAAGGATAAGCTTTCGGAAGAAAATATACTGAGAACTAGTATTTGAAACAAAATGAGGTATTAGGTCATGCATAGTCTTCATAACTTATATTTAAAGGATAAGCTTTCGGAAGAATATATACTGAGAACTAGTATTTGAAACAAAGGGAGATGTTGAAGGGATGAGGAAATACTCACTTTTTAGAAAATGTTAAGGTTAATAGTAACGCATTAACTAGCGCAAATTTTGTGAGTATGCCGATGTATGGCTACACTTTAAAAGCGTAATCTATAAAATTTTCAGGGGATTTTGTTAGTTTAAAATGACTTCCTACTCTTATTTACAAAAAAAATACTACCCCGTTAAAGACCAATCAAACCATGTAAAAAATATATTAAACGTTAGACCTAAGAAAAGAAAATTCTTGGCTATTGTCAGTACTTACAAAATGTGTACAAGAGTATTAGACGAAATTATGTTTATAATAACAGAGAAAGAAAAAACGAGATACAAACAACAAGACACACAAAGATAATCGAACCTAAACAATTCACGGGGGATTAAAAACAATGTTTATTATATACATAAAATTCGGCATTTACATCGGATGAAGAAGCTTTAATAGTTTTATGCTATGAAACAAAAAGTGATAAAAATAATATGAATAATTAGAGTAGAAAAAGTTAAAACATTAATAAGAGGATTTATGCAATGCGGTAATTATAGTAGAAAAAAAGTAACAACAATAATAAAAGAATTTGTGCAATGCGGTAATTATAGTAGAAAAAAGTTTAAAAAAAAATAAGAGGATTTATGTAATGCGTTTTAAGGCCAACTTTTCATATGACGTTGGCATGTTTGAAACGTATCAGATTAGTAATACTTAGACGCCCATTTAACAGCGATAAAATCGATTCAGGGGGTACCTAATACAAATTATTCGGCTGGCTGAATATAAAAAGAAAAAATCATCATTGAATGAAAGCGTAATTTCACTTAGCAATCGATGGTATAAATAAAACAGCAATATTTGCCCACTGTGCTAGATTTATTTAGAAGTATTATTAACATAATATGCATAGCGCTATCTTATAATCCAAGAATTTAAAGAATCAGTTGTTGGGAGTTGGGATGCGAAAGAAAAAACCGTATGGTGCTCGTGGTACTTTGTTTTCCATGTAATGTTGCGAGTTGTAAGCTAGATGGTATTTAGTGCGTGTCTAGCATCTGGTGTTCGCTCGAGTGAACAGTGAGAAGATAATGTTATGTATGTAAGTATTTGGATTTTCTGAATGGAAAGCATCGCCATTAATAACATAGGATGCTGTAAGAAAAATAATACGTGTCATTCAAAGCGCGAGAAACACGCTAAATGCCAATCTCACAGAGCGACAATTATAATTATTAATAATTATTATCAAATTAAAGGGTCGATAATAGAAAGACGTCAGAAATATAGATAGAAAAATCCGTTTTTAATAGTAAGTAGTAAGTACCTCCCTCGTGTCGAAACTTACAATCTGATTCAATACAGCCTTGAAATTGTTAGCGATATAACGCAGAAAGCTTTTTCAAATGAAAATTCTAAATTTTACAAAAATAACACGCCGGCAATCCAATAGAGCAAAACTATGCTGGGAATAAATAATAAGATTTTTACTAAATAAGTTTATCAAATAAATGCCAAGAGTGCAATTAAAAATGCACGTTATAATTATCACTAGCGATTTGCCCGTTGCACCCAATGGAGGTGTATAAATTTTATAATTATTGCCAAATGTTAGCTTACTAACTAACTAACCACCACGCCATTTCCCCGCAGGGGTAGGCAAAGAGGTCGGACCGCCAAACAACTCTATATTGGCATACACTTCTTGTTTCATTTACATTCATACAACGTCTCATACATTCTCTTACATTATTCCGACTTCTGACATGGCCCGACTCAAGTATTTGATTTACTTGATCGTACCGTGTCTTCCTCGGACGTCCCTGGCTTCTTCTTTGATTCACAATCGCGTCATATATTATCCTTACTTACCCAAATGTCAATTCATAATTTTATAAGTGAAATAATAAAACTTTGTTTTAATTACTAGTATTTTTTACGCCGACCGGTTTCGGAATAACCGTTCCTTCATCGGCCAAAATATATAAACTTACAATTTTACAAAATTATGGCAGAACATAACATGAAATAACATATAATCAGCACGGGAAATCCCAGTGAGGATATCATTATTTATTATTTTATTATAAAAAAAAAGAAGATAATAAAACATTATTATTATACATATTAGGTATCACAGTGGGTATTGGGGATCAGTAAAGAGTGGGGGAATAGATAGAGATTGAGGGAGGGGTGAAAGGAAACGCAATTAAGATGGGGATGTAAGATAGATTTTATTTCATTGTTAATAATACTCATTATTATTAAGGGATTTCTTAATTTCTAAGGCTTCTAAATTATCTAAGCGTTTACTTTTACTATTAATATGAAGAATATTGATCGATGTATTTTTATGAAAACTATGATTGTTTGATATAATATGATTAGCGAATTCAGAAAAAATATGATTTTTAAGACATGTTCTTTGATTCTAATATGAGGAACAGTCGTTACAATGAATTAAAGTACAATGCCATTAAGCAATTCAATTCTCCACGCAGCACCATTAGAAACACAAAAATCAAAAGCTCTTTCAAAAACAAAATCATTACTCACCTTAAATTGCGAAGTTTAATTTTTTCCTTATATTATTTCTTATCATGTATATTTCAAAATTGTCATGTATTGTGTTATTTAACAATTTACTCATTAAAAATAATACATAGTATATTTGCGGCACGTTCCAGAGTGGCAGATACTTTCAGTATCGCCCTGGTGAAAGACCACCATTCAGAATCGAAACGTTGCTTGAGATGGCTTTAGACGTGTTTGGTGACCAGATCTGAATAGTCGGGTACTTCCCGACCTTCCTCTCCCCCACCTCCTTCCCCTCCCCACTACCTTCAGTCTCACAATATAACCAAATGGGGATGTCATAGTCTCACTGGTTCCAGAAGGTTGAAAGCAGCTAGGACTGTTGTGCGGAACTCACATAAAAAAATGTACTAGGTAGCTGTAATTCCACTATTGCAAATTGTCATCCTAACACAGGCGTATGCCTAGTGGGGCGGGGAATATACTAAACAGTAAAAAAATGTTCAAGTAAAATAATAATACAAAATTAAGCTTACCAATCTTTAATATAGAGGAGAAAGGGAAACAATTAATAAGGCACAACCAGAAATTAATTAATATGCAAAGAAATTAATTAACAAGTTTCTACACCGGCCTAAGTACAAGGAATATTAATTATTCGAAAATCAAATTAACGTCAGAGAATTTCAGAAACAAATTAAATCAATTTAATAATGGGTAAATACAAATATACATAAGAAATACATTAAATGGGTTCTCTTCATACTAGAATTCTGATTAGCGGAAAATGTATCGTGTTCAGGTTCACGTATAGTGTACGAGTGTATGGGGGAAAGACGGAAGAGTGGTTATCTCGCGTAAGAGAGCCGAGCTTGTAAAACGAATAAACACGATAAAGCTCTACAAACTGGGAAATGCAAACACGGAGCAGTCCTTTGCTCCACTCTACAGCCAGATGCTTCCGGCTCAACTCAAATATTTGCCGGCACCTACAAGACACGCTAATAACCTATGTATACGAGGATGAACCGGGAAAATTTCATAGAGGAAATTCTTGTCGAATAAGGCTTACGTCGGAGAAGCTGCTCGATACATAATGTAGACCCGAAATCAATGCTTATCAAATGAACGGAAACCGGGGAACTCAATTCAGATTTTGACGTTATTACTGTAAGGAGTATTTATCTTCTATCTTCTTCTTCTATTATATAAAAAAAGAAGAATGTCCCTGGCGGGCGGCGTTTGTTTTGTACACAAATCTAAAGTTTTATTTTTTCTTGTATTTTTTCGGCATTCACTATATAGCAATTTCTAGACATTTTGTTTGGAAGTTTTAATTTACCATGTACTTTTGCTATTTTTGGATTAATAAATTCGCTACCGGTTTCGACACAACCGTGCCATTGACGAGCGTTCTTAAAACTAACTTAAATTAAACAAGTACAGAAACAAAATTAGTCACCATTAGGTGAGGGTAGTGGGAGTGGTGATTTGGAGGGGGGTGGGCGGTGGGAGGAGTCAAAGTTAATAGGAAACATGGTTAGCAAAGGTGATTTACAGGGAGCTATTATCTTGTTTCCTAAATTAATTTTAGATTTCATTTTTTTGTTAATTTTTAAAGTTTCTAAGGAGCACAATTTAAAATATATATCAATATTTGAATGTTTAAACATAGTTTTTTCTCTATTGAAGCTATGGCCTGTCTCTAATAAATGATTAGCAAACTCGGAATAGTTGTTATTTCTTAAAGAGAGTTCATGTTCTCTAATTCTAGTTTTAAAATTTCTAGTAGTCATACCTACATACATTCATTACATTCTAAAGTATTTATTCCGTTTTTTACCCATTTATTAGAAATTAGCGGTAGCGAATTTGATAAATCAAAAATAGCAAAAGTACATGGTAAATTAAAACTTCCAAACAAAATCTAAAGTTTTATTTCTAGCTTGATGAAATTATGCACACTTGACTTACAAAACAAGAGGAAGGTCACTGTCTACATGAGATTTCCTTTTCCACCCTTAAAGTCAAATTTTGATACATATTGATGAAATTTTGCAAACTTGGCGTTCAAAATAAGAGGAAAATTATTGAAGAGGGGTAGGGAGTAGGAGTAGAGGTAGGAATAGGGTTAGCTATTATAAAACTTTATTCCAGACTATTAATAATCCCGGGCAACGCCGGGCACTTTAGCTAGTTACATTACAATTTTGTGAGAGATTACAATATTTACCTTTCGACAGGGCAGCCAACTCTCTAAATAGTGTTATTAATTGCCATTGCCATTAATTCGAAGTACGCCACTTGATTAACGCCGCCCGGCTTAACTTTGTTGATTCTGATATAGATATACTTTTTTCTCTCTTGAACATTTAACTTTAAACATTGTCATGTATTTTTACGTTTTTTTTTTAAATACAGCTTTATATTTTGAGCCAGTACTTTATTTATTATTTTCCTGCTGTTTATATATATATATAATTAATAAGAAGTACTTTATGTACACCACTGTTTTTAATATATAAATATCTACATGTTTCAGAAACAAAGCTTCCGTCATCAGGATAAACAGTATACTATATATAAAATAATAATTAATGTATTACAAAATTATAATACATTAATAATGACGCCACAAAATAATTACACATCTATAGAATAAAATATATATCAAATTTAATTATATTATTATTATGTTCTGCACGGAAATAGTGTTGACTCGAAAACAATAGTCACGAATAAAATAGTAGGACCTGCAGACAAGCTGCCATATGGCAGCTTTGCATGACAACTCTTTTTGTTATTGTAAAAACTATTGTAATAATCTATGTTTTATAATAAAAAACAAATAAATACAAATTAAAGAATATTCGGGAATTACATTCAAATTTGGATAGAAAGCTAGTTATATTACGATTTCACGAGGGAAGCAATTTAACTCGGCGTATAAAGTACATAGTCTAGTATCACAGGAAATGTCGGCACTCTATTTTGAAAGTGACACATTTAATAAACCAGTCACAACAACTAAACGACGTTAAAGCTCCTGGCCGGAGTGTTGAACAATTACCCGCATTCTTCCCCGGCTTGTTAAAAAATTCCGTGCGCATTTGGGTGCGACACAAAAAGCGTAGAATCTGAATGAAAATATTCGCGGAACGGGGAAAGAGCCGAGTTTAATAAAATGTTCCTCTGATGCTGGAATTGTGACACAAAGCCTCAAAGCGCTGCCACGCTGCCGCGATGCCACGCTGCTCGGTGAGATGCCGCGGGCTGTCGCTGTCAATGGAGTCGGAGAGGCGGCGCTCTGCGCTTGTCGTCACCTTGTTTCGTTTCCGTTTCGTTTCCGTTTCTCCACCACCATACTTCATTAGCGGACATGGATTGAACACCGAGTCATAGTTTCCTTTGTAAAAATACTTCGATAGACAAAATTAATTCACATCTCGAAAAAAATAACCAAAATATGTTTACATTGCCTTTGGTGCAACTGCACGAAATGCAAATACAAAGAGACTATAATAGCATACGTCCTCAACAATTATTAATGTGATACGTGTCTAGAGCATAAGTATGGGTGATTTTGCTGTGTGTTTTGTATATTCGCCTTTGTTGCAGAATTATTAATTATGCATACACAATGTTATTGCTGAATTTGTTTGTGAGACATAATTTAGTTGTTGTATTTTGTGAAAACGGTCTATTTTATCGATGTATTCTACTATAATATGTTTTATACCTGTGTCACTATGACAATTTAAATTTTATAAAAAATATGTAAAAGTCCCTATACAATATAATAAATAAATCAATATTTTGTTGTATCAAAAGTAAAATATTTAGACATCAAATGACTATTATTTTGGTGCTGAGACTGCCGAGTTAAATATGTACATAAAATTAATCGGCACAGTTTTATTTGGACAACAAGGTGCACCCGACTGCTTTGTGAACAAAAATGTTACAGCATTGTATTTAAATAAATAATGTATTTTACCTTTTCGTTTGTTTTAACTTTATAATACAAGCTTGATTGAAATTCAAGCAACAGCTTGAAGTCAATTGAAAAGGGCCTTGCACAAAATTACGAAAAAACACGATAAAGCAACCGCCTCCCCCGAAAGTCTAGAGTTTGGTTTTGAATATAAAAAGCGGTTAAACAAGTCCATTCTTCCCCTCGACATTTGCTTCTTTGAAGTAAGGCCTCACTTTGCAATGCTAAGCAGTCTTTATGTAAAACCAGAGCAGAATCGTAGGATTGCTCGGGGCTTAAATCAAATTCTTATCTATGAGAATGTGCATCCTTTAACCCAATGATCTGTCCGGAGAGAAAGTGGATCTTTATTTCACTTTGTTTTTATTGTGAGGTGTGAAAGTAATAGGGATGCGTTCACATAACCGGAAAGATTGATCTGAATGAGAGTAATAAATAAACGTAACATCTAGATATAAACAAACCCACACAAGCCAGCAAGAACCGCTATGGAAATGTTGACTTATTTGCATAATCTCCAAGTAGATGACCGGCCGTTACATCACCCAAGGACGTAACATCTAACACCGCATAAACAGCAAACAGCTAGCAGTCGATTTCATATACCATTTACAAAAACTTGTCCCACCTACACGCTATCAAAATGAACAAATTTAATAATTTAAAGTTTATATGGCGAACAACTGTTCATTGCTTGCAATAGATGTTTCTTTATCCACAACGCGCATAGCCCTTAGGGTACCGTGGGCGGAAAATTGTTACCAAGCTGCCGTTGAAGTTGCGACAACGACCTGATTGGGATATGGCGTTCTCACAAGTTGGGTGAGACTGTTCCCAGCACACAAAATGGCAAATCAATGTGTAAAGTATTAGAACTGAACTAATCGCATTGGGACTTGAAATGATACTGTCGTTATATCGAATTTCCGAAGAAGGTTGCAAATTTACCATCATTTTGGGTAATTTCTTCTCTAATATGAATACAATTGGCCTAAAAGGCCACAAAATACATAAATTTCTACAAATAGCACTGAAATTATCGTTAAAATAAACGATTGCACAAAATACCAAAACAAATAATAATGTGTGTTCATGTTTTAAATTAGTCCCAAAGTATTTAAGTCTACATTTTATACGTATAAATAATAGATTTCGCGTGAGGCAAGGTTAGGTCCAACATTGGCAAATAAATTATGAAGGAAAGAAGAATCTCTAGTTTGGTGTACCTTGGAACATTGTCGCGTACCGTATTCGTCACGTACCGCCGGTACGGCCACGTCCTAAGCCTCCTAACTTGGAGCAATTTCCACCGCACTCCCGCTGCGCCTGAAACTTTAAACACTTGCAGCAAAACGCCAAAGTGAAAAGTAGCCCGCAATATAAAACCATTATAAGGGGAACTGTGAACTCTCCCATGTCTTCCGTGGTTTCACTGTTCGGTTCAAATATTCTTAGCGGCATCGAGTATGAATCGAAAACTTGACGCGGAAGGCTGTGTCCCAGGGGAAGAATTGGAACCGAGAGTCCCCATGCATAGCTAAAACCTTTCCTCCAAAATGATAGTGCACCTACCAAACATTACAATTTACTAGAGTTGAAAAATGTACCTACACACGAATGATATCGACAATTTACGGATTATGGACAGTAAAAGTAAGATGCGGAAAGTAAATAAAACAATAAAATGAAAAAGTTTTTGTCCTGCCGGATACATAACGTGTGTTAAATTATTTGCAATGCGATATTACGAAATAAAAACGGTACCCTCATTTATGATAAATAAAATAGATGTCTCGGTTGCTAGTACGATTTATTTTTAGTACCTACTTGTGTACTCATTATTATTGCATTACATCAAAACCTTTTGAATTTTGATAACTAAAAGCATTATGAAACGTTTTCGAATACGCTATCGATAAAAATAAAATTAATAGAATATATTAACGCATGGCCCTTTTGATTAAAATCCTCGCAGAACAAAGAGATTTTCTACACAATTTTGCAATACACACTATTAAGCCGCAATAGGGTATTTTCACTGTGTTTTTTCATTATTAACAAAAATTACGGTAAAGACGGCATTTTTATGTTTACGAATAAATTGTCTATAGCGATTTAAAATGTGTCATTTTTGATAGTTGTTCGTGAATATGGCGTCGTTGACGTCACGCCGACCAACGTCAGTGACGGCCGTCTTACCAGCCAGTAGCATCATGCACATCATAATGACGTTTTAGTCAGTTCAAATCGTTAAGGAATGTGCTGTATCAGATCGTTTTTAAAATCAATAATTATGAATGAAAATATTAAAATAGCGCACTTTCAGTGCGATTATCAGAAACAAAACTATAAACTTTAAATCTTCCATACATTTTTAACGGAATCCGTAGTTTGTTGCAAATGTATTCCAATTGGAAACATGGGTTCATATTTGAACCTCTGAAGTTCCCAACGGAATAAAGACATAAAGCAATCCTTATGATCGATAAAAGGGTAATTACAAGTTACAATGTTGAATATGATCATAATTAATAGCTTATGCCACGTTTCAAAGCGGTATATACTCTCAGTATCACCCTGGTAAAAGACCATCGTTCAGAATCGAAAAGTTATTTTAAATGCATTAGCGGCGTTTAATGACCTGATCGTTAGGTAGGTATTTCCCAAACTTCCCCTTTCCCATCTTCCTTCCCATCCCACATCCTTCAGCCGCACAATTTACTACAGGTTGGTAATGCCATGTTCCTACTGGTTCCAAGCAGCAAGGCTGTACGGTAATCACATAAAAAATATCAACATGTTTCAGAACCAATTGGTCCTTCATCAGGATATAAAGCATACAAAATTAAAATGACGAAGTGATTAATTTTATTTATTTAAAATGGTGCCACAAGTTTTTTCACAATTATTGAAGACATAAAAAATATTCAATTTTTATTGGAATAACTTATTGAAGCTAACAAACCTCATTGAAATATATTTTTAAACATTGAAAATAATATTAACAAATTATAAATGAAATATGAAACAAAAAAAGATACTTCTTAAAATTAAAGTACGATACTGATAAAAATGACGGAAAGCAATAAGGTGGCATTAGCTTAATTGGTTATAGCCCTGGTTCCGGATAGAGCGAGAAGTTCCGGGATAGAGTCCCAGATGCGACCGTTACCATTTTATTTTTTATTTTGTGTCTTTTCTATTTCATATTTCATTCGAGATTTCTTAAATTACCTTCAAAGGCATAAAAAATAGATCAAACATTATCAATGTTTTCTGGTATAAGTGCAGTTCAGCTCAGTTGTCTAGGGATGCACCAAGCGGGGTGAAGATTTTCCTGATAATAGCAAACCTACGATAGAAAGGGGTAATAGAAGAATACTGTTTTTCTTATTCCACCACAGCAAAATTTCAATGAAATAAAATTCACTAACAGCCATTCTCCGAAACTTTTCGAATGATCAATCTGAGCCGCCGATCAGCCAAGTGTTTTGTTAAGTATTCGCTCTATTTGACTGTCTCCAAACATTTTTTTATCTTTGAACTTCCTAAATTGTCTATGAAGGACTCGCCCACTTCTATGGAAAATATAATTGTACCCCCACACGTTCATAGTCAATAAAATGACATCAAACTAAAAACTTTCAAAGTTAAATTAACATAGAAGAGATAATTTTATATTTATTATGAATATATTTTATTGATCTTAATATTGTAATGCAAACACCAACATTTTATATTTAAAAACGTATATGTTAAAAATAAAGTGTTAGCTTGACTTTTACTAATACTGCGAAAACGGAAGTAGACGTTTTTGACGTTTGTCTTTCGTGCGTTCTTTCAATTTTTAATCAATAATTGTTAATAATATCTTTATCGTCGCTGTCTTCATATTCGCTGCCCATACCCGCTATTGGTATTACATTAAAAATATCTTCACTTTCGCTCTCCATATTCAAAATTGTCAATACACAATAGGTACAAAAAAATAGTACGCGAAACGAATGACGTTTGACCATAGATATCTATGACATTTGCTGTCATTTGACTCTCTGACACTTTTTATAAATAGTCTTTTCCTGAGGAGAACTGTAATACACAAAAATCGATAACTTAAGATGATCGTAAGTTTGACTGAGAATTTCGTTGGGAAATGCGAATTTCTGCATTTGAACAGTGCTGAGGGAAAATTTCGGCTCAGCAGTTGCTCAGTACGGCCGTAAGTCACTTTTTTTATATTTTTAAGTGATACCACACCGAGTCCCAACTGCTCCCAACCGTCTGGAGCCAGTGAGACTATGGCATCCGCAATTGGGGTATGTTGTGAGGCTGAAGATATTGAGTAGTTGAAGGAGAGGGGAAAGGGGAAGGTGGGAAAGTACCTGGCTATTCAGATCTAGTCATCAAACACGTAACATTTCGATTCTGAATGGTGGACTTTCACCAGGGCGATACTGATAGTATCTACCACTCTGGAATGTGCCGCAAATATACTACATATTATTTCTAATTAATACATTGTGGAATAACACAATATAGTCAAATAAAATTTACTTGCGCACACCGGGATTTGAATCCGCGACTCCAGATTCGTAGCCGAGGATCGTAACCACTCAACCACGGAGACCGTCTTACAACTTAATGGTTTTTATCGTGACCCCAACCCAAATGTGTCACAATGACTACTGAAGCATCATACACAAGAGAGATGGTCTTTCCTCGCTCGTAACCATCTAATGGCATGATAAACAAAGCTAATGACTTGTTACCGCAAACAGCTTTTCAGTGCGCCCGTATTGATGTTCCCTCGGGTGTGAATGCACCCGGATAATGACCACGGCTCAGCGGCAAAGCCCCGCGATCGGACGGATGCTGACGGAAGGCGTCCCTGACGAGCGAGAGGATTTCACTACCTACTAACTATGTATCATATTTATACTGAGCATGGGAGAGATTTCAATGTCGCCATCGTCTATTTTAAGCTACACGCCGGGACCATGGAGCCAGTAGCACGTGATCATGGGCCGTTTCATGAAAATAGCGCCCCGTATTTAGACTAGCCGAGACCGCGTGCCGAGAGAAATATGCACAACTGCACTGTGCAGCCAGTTCGGGGTTTGCAACTAAATGCTGCGAGTTCAAGAATTCCAATTTTAGCATTTAGGCCATATGGATCTTATAACATACGAGTACAAACACATTTTTTATTTACGATTTCGTTTTAGAAACGAGGTATCCTTCTAATGCTAAAGGAACCAATGTCATTTTGACATAAATTTCTTTTATATTCGTTTAAAACTGATGACGATATAGCTGCATAAAGTTCGAAAAATTACAATCAAGGTATTTGAAAAATTTTGTTTAAAAAATAAGTATGTGAAAATATGGTGCGAGTATATAAATGTTTACGGAATAACAGTTTAAAATAGAAAATGGTATACTAATTATTATATCGTGTAAACTATTTGATATTTTAGTGTTTTTCATAGTCCCCCCCCCCTTAGTTCCCCTTCACTAAGGGGTCCTGTGCTGAGGCGGACTAGAGTTAAATAACGCAAATACTTTGATATCATCTAATTAGGTGCGTCTTCTATGTCGTTTTTAGTGCTGTTTTTAAGGTTGTTTCATTGACTTTTTTCAGTCAGATTTTAATTTTTGACTTGTGCTCATTAAATTTTTATAAGTATATGCATATATTGCATACTGTGGTTGAATGCAGCGTCTTTGAGTTATTCGACATAAAATATAAAAGTCGCAAACTTATTAAGTTCAAAGTTGAAAACCTGCGGAAAATCAAGTTGCAGCATGAAAATTTCCAGCTGAAAAGCTGCCCAATCCCGAGTTGCGGTTTGTTTACAGAATCGTCATAAGACTCTAATCGCATTACACTACGAATGCAAGTTTTAACGAAAACTGAAATAGAGTCCCGCGGTCCCGGGAAATTCAAATGTCTTATTAACCCACCAAGAAACTCCGGCATATTTAATTAAATTCCTCGACGAGCAGCCCCTTTAATAAAATCATCTGCGGGGGATAATTAAATTTTAACTTTTGAGAGCTGGGATATTTTAATAATTAAACATTTTTACCGCGGATCACTCCGAAGCCTAAAGCGTTATAATTAATAATTGACTTGAGTAAAAAATGTATTAAAAAGAGAAATCTTTAACATAGTATTCGATATAAATTTATTATGCTCAGATCAAAGAAATAAAAATAGAATTCTTTTTTTCCATAGCAATAATTAATTACGTATTACCCTTTCTACATAATTTAGCTATTTTAAAATACTACAATCGAAATTTCAGAAAAAAAGGTTTTTTTTAAATATATTAAAACACAATACGAAATATGAAACAATAGCTTTCAAAACATATATAAAAAAACTTGATCACATTTACCTTGTGAGACGACCTTCCAAAAACTAGATTAAAAGGTACACGAATAGTGTAAATATAATGCCTTAAAATATGAAATTATTCAAGAAGAAAGAAAACTGTATACCCATTGTAAACTATGAACAAGTTAGAAAATAATCACAAAATGGACAATTTTCTTTCTTAGTCTATGTAAATGTTGTGTTTACCTTATTAATACTCTTTGTTTATACTAACTAACTAACTAACTAACTAACTAACTAACTAACTAACTAACTAACTAACTAACTAACTAACTAACTAACTAACTAACTAACTAACTAACTAACTAACTAACTAACTAACTTACTTACTTCTTGCTTCATTCACTTTCATGCAACGTCTCATACATTCTCTTCTGTTATTCCGACTTCTGATAAGGCCCGACTCAAGTATTTGATTCACTTGATCGTGCCATGTCTTCCTAGGACGTCCCCGGCTTCTTCTTCCATTCACATTCGCGTTATATATTCTCTTTACACTCCTCTCTTCGTTCAATCGCTCTACATGCCCAAACCATCGAAGCGTCCCTTTCTTGATCTTGCTCACTACGCTTACATCAGCCTTGCATTCTTTACGAATATTTATTTATAAAATATGTGTACATTGTACTTTTATTTAGGTGTAAAAAAATATCGACGGAATACAACCAATGACAATCTAACATCTGCAGCAATGAACATTATCATATTTTAGCATTATTTTACGTCAATTTCAATGTTTCAAGGCACGCTAGAATTAGAATCAGCATCCTCCATCGCTAGATGTGATTTAAATAGAAACAAATAATATTGGAGATGTAAGTACTGAGGCTGGATACAGACGAGAGCGGGGAACCCAAGGAGAGCTCAACAAGAGGGGTTCCTTTGCAGGGCCGTCCAGAGGGTTAAAGAACATTCCGGTTAGAATTAACAATAGTCTATTAATAAAATTTACCTATATTTAGATAATTTTTATATGAATATCGCACAAGAGTCCCAACTGCTCCCAACCGTCTGGAGCCAGTGAGACTATGGCATAACCCAATTGGGGAAATGTTGTGAATCTGAAGGTATTGGGGAGGGGAAGGAGAAGGGGCAGAGGAAGGTGGGCAATACCTGGCTATTCAGATCTGGTCACCAAACACGGCTAAAAGCCATTTCAAGCAACGTTTCAATTCTGAATGGTGGTATTTCATCAGGGCGATACTGAGAGTATCTTCCATTCTGGAACGTGCGCAAATATACAATATATTATTTTTAAATTAATTAATTGTGAAACAACACAAATTAATGAAATAAAAACTACTTGCGCACGCCGGGATTTGAACCCGCGACCTTCGGATTCGTAGTCGAGAGCCTTACCCCTCGACCATGGAGACCGTCAAAAGTCATAGTCCTGGTATCATATATACCCATGAGTGGGGACAGCTGATGTTGCACGCTTTCAAGCCTTACTGTAGAGAACTCCGTTTTACAGGAGTCGTTTATGAGAAAGAAATGCATTTATAATTATAAAACGAATCTGTATTGTGAAATTGACTCAAATTTGAATGATAAAAACTTCAAACGATCTTTGCGTGCCTTTCTTATCTTGCTCAAAACACTCGTATTATAGGCCTTGTATTATTTTCGAATCTTTTCAATCTTAATTCGCTTTAACATCGTTTTATCACCGACGCACCTCGGGGATCTCGTGTATATTCGGTCTACTTTCGTCTTTCATCTGCCAGTTCCATGCCTTACTCCCATACATCCTTCATAGCGGGTTGCTATCAGACCTCTATTGCGGGCTGTCAGACTCGAAATTAATTTTATAACTTTTGGGATTAGTGCATTCAGTCCTTATCAACCTTCCCTCTTGTACGTACTTATATTCTTACCAGCATCATCTATTAAATAAAGTTCATATGTGTCTTATTAAGACCGCCGAATCAAGAAGTGGCAGGTACAGGGGGTTAATTCAAGAAAGCGGCCCATAATTCGGACGCCCGTGTGCGCAGCACACAATGCCACAAGAAGATCTCAGTACTGAGGAGGCTCTGAACTCATGAATGTGTCAGCGTTATCTGAATAACATTATCCGCACGGAAACATCTGTAAGAGCGGCCTATCTGCGAGTTATGCACGTACCGTACACGGTTTACTTGGTAATTTTATTGCCGAGCAATCATAGCGAGTGCTTCTAGTTGGAGATTAACGATACTCGTATACATACTGCCTAGTTCCAACGGGCAGAAAGCGCAAATCATTTTCCATTTCACAAATTGCACTGCGTCTGATGCCCCTGCCAAACGAGTCAAATGAAACACACTCAATGCATCAGAACTTTTCGTGTCATCGGATGGACATTTTGTTACGATAACAAATCTGTCGCCTAATGTAAAAAGTACCAAAGTGGAAAAAGAAAATGGAGAAATGTCAACACTGACCGTCTTAACCATTATAACATGGCAAAACGAATCAACATTAACTTTTCTTTGTTTCACGACATATTTATATGATTCTATTTAAGTTTAAATAAGTCGTCTCAAGGTGGCTAACCAGTTTAAAAACTAAAATAATTGCAAAATTATCACATTTAACAATAACATTATTAAATGTGATTCGGAATTGTACGAATTAAACCCAAAAACAATTAAAAACTTAACTTTAACATTTACTTTTGTCATCCAAATCAGATTAATTTAAGAGTTAACAACTATATTGAAAGCTCACTCGAACTGGGAGCCCTGGCGTCATGAAATTTGCACAGCTTTGTCTGTTTTGAAATTCTAGGTCAACGCAACTAATATGATGTTTTTATCAAAAAAACCTTTGTTCCACTTGTTTATTTCAGACAGGACCGGTTTCACCCTATCACGGGCATCTTCAGACTGGTACAAAAAACTAAATCTATGGTGTATATAGCACTTATGTCAGGTCAGTCCCATTTCTCTTCCTAATATTGCATAGATATTTGTTTTATTACTGACGGAACAGCTTTAGAACGGCTAAATAAACTGTTTGATTTTTGGTTTGTTTTTTTCAGATAAATGTTGTAAAATCAGTTAATCAATAAAATACGTTTCCTTGTAAAGTTGCACTGGTCCAACATATCATATAAAAGTTTCAATGGCAGACAGCCATTATTTATCACCGCATAGTGTAATGGTCGCATTCGCTCGTGGTCAAGGAACTATTCAACTAAAAGGAGGCCAAAAAAGCAATACTACATAGAACACAATGAACGGGTTTTGTAAGGTTGACCGGGTACGTAGAACCACACTACATAAGGATATTAATAATATTTCGTCTAGTTTCAAAGTTCGTTGCTTGTTTTGGTATGATGACTTCAAACCATAAATCTAGTTAAATTCGTGGAATTGAAATGATGTCAGTGTTGTAATTTTATTCGTGATGAACAAATCACAATAAAAATGATTATACTATGCCGCACTCAAAAATAAACACTGTGGTACACAACTAGAAGAATCAGAAGGTTAGTTCACATTGTAGATTTGACAATGTCTGCAATAGTTTAGTAAATACATCATATTTACATTATCACTAGCTAAAGAACCCGGCGTTACCCGAAGTTGTTAATGGTTTGGAGTAAAGTTTTGAAGTTGTGATGTGTTACCGCTACCCCTACTCAAAAATTACCCCTACCCCGTGCAAAATTTCATGAAGTACCAAATTTCTACTTTATGGGGTGGGAAAGGGGGACGGGGGTGGTTTTTGAAATCTTGTGTAGACAGTGACCCTCCCCTTGTTTAGAAGGTTAAGTGCGCAAAATGTCATCAAGCTCGTAATAAAACTTAACACAACGAAAACCCATCCCATCTTGACGTTTAAAATGACAGGAAAACTACTGGGTAGGTAGGGGTAACACATCAGAACCTTACTCCAAACCAGGGATAACCCCGGGCAAACCAGGTAGATATCGTATAGTTAAACATATTTTTTAAAATTGTCAATTGATGTGCTATAACATTTTTGTTTTTGAGATTGTAGACCGAGGTTAGAATACCAGTTTTCAACTTGTACTCTTTATTTATAAGATGATATTTGTTTTTTTTTTATTAGGTATTATCTACTACGAATTTTCCTAATCTAATCGGTTACATTCCGATTAGATTTTTTATATTTTTTCTTTTGTTCACTTATACTTTATGATTACATTAACTTGTACATAATTAGATAAAGCGAAGTAACATTTTTCACAAAAGCCACGTAATACAAATTACTCAATTATTATTGTTATTATTATTAATCCCCGTGCAAATATCACACTACTTTCAAATTAACTAAAAGCACTTCAGATCGTGTATAAATAAACAAATGCTATTATTAAAACGGTTGATTACTTCAAGAGAAATGGTCTCTTAATTATAATAGAAAATACGACAATAATTGAGCAATAAAGCCATAAACGTTTAATATTGCAGCCTTCACTCCTTCACTGCCCAAGATTTTCTCACTGTTCCTGATGCTTTAAACTTGGGGCTATTTTAAATTAATAAAAGGCTCAAGCCATGACTCGACGTATTTCTTATTTCATGTATTTGGAACTATCCCGAACACTCAGTGCCTGAAATTTCCATTCCGTTTTCCTCGGGGCGCGGCCCGCGATGCGGCTCGTGATGGTGCGCGCGGGTGGCGGCCAACCGGTCCGAGGTAAACGGCCTTGAGGCCGCGCCGCAGCGTCACCGCGAGTCCGGCCAGAGGCGGACGGGCTGGTCTGTGGCTGCACCCGACTGCATCACGCGAGGTGACCAATGTATATGACCGTACAAGGCGATACGACCGCATTTAGCACACTTTGGTTTAACTGGTGCCGTGAGGAGAATATAAGATGTTGCTAGTCAGACTTCTAAATTCTTGAAAATCGCAGTCTCAATATTCGGATGCCAAAAAAATGCTTGGTGTAGCTTAAATTCGCGTCCTACAAGCGAGGAATTCAAGCTGATTCAATGATTTTGCTACTGCTGCTATCCGGAGTTCAAAAGTCGTGAGAAAATCGCATTGTTCACTACCAAAATTCGCACGCCATCAAAATTTCATCATTTTTAGCCGACAATAAAGGCATACCACTGAAAGCTCCGTTATAACCTCTCCCTCTTTATTATAAGTGACCACTGACGTCAGAATGAATAGACCTACCCTAACGTATCATTTCGACGGCGGGAAGCAAAGGTCACGTGACATAAATTTTGGAACCAGACTAATCACTACCGTTCACGTTTGTTTCTCGTAATTTTGACTGCGGGATGCATATTATAAAAGGATCAAACTAAGTGTTCTAACAAAATTTGTAAACAGGTTGAACCTTTTTACTTATCTGCTGTTTTACTAAAATTGGTGACACGCCTAGTTCGCCCCCCTTATTTCGGTTTCTTCCCCTTACGTGTTAGGGCATCTCTATGTATTATTTTGTTCTGTGCAAACGACGCATTCTAGTAGAAGACTTTATAACAGAGCTCTCAATGGCAGGGCCGTAGCAAAAAATGTTCTGAAAAACTGCATTATTGATGTTGTTGTAGCCGAAAATGATTTTTAATTTTTGTATGAACATTAATAAGTTTAAGTTCACGAAATTGAACCCCCTAGCAAAAGCATTTTCAAACATTTTTTTTTAATACTTTTTAATATTAGCACTCTAGCACACTAAACATACACGAACCACCCCTGATCATCAGCAATTAGCAATAGTTTGACTGATAGATACTTCAATAATGCAATGGAAATTTTTAAAATCATCATGCGAATCATCGAACAGAGCAAGTGCCGCGTCTTCCATTTTAAATAATATTTTAGACTACCTTCTCTTATTCATATATACATCATAGGTGTCGTGTGAAAACACATGATGAGGAATGCAAAATGTTATTAAAAATACTTCATAGCGAGTGCTTTGTCTAGATTCTAGTCTTAGAATGTTGGAAAAAATACCTAGAAAACAATAATGTAAGAACGATGACTCAGATGCAACCTCTGCGCTTGTAAGTAGACAGATCAGTACAGATAGTACATCCACATAAACCGTAATAGTAAGTAGCAAACAATTAATGAAAAAATGATTCATAATGTTTTTATTCGTATTAATGAGGCTCCCATACTCACCTGAGGCGTATGTGTGGTAAAATCACGTTCCATCGAATTACAAATGAGAATAATTCAAGGCCGTTTTAATGGTCATGCAAAAACAGAAGAGACCATGAATTGGTTTTAAACAAGGAGTGTGCAACACAGCTTTGTATGGTTCATTGTTTCTGCCGATTCCTGCAGAAAATGGTGTTGTAGTCAGTGGCGGCTCGTGACCTTTGAGTGAGCTAGAATGCTAAGATTGAAAAATAAGACGTTATTGATGTTGTTGAAGCTGAAAACGATTTTTTTTTTCAAAATTTAAATATTTTGTATGGAGATTTAGATGGTAGGTGGGGCACTGTCCCAGGTAGGGCACTGCCATCAGCTTCAACAACATCAATAACGTCGTATTTTTCAATCTTAGCACTCTAGCTCACTCAAAAGTCGCGAGCCGCCACTGGTTATAGTTAAGAATGATTCAAAGTATTTTCCAAAAATGGCACTAGTGGCGCACCCAGAAATTGATCAGGGGGGGGGTGCTACCGGGGGGTCTGGAATGCTTTCCCAAAAAACGGGTAGGGTTGAAAATTATGAAAAATTGAAATCAAAATGTTGACTTTTTAGAATACCTGCTGGCATATTTTTTATCCCCTGCCTTTGTGGTTAACTGAACAATATAATGACATATCAGAAATAATAATAATAAAAAACACATTGAAAGGTCTGTATCCGTTTTATTTTTGCAATATTGTGTATTTTTGTGCTATGAAAATGAGAACCAAAGCGAAAAGCTTGAGAACTAAACAAATCATGAAAAAAAAACAATCTTATTGGTTGCATTTTTTTGTATAAAGATACGCTAAGATAATTTGAAAAGGAACATTTGAGTGACAGTGCGGTCAGTACACACACATTAGATTAGATTAAAAAACTACGCATTCATCAATGTACAGAAATCGTACGTTAACATGCTGTGCCATGTGACCTTGGTGCTGGACAGATGGCGAGAACAAGCGGGAGAGAGTCACTAAATCTGACGGCGGTCAGGCGAAGTACGTTAAACAGTATAAATAAATAATTGTCGTATTCATCGCAGGTTTATTTCTTTAAAACGTTAACAAAATGTGATTTCTTTGGCCAGGGGTGCTTAAGTGCTTAGGTGCCAAAGCACCCCAGTCGGGTACGCCACTGACTGACACATTAGCAAAAACATCAATGTACCGCAAACGGCACGTTAATTAACTAAGCATTAAGATAATGAAAAACAGGTTAATTTCTGCAGTTGTGTTCATTGCTGGCTTTAACAGCACATCATTTGAGAGGTTTACAGTTGAACGATATCTCCGAAGAAAGTTCCGCTATCCACCGGTAGACATTATGATCTTTAGACGTGACATGATAAATATACCGAAATATATGTAACATCATTTGCTTGTTTCTGGTCCACGTCCACCGCCAGCCGCTCCCATTGTGGTGATTAACAGCTACGAGTTATCGTTTTAACTCTCTCGGTTATAGATCATATTAGTATTTTAACAGAGGTCCGAAAGATAAACTACCATTATTGTTAATCTAGTTTAGTGGAAACTTAGAGGATTATTACATATAAATACGGTATGAAAGAAAATTAAAATGAAGCCGAACCATTATCTTAACTGAGCCAATATTTGCTGCGAAAGATGAAAATTAATGAGGCTTTAAATAATTAATGCAAATCCAAATTTATTAAAGAATTCATGGAGAGGTCGAGAAATTCGAGCTATTTACCCAAAATTGGGATAAAACTCAACCACAAAAATATTATTTAATAGAGATAATTTTTTTTTTTTTTTTTAAATCTGAACATGGGCTCTCTCTTCGCTCAAGTGATGCGAGAAACCTCATCAGTCTCACATTCATTTTCAGTACAATCATCACGTCTCTGGAACGAATTGGCCTCTGACGTACGGAATGCTCCCTCACAGCTCATTTTCAAGGCTAATGTGACGAGTTTCTTTTCTTCTTTCCTCCAGCTTAAAAATGATTAATTCCCATCCACTTTAATTCCTTCCATTTCCTTCCCTCCCTCATCCCTTTCCAATTCGTGACATTAATTTTAAAATAGGTATTACGTGTAAAAAGTCACAATATGTGGAAACCGCTGCAATATTATTATTGTACCATGTTTATTTTCTCACTTAGGGTTGGTTGGCAGAAATTGCCACTAGGAAATACTCGTACATCAGCCCATAAAAAAGTATTATGTGTATGTAATAAATTTGTAGAGGGTCAATAAAAAATAATACAAAATTCCGTTTATTCACACACATACTTGGAAGCTTGTTGGGGGATATTCTCAATAAAACCGAATTATGAATGTGAATACTTTTAATGACAATTAATAATATTACACAACAATTCAATTTTAAAAACGATTAGCAGTTTTACCCCACTTTAAACTCTAGGGGGATTATCTTTAACATAATATAATTTTACACAATAGCTATATGAATGCTAAAAAAATAACATAAAAAGAAGTAAATAAAATAAAATTAAAATGACAATCAAGAATCAAAGCATTATTTTATCAATGTACAGACGCACCGGAATAATAAATACATATATATAATTATAAATTTCAGTAGGTTTTCAATGGCAAAAGTTATATTTTCAGTGGCAGGGGTGATTATTTTCGCTCAGCAGATTTTAGGGATAATCTGCATAACAAAGGGCACTCGCCCGAGAGAATACGTTCTCCTCCCGCTCAAGTGAGTGAGGGAAGTGGAAATATCTATGTAAGAAAAACTTTTTACACGCGGTTATCGCGCTATCAAAAGATAATAATATGGAGACAGGGAGCCCCAGTTAACTGTTTGTTACAATTAAATTATTCGTCCGAGTTTCATAAAACAAAATCGTCAACATACTCGTATATACAGGGTGTTAAGAGACGTACCTGACTTACTTTAACCAGTGATTCCTGACCTTATTTGGGGTAAAAAAAAATAATGAAGTTTTGATATCCGGTGACATTTTTTGTGGATTTTTCTTTCAAACGCGATAATTCACTTGTCGCTGGTCACTGAGCCGAGTAACCCTCCACCACGACCCTAACTGTCCAGTGCATACTGATTTTTTAATGTTTTTAGGTGAGTAAAACTTCATTTACATTTTTTACTCCAAATAAGGCCAGGAATCGGGGGTTAAAGTAAATCAGGTACGTCTCTTAACACCTTGTTTAAGGTAATTAATCTAAGATGATGTTAACAGTTCTTAAATTGAATTATGATATCGATAAAAATGCTGGAGAGAAATGAGGTAGCATTAGCTCAATTGGTCATTGGTAATTGATTGCGGGTCCCGGATAGACCAAAGGTCCTGGATTCAAGTCCAAGATGCCACCGTTACCTTTTTTTAATTTTATGTCCTTTTTGTTAATATTATCTTCAATGATTGTATTACAAGGTTTATAAGCTTTAATAAATTAAGCCAATAAAAATTGAATTTAAATTAATATTTCAAAGCTCCACAGCTCAGGAAATGAAAATAGTTGTGAATGATGAAATAGCTGTGCAAATTCCATAACGCCAGAACTCATCGTTTGAGAGTTGTTGCCTACCTACGATAGTGACCGACATTCGCAAATTATATCGCACAATAAAGATTGAGCACACAATATTATGCGATAAGGATTTAAAATTTAGCAGAATTAAATGATTCAACAATAAAAAAAATTACATTTAATTGGAGTGACGCCGCGCATCGCTATCTAAATTATTTTTATTGTGATAAGTGTGCTGACCTGAATAATAATTAACATTTGCACCGCAAGTGGTTAGCGACGTGTTATCAAATCGGCAATAGGTAGATCGATATAAATAATAGCATTCGCAGCGCGCTAGAAAGTGGTCCCGAACGTGTGTGAAATATTATCTGTAACTTACTGCGACTGCTGCATAATACATATCCCATTATGGTAGGCTGCGTATAGACACTACACACTACAGACAGAGCGTGATGAATTCAATTAATTATTTACGTACAATCATCGTCATCGTGGGTGGAGAAATTGCATACAATAACTGAAGTTAATTATTTCAAGTGCCTAAAGCCATGACCGAGTTTTTTTTCGACGAATTTATTGGAGTTATTAATTTTAAGATGACGTACTGGTGACCTTGAATAAAAGTGCGGAGGTTGGTACTCCGTACTAACTTCTTCGATTGCAGAAAAAAGTTCATGGGAACAAATAATAATCTACACATTTGACTATTGGGATGTTTAGCAATGTTCTGTTTCCTCCTCCTTGAACGAATATTTCGGACAACCTTGCTTTGTAACATCAGGGTAGATGTCTAGTGTAACTTTTGTAATTAGTGACACCGTGTCACATTCATTCTACACCTAGGTACGGGAAAAGTGGACCCAAAATGCATGAAATAAATTACATAATTGCTACATTCATCTTCGCAGTAGTAATGAAAATACGCAGAGTTCGACCAAATCAAAAGTGATGGAACGCCCCTCTAGGGGGAAGAGAGGGAGAAATTATTTTGAAAAATTCATGTTTCTAGGTCGAGCGAGGAATCGTTTACTATGGTTTCATTAGTGGTAAATCGAATGACACCAATCCCAAGTCGATAGAGTTAATATTTGGTGAGATAGTACAGGTTGGTTGATAATTCAATTAAGCCCCTCAAGCGCCCTTGAGGTGATTTTTCACAAGAACGGCGCTATACAAGTAATCCAATAATTTTAAACATCCTGCTTGCATCAAATGGGGTGTAGTATATGATGAACGCCTTATGATAAATTTTCGATCCCGTCAGAACTCCAGAACTCCAGATCTTGGTAAAAAAATCAGCGAAACGTTCGATCTTCGTTCAGTTTTTGTCGATTTCGACACCAACATCATTTTTTAAGGTAAATAAAATTTTCTAAAATTTAAAATCAAAACGACGATATCTGTAAATTTAATAATCTCCGAGACACAGCTTTTTAGAATTTCATAAACTTTTAATATTTTGTCATTTTTAGTTTTTTTTTTGAGAGTTGTTGTCAATTTTGACTGCGACGGATTAGTTATTCTGCAAAGATTGTTGTTAAAGTAAACTAAATTTGCTACAATTTGAAACCAAAATTGTGCCTGTAGACTTAGGTGTCCGAGATACATCTGTTGAAAATTATCGTACATTTTTAATATTTTGCCATTTTGAGGAAGTTTTTTTTAAAATTTTATCCCAAATTCATTTGCTTTGAAGAGTTTTATCACTATGTACATTTTTACTTAATTTTATCTATTTGCTACCGGTTTCGACACATTCGTCTCATTCACTAGCATTCTTAAAACTAACTTAAATTAAAGAAGTACATAAATAATAATAACATTATTAAGTGAGGGTAGTGATAGTGGGAGTGATGATTTGAAGGGGTGGGGGGAACTACTAAACGATAACTCACCTCACTAGACCTAGCTATGAAACATGAATTTTTCAAAAAAATCCCCCCCCCCCTCCTCCCACTACAGGGGTGTTCCACCACTTTAATTTGGGCGGACTGCGCAGATCTTCATTTCTACTGCCAAAATGAATATATGACCAAAATTTCATAAATATAGCAATTTCATCATTCATAAAACCTTATTTTACCTGTAGTAACCGGTAACTTCTTGGAAACACCCTGCCAGATACCAAGAGGTGTTAACCCGTTGTCCCTATACCATATGTTAATAGGATACATATGAATTTCAATCACCCCTGTAATTAGGCAAATTCGACAGGTTTACGACCTTCCCGGTATTTGAAGCGCAGTGAAATACAAAAACATGGCCAGCATTCAGGAAACGCTCACCTATTGCCAAGTCCAGACGGTAAACAGTTGGAATTAAAATGTCAGCAAATATGTGGCCAATACAAAAACTTTGCGCGAATGTCACCTACTGATTAAAATAATAAACCCTTTTCGGTACCTTTATTGGTTTTACATTTTTTCCCCTCTAATGTGAAGAAAGTAAACTCGTCAATTTAGTTTTACAATCTTCTACACTTCGCCCCAAGATAAGAGCAATATCGCCCCAAGCATCGGGTTTCAATGTTATTATAAGTATTCACGATCTTTGAGATCCTGAAGAATAGGCTTTTCTTGATATGAACTGATTAGTTCGAGCGACTGTTCTTCGATCCACGTGACAAACAGGCGCTGCGAACGCCATGCGGATCCCTTTGAGTTCGCGTCAAAAACCGAAGGCGATGGATCAGCGCGAACGTCGCACGAATATTGCATCGCATGTTCGTATCGCCGTCCAAATGACGAATACACGCGTCAGGGCGCGGTTTTAAGTGGATTTGTCCGGGTGACCAAGTTTGCATGTCAATACATGCCCATATAATTTTTGTTATTGTCCGCGCTGTTTGGCCTAAATACATATCGATACATTCCAAGGAGTTAAGTTTGTAGACTCCTTCACGTAAAACGTAATCACGTTAGCTCAAGAAGGAAGCGTACTATGGGTTAACAAAATGTTTTTTTTTTAATTAAAAAACCTTAAGGGGTAGTAGTGAGGGTAGCGGTAGAGGTAGAGGTAGGGGTAGGGATAGGGGTAGGGATAGGGGTAGGGGTAGGGGTAGGGGTAAGGATAGGAGTAAGGATAATACTTCAAAACTTTACTCCGAACTACTCATAACCCTGGGCAAGGCCGGGTACTTGAACTAGTCATATATTTATTTGCAGTGATTGCAAAGTCTTAGCAGTGCATTTTTACTCGTTTTTTTACCTAAATACCACGTATTTGTTCGATCTCAAGCCAGCTAACACTAAACTATTCAACTATACACCTGAGGAAAAAAGTCTTCAAAGATAAAATACCTATTTATGGCTTAACACCCTAAAGGTCAACAAACAGAAATTTAAATCACAACCTTAAATAATTTACCATTTATTACCCCACTTACAGAAAAATAATCTTCGATATACAATGCAAATAACCGATAATGAATGTTAAGTAATTTTCAGTTATGTTAAACAAAGCTAACATTGGAAGAAAACGCTCTTCTCTAAGGTGAACCGGCGCTAATTGAAGGTGATTTTATTTTAACACATGACTTCGATCTACAGCGCGCATGGTCATTGGTCATGTACAGATTTCTAGAAACAGGATGCACCTTGCATGCAGGATAGAAAACGCTCAACGTGATTCGTGCGCGCAGATGTCGTAATTTATAATTATTATTCGTAAAATGTTAGCGCCATATTGGCCGAGTGAGACAGCAAATATCTAAGCGGAGGGAAGTAACAATTATATTATTACCGTATATTTTACCATATATTACTTATGCTTTTTTTTTATCTCAGTGCATTAAAAACAAGCAAATAAGGCTTTCGTAATAAAGCCAAAATCAGGCGGAATATATTAGGTGCATTCGTCTAAAAAAAATATGTACATCTGAATGATTAAGCTGGTCTGATTTAAATGTAGGTAGATACTTTAATCTAAATTTAGTATAACTTATGGTGACAGACAAAGAACATCTTATACTAAAGCCCCTCAAAAAGACAAATTATTTTAGGTTCCGACATATTCCTGGTTTCCCTGGCATAATGAAGGTGTGAAAAAGTTACATTATGACTGTTATAGTGTTGCATAATTTGGACAGCTCGGTGTAAAGGAAGCGGCACTAAGCGTCAAAACTAATTTAGCCCGTGTTCAAGTCAGCGTATCGTCCACTACTTATGCTTTCCAAATCTGGATGATTAGAGATTAATTACAGAGAAGATAGTGATAAGTGGCGGGAATCACACAACGTGACCAAGAAAAGCTCACTATTTGAGAAGAGTTTGGCATTGAACCCCCGCTACTCTTTATAGAAAAATCACAGGTGGACATGTACCTCCCAAGGTAGATACACTGCATAAAATCGGCCTCTTAACTGGTATGAGATTTTTAATTGTTTGTTTATTAAAACATTTTAAAACGCTTTAGTTAATTTTAAAAAATAAACAAAATTACATTTTTGGAGGTTCTTATACAAGCTAAGAGGCCAATTTGACCGAGTGTCCTGGCCTTGTGATCTAGGTGGTTTTGCTCGGACCCGCCTATTAAAAAGGGATGAAAATGATCGTGTTCATAATAAAGATAATATTTTTTAAATTATTAACTCTTAAAAACTAATTTGAACAATTTTTTAGTAGTTTTACTAAAGGGTGCTTGTCATTCAAAATCTTATAATAAAGGTAGTTATATTTCAATAAAAGCAATTAAATAAGACAATAAATTGGACGTATTTATGTAGAAAGCATCCAACCCACAAATTGCCAAAATCGACTTTTCCATGTTTGATCTTTATACGCTAAAAAATCCAAGCTCCAAATATAATAACAATATACAAATACTGATAATCACTCCACAAATGCCCAATATGCTTGTATTCCGTCAAATTTTCAAACGCCCTTTTGGGAATGTGGAAAGTGGAATCAAGATTTTTTTTTAAATAAAAACCCCAACCTACGATGTAGCGGGTGCATTATCCATTGCCTAGAGCAAACTTTACAAACAAGCTCGGTGACACGCACAAATACAAAGGAAGTAATAAAACAAATAAACCTAATAAAAAATTCTAAACAGTCTCACATCGTAAAACGTACTAAGTGGCGTGGTGTGTGTCAAGGTGTCTATGAATAAACGTAGTAATACTATAGAAATAAAAGAGTAAGCGTGGTTTTAATCTTAATAAATTAGGATTCAAGTAAATCCGTAGTCACTGATATCATTCGTATTAATTGCTTGAAATATAATTAGGTGTATTTAGTGACAAGATTTCAATATCCAGAGGCCATTTCCGGTTTTTTTTAACGGTAAGGCATTGTCCTTATCTTTAGGCTCAAAGACTTTTGGCTTTATCGCGTTTCCGGTTCTCTTGGATGACAGCTGTCATTCAGCGAATGACACTCTTTAGAAATTGCGTAGTTTTAACAAAAAGAAAAACTCAATATTATCGTAAGTATTGACTTTAACCATTATTATTGAGTCATTGCCGCGTAATGATGCAATTAAATTAACTGAATTAACGAAATTACGATGTTTGTAAAGTACCTATGCCAAAATCCCGAAATGTCAGATAAAAGTGATTTAAATTATAATAAACTACAAGTTTTTTTTTAAGAAAGACAACAGTCCCAAATAACCTAACAATATTTGAAAATCTCTTACTACATCACAGTAAGCGGAAGATGTTGCTTGTGTCATGATGGAGGACTTGAACTCACGACGCCTGAAACGCCGGGACGGGTGAGACCCAGACGTGATGCCAACTCAGCCACTGACCGTATTACTTAAAAGTCATAATAAACTACACGTGTTAAGTATGTGCGATGCACTTATAATCTTTAATAATACTGTGATAATTAACCAGAAACTACTTTAAAAAAGTATTGTCATTGACCTGTAATCGGAATTGCTGTTGAGCAAAACGTCTCTAACCCTAAGGAAAAAAGAACCAGAATCAGGCCCTAGGTCTCGGGTTCTAATCGACGTTGTAGTAAAAAAAAACACGAATGAAATCATGTCTAGCATGTTCTAACATGTATCGTATGAAGCCTTCGGGCTAGATGAGCTTAGTAAGGCCGTTCGTATTGAAAATCGTCTCAGCGAATTCCCAAGGCATTATAACATGTCGTGATATGATATACTAGGGGCCTTCCCGATTGAGATCAAAGAAAATGACAATAATAATTACCTGCACACGATGATAATTGTTATATGTCGTTATAACGGGGGATATTGTAAAGTGAAGACTATTTCCCAAGAGATTTTGAAAACAAGTAAAAAAATTCAACAATATTTTAAAAGGGTCCGTACTTTTGGCCTAAACTGTATATTTAACCAGATGAATCAAGAATGAACCCTAATTATGGTATTAGATAATTAGAGCTTCAGAGTTTTAAAGACTTTCAAATGTTTTTTATAGACGTTGAAACCTTTGAGGAAAAATTTATGTTTGAACAACGTTTCCAAACAATGCTCGAGTTCCTCCCGGCAATTCCAGTAATTAAGGAAAACAATGGTTATGTAATCAATAACCATATATAAATCTGGTGTGCATGTTTTTAAAACTTTATAGAAAACTGACTTGTAAAAACGGAATCCATGGATACCAAATGAATACCCGAATTAAATAAAGCACCAAGTGCCAAAAATGTTGAACTGAGATATAGGGTTCTTATTAATAAAAACACTAATTGTTAGGAAACATATTTTTATTATTTTTTTACATAAAAATATGGGGCCACACAGAAACATTTTTTTTATGAATATACCTGAAATTAAAGATATAGCTAATTTAGATACAAATTTATAGAAGGCGTTAAGTGCCAAAACGAATTTTTTTAAAAATCATCTAAGTGCCTCGTGAGAAGTTACTAAAGGGGACTATGTGCAACCATCTTGGTTTTAAGGCATTAGTAATTTAGTCATTTTATTCATTAACACGACTAATAATGTCTGCACTTAGTACTTATTTATGGGAAAACACACCCGGTACATACGACTTGTTCGTTTTTGCTATATCATGTATGAAATAATTTTTGTGGCTCTCGAGTAATTATTTAGGGTATTGGCGATGGCACGAGGACCATCTTTACATGTTATTTACTATAAATTTAGATTTGTTGGCACTTAGTGCTTTATTTAATTCAGGTATTTAAATAATCAGCGGCATAATTTCTCTCTGTGCAAATGGGAATTAAGAAAGTAAAACAGTAATTGAAGGCATTATGTTGAGCTGAGAACAATAATGCATAAAACTTATCGTATAACTAATCTACCGCACGAAACTTAAGACAAGCGAACACATAAAAAGTCTTAATTATTATACTCGTAAATCGCACAGGCGTTGGAGCCTTAACTGTGGTCTTTTTTAATTGTATGGGAACAAAATCACTCGGTTGGTACAATCATTATATTTATTCTAGTCTGTGAGAAATGCATTCCACCACTGCACTGGGAACGGAGAATAATGCTAGACTCGAATGTATTGCTTCCTTTCACTTGACATGTACATAAGTCTATCGAAAAAACATTCATGAATAATATTGCACGCGCATACGCAAAATGAATCTGCATAATTCGTGGGAAATTTTATAAGAGACTTACTACTAATCCAAGATTCTAGAATAATATTGATAAGATAAACAGTCACAGATATAACATTACATTGGGATAAACCGCCAGATCCGATTACACTACGTCATAATAACTATATACTAATATATATATATATACTCGTATATAGCAGGAAATGATACTATAAAAATACAAGACAGGTCATATTCATACTAACCGAACAAAATGTGACACGTTCTTGTTTTCAGTTTTAAAGCTAACTACGCTTGTAAAAAAGATAATAATGTATGTTTGAAAGTAATATATATGTCTATGGCAGCTGTTGACGGCTTATTTGACGAACAAATTTGTATGCTATTTATACTAAACGCAGTAAGTCAAGTGTGTCCACTGGACTCAGTTCAGAGAAACCGCGCGCCTTGTCTCAGTAACGTATCTTCACTTTTTAATTCATCTAAGATAGCAGAAAAGACTAAAAAAGCAAAAACACACGAACTAAGAGATCTGGCATCATAAAACTTGCACAGCTACTCTTTTTTTAATTTTGGAAAATAATTTCCTTCAGGGCCTGTGTCATCTTTGAGGATGCTGTATAGAGGGTTGTAAGAGGAAGGAAACACAGAGGCTAAGTATGTCGTTCCATATCCGAGCTATTGAACTCAAGAAAGAGTCGTAGAAACGACCCGTTCTCATGTGACAAATGTCAATCGTGTACAAAAGTTGGGCGCGCGTTCGACTTGTTTCCCGACACTGCACCGGTGCCGAAGGGATCAATGACGCTAGCATCATCCATTAAAATTCGTAAACATAAAATAAAATAATAATGCCGTCGTTATCGTAATTGTTTTCTTTATTTTTGTAGACAATGAAAAAAAACTGTAAAAATACCATATTATGGAGATTTTTTAATATTTATGTATGCTCATTTCTGACAAAAAATAAGTATCGCCCTGTTGTGCGTCCTACATATTTCAATTCAAATCTCGGGCAAAGTGCGATAGCAGAGCTAGGTATTATAACATCATATTGCATCCGGTTTCATAAAAAAAGTTGATCTTATGTAGATCGTATGTAAATGAATTATAACCAATCGAATGCTTCAGTCGCACATCGGTCCGGAGACATTTGTTTGTCTGCGGTATGTTCGTCCGTTTAAATCTGGTCACGGCAGAGGGCGGAAGTGGTGCGGATGCTGGCGTTGGTCCCACGATAGTAACGTATTCGTGTCACGCCGCCGCATCGTCACCAGCCATCGGCACCGGCTTCGGCTAGAGACCCGAAACGTTATGGGCCTCAACATGGCTGATACGTCAAGTGCCTTCCTGCGATCCGGGCTCCGGGTGGAGTGAAGACCGCATTGATACACACTGAATCTTAATGACCACAAACAAAACATTATTTGTTTGTGCTCATTAAGTTTATATGACCCAATGTCTACCTCCTCTAAAAACAAATGTGGTATATAATATCAGTATTGCCCTGGTGAAAGGCCATCCCGAATCGAAACGTTGCTTGAAATGGCTACAATGAAACATCATGACCAAATCTGAATAACCTGGTACGTCCAAACCTTCCCTTTCCCTTCAGCCTCACAACATACCCCGATCGGGGATGCCATAGTCTCAATGGCTCCGGGAGTTGGGACTCTTCAGCGGTATCTATATTAAAATAATAATGATAATCTGAAGCTTTTCAGTTTGTTTTAAAAATATTTTTTCATTTAAAATTAATTTCATACAATTTAATAAGGATTATAAAAATCTTAGTGTGATGACTACGCCAAGGTATAATGGAGTGTCTTCTCCAATAATAACGGAGTTTGTGTAGTAATAAATCAATCTCGTATGTTGGTAGGTTGTTATAATCATCACTGTCGCTATGATCGTAGTGAAGCTGAGCTATGAAGGACGAGACAACCTGTCATACGCTTATATACTTCCATAAGTCATGCTGTCTGTTTCATACTCTGGTACATACATTCACCACACCTACACTAATCTAGACAAAATTATACTCATGCGTGATATGATAGGCGAACTTTCTATGGAGTGCAATATAATATATTCACAACAACAAAAAAACACAAGTTAAAATAAAATTGTGCCACGTTACAAGTAGAGCGGTTCAGCATTTTAACACTAATTTTAAGTAATTGTCCATAAATAACAACAATTTCCTCGTTTTTATAGCGGCGTCCTTGCGAAAAATCACCTCGAGGATGCTTTACAATGAACAGACCCCATCCTCTTTACACACAAGCACAGCCTTTTATGGAGGAAATAAAAGACATAGATACAAAAGTACATATTTATAATGCATATTATAAAAACGAATTGTTACAAAACACATAAATTATTACTCTGTATCAATATGTATTTTTTTTATAAATGACTACTTGTATAAAAAAAAAAAAATAATAATCAAAAATCTGATCTAATATTTCATACAAATGTCTACAAAAATAGCTAAGTAATATTATTATCAAAATATGGTGGAAAAACAAGAATAATTGCCCTTGGAGTTATTTTTCAAGCACACGGGTACGAAATGAAAATACATTCACACATAAAATAAAAGTAGCAGCAAGATATAAAAACGCCGAAACGGCTGTCACAATAATAACAACTAAAAATACTAAATAATAACATTATTAAACTTGATTTACATTAAATTTAAAAAAAAATTAAATGGAGTTCTACGAACTAAACACAAAAACGATTAACAGCAAGATATAAATAGATACTCGTACATAATCCGAAAAGTTGTCGGCGAAGCTCATGAATTCTAAACAACCTCTTTTTATTCCTGAATGCATTTCCTGCAGCGCGGCTTGTAATTATTTCCAAATATAGACAATAACCTGCTTTTGATTATGCAAAAATTTATGACGGAATATTATTCAAAGGCCGTTCGAATAACGATATGTACTCGTATATGCAATCCACACAGCTGACACAACTTTCAAATATGACTTTTATTATACGCTTACCATTTCCATCGGTCTGCTTTCTTCCCAACATGATAATAAACTGGTATTTCACTCGTGAACAGTTTACATGGCACTTTTCAGGTTATCTCCCAGCACCAGGGACAAATCGCGGAGGGCTTGTTTGGCTGAGAAATGATCAGGTCTTTAGGTGTTGAACCCATGAAGCAGAAATTTCCATTGGTACAGCGCAGTAAAGAGAACGCAGGAGAACATATGAAACTGAAATACGCTGCAAGTACATATTTATTTAACAGGTGTTTGTTTTTGATAGCATAACCGATTCGAGCCGGCTACGGAGTAAATGAACGACGAACGAATCTCAAAACACAATGGAAATGAAACGGCGCTCTCGCGAGTGAGATAAAGTAATAAGCGGGGGGTTAACAAATACGATAATGTTCGAAGTAAACAATTTCATGTATTTTCTTTTGGTAATTAAGCCGTGCTGCGCTACCTCCTCCCTCTGGAGCCAACGTTTCCGATAGCCTGGACTGAAACGTTGGCCCAAGAAGAAGGAAACACAGTCAAAAACTCAAAAGTCAAACAACTGGTGAGAATCTATAATGATATCGCCACAGTTCAAAAGATTATGTCATATACTCATTTGTAAATATTCCTTACGGCAACTGTGTAAAGGTTTCATTTTTTTTATTCCTGAAAAAAAATTACATTTTCACTTACTTAACTTTAACGATTACCTAAATAAATACATTCAAATTTTATACATTTTACTTGTGTTGTTAATTTAGTTTCAGATGGAACAATTTCTTTTAATATTTATACCTATACTTTTTTTCTTTTTTAATTTCATTTGGCATGTAATTATATAAATTGCCCCCCCCCCCCTCGTAGCTAGTGGATTGCTCGCCATGTTGTATATGTATGGTGTTTAAACGTATGTTATCATGTTGTCGTGTAAAGTGGGCATGTATTTGTTTTAATGAAATCTGTGTTATAATATTTTTGATGCACAATGCTCAGACTAGTAAACTGACATATGTGAAACGGAAAAGTCATAATATTTTTGGGCTGCGGCGGGAAGCCAGCCAGCAACCCCTTGATTAAAGACAATTTGCGTAGACCATGACGCCCGGGAAGCATTCATTAGTAAATACTCCTGCTAATTACTGAAAATTAAAACGAGGCTTAGCCACGGAAAACATAAAGTTAATTTTCCGCAGTGCTCAAATATTATACGATAATTTCCTGATATTGGGGGTAAGTACCATCATTTCCAGGAAATAAAACCATAATTCTTATCAATACTGGGCTAATTAAACAATATGGCTCTGTGGCATGTTCAAAGCGCATATTTTTTATGCTAATGATTTTATTATCCGGGAAAAGAAATACAAAAATAATAATTTGAAACAGTTTATTTGCCTTCGAAATTTTCGATGATTAACATTAACTTCTCAACTCCAAACAAAGTTTCATTTTAATCATTATGATTTGCTCTTAAATATCATCTTCAAGAATATCCATATCCACTTTGCAACAAGTCTAACGGAAACTTCACAACGAGTTAATCTGAAATGGGTAAAATGGGCCCTTTTGCCGAGTTTAGAGGAATTACATTTCTTAGATGCTCCAATTCGATTCGTCATTTTCATGTCAAATGGCCAAACTTGTATAAAGGAATAACTTGATTTTCAAGAGTTACGTTTCTAATTCTTTGAACTAAGTTATGAGCAAAACAACAAACACCCAGAGCTAAGATGTCTATACATGCACTTCGATAGACGATCACCAGATTCAAAGTGTACTAATCATTACATCACAGAGGCTGTAAGCCATTTGTATAGATATGCATCTAATAGATACTATCACCTGCATCTTTGAAATTGAACATTCACTCGGCGCGAGCTTGTTACTTAATATTTTACCATTATCTATTCGAATAAGTCTATTCATGGCGTAGGTACGCTAGATCGGCGAGATACATTACTGATATGATTCATGTGTAACATATTAGTGAACTTTGTTGCGTTGAGCGAAATGGCAAATATTGATATGGTGGATTCTGTGCAAAGAAAGCATTCCAAATCTTAAAACGGGTTTTACTTTTACGCTGTTAGAACACTTAGAACAATGACGTACTCATCCCGCGAAAGGTCAAAAATCAGTATATTCGTCTGAATGTTACGTAACGGGGAAATTAAAACGAAGAGGGGGAATTACCTTTTATGGAGGTAGAGCTTAAGCCATAAAGCATTATTTTTCACATCACAAAGGGCTGAATGGTTATGATAATGCGTGATTCAATTTGGTTCGCGAGCGCGCCCATAAAAGATACTGGAAACCCCATAAAGGAACATTTAAACATTTCGGCACGCAAAGCCACGCCCAATTCGGAAAAAAGTATCGTCAAGAAAACGCCCTGAAAAAACCCTAGACAGTTTTAATGAAATTATTATACAAATTGGTCGACACTCGAAACTCGTCGATTTTGAGCCCGCGGAATTTCGCACACTTACGTTCATTACAAACGTACATGTGATGCCTGTTATACAATCACGGCGAGATTTCAGCCCGAATGCTACGTCTTCCTTATCGTACACTTGTTTTGGTTTTTTTTTTATTGCATGTCTTGTGGGTGCTTTCGTCCATTGCCTTGCCAGCAGCCTCTCCACAGTCCACACCATTGCTCCCTCCACGGTGTTGGTTCCCCTTGCGCCCTTTGACTCGGGCACAAAAAACGGAAACGGAACGAATTGCAGGCGAGACGATGCGATAAATGGAGAGGCGAGACGAGCGCGTCAACTACACTCTCGCCCTCGGGCCCCATACACCGAGAGTGTAAAAGTAATTATTGTTTCTTTTTAATCTAAACACACAGCCGAGAGAGAGCCAGCAGCAAGCCAGAATTATCGTTTACCCTCACGGTAAGGAAAATATTTCATAATTTAAGCAGGCACCACTTCTGAGGAACAATTGATTATTTAAATTAACGATTAGCAGTATTCGTGTGTTCTTATTTGATTGCAAACCTCGGTTAAATAAAGAAATTACAACAGTCCGAAAAGTCTGCCCGAGGCAGTTCCAGTAATTTGAATTACACTTGTATTACATCTACTGTATCAATTTACCGGAAGACATTATTTTTGTAGCGACGAAAATGATTCTATTTAATATGAAGTGACGAATAATAAATGACCGTGAACACCTAAAAAGTAAAATAGGGTGTGTTTACAACAAGTTGATTAATTACTTTTTTATAGTGATAACACGAGTGAGCTATCAACTTTGTCAGTTTATTGGCTCAATCATTAACCACAAATCTGAACCCTTTAACATTCCGCAACATCTGTAAAAAAAACAATTTCGGTTTATGCAGTGGCGGCTCGTGACTTTTGAGTGAGCTAGAGTGCTAAGATTGAAAAATACAACGTTATTGATGTTGCTGAAGCTGAAAATGATTTTTAATTTTTTTCAAAATTTCAATTTTTTGTATGGAGATTTAGATGGTAGGTAGGTAGGTAGGGCAGTGCCCTACATAATAAAAAATTTAAATTTTGAAAGAAATTAAATATCATTTTCAGCTTCAGCGACATCAATAACGTGGTATTTTTCAATCTTAGCACTCTAGCTCACTCAAAATTCACGAGCCGCCACTGGGTTTATGTAATATTCGTGAAAATAATCTGTTCTTTACAAATTGCTTATGTCAACGTAATTACTTCAACTACAATTTTGAGTCGCTTTCTAGCTTCGTATGGGACCATTTTAGTTTTTAGTTAATAATTTCACAAAGGGATTTTTTTTTTAAATAACCAAGTATTATTATTGTAAATATTTAATTCAATGGAATTACAAAGGTATTAATCGTATTATATATCGATGTTTGCAAGTGAAAAACATAATATGATCAATTTAAGTGGCCCGACAATGCGATATTAAAGCAAGGAAGAGCAAATGAGTTTTATAAATTTAATTACAGTGAATCACTAATTAAAATAGTAATTATTGTAACGTCAGTCAATATTGAGAGTTGTCACTTGTCGGAGGAATGGGCATCATTCATAATATTATTACAATGAATATAATAAATTATAAAGAGAACAAACAATGGGTACTATCACTAGAATAATAATCTGTAAATCAATTCATTCATTTTATCTATCGTGTTGAACATAGGAAGGAAACTTCGGCATTAAACTTGTAAATGCATTTTCATATTTTTTATATTGGCAATATTAAAAAAAAACTTTTGGATATTCCTAACAGGTGTTGCAAATTTCGTTCGGGCATGTGAAGTATTCAAAATACTCGAGGAAAACTGTATGCTTTTGTGGTACTAAATTAGGAGCACACCCATTTGAAGGCACGCGAGGCGTAGTCAGACCATCAAAATATTAATTTAGCTAACAGGTACACTAAATGGAAAATTAGTGCCTTCCCCTCTCACACTTTCAGACCCCACAACCCCCCACAACCCCCCACACCTCCCCCAACACGCCCGACGCCCACAGCACCACCCTCCGCCACCCAGCTCAAGGGCGGGATACGGTGAATTATTTATACGAGTACCGAAAAAAATCATTGAAAAGCACCAGATATAGAATCACCCGGGCGAGCTGTAAAAAAATAGGTAAAATGGATGGGATTTTAATTATGTAAGTACCCTGGACATGACGTACCTTTGTTAGCGTAAGAATAACGAATGCACGTTTTTCGTTCTTTGCAAAATAATTATTCCAACCAATCGATCACTCGAAAACCATGAAAATTCTATTTGAAGGAAAATTGTTGGCGATTTTTAACGGTTCGCTTTGAGCGCTATATACATTGTTTGTTATACGATGTATCTGCGAAATTCTCAAAGGAGTGTTTGTTGTTTGCGTACAATGGAATAAAAATACACAAGATGGAAAAGTAAGTGTTCTCATCTTGTCAGGCCATCTGCATATTGAGCACGCCATTGTCTGCTGCAAATAGTCATCCAATCGCTCCGACTAACATTTCCACGCCTTTCCCGAAGGGTGACGTCACCCGAGCACAAAGGATTCACCGTACTAATGTGGACAATTGCAGCTGATTTACAATTGCGAGTACAAATCACTCGGCTCGGGACAATGTCACGCGGAAATAATTGAGGCGACGAATCCAATCGACAGCTCTCGTCACGCTAAGCTGATTTTCGCCATGCTTTGATAGGAACATACGTAACACTTGGCGTTACGTAAAACAAAAAAAACCGTTAATCTTTTCTGTGGTAAGGAACACCGTCGTTTTAGCTTATTACAATGCATGATAAATGGAATTTATCTTGAATTTACGAAATAGTTAATAAAATTATCTTAAATCTATAGAAAATGCAAATCAGTCTCATGCATTGAATATCCTACCGAAAGTTCCCACGCGTTTTTTGTACTGTGTTTATAGGTGTGAATATGGGGATACATGTATGCATTAAGTTCTGAAAGAATATATTATAAAATATTCTAATTTATGCATGAAACTTTAAAAGAATAGTTTAATGTTTCTATTCGTATTCCCTACGACAAATTTACTGTAAAGACATTTTGGTAGAGTTCATCAAACTTTATAAAGAACACCGCAAAGTCAGCTATTATGAGCGCCGTGCAAATAATTAAATAAATGTACAATATATGTATCAATATGTAATGCGGTGCAGTGAAATCGAACTCCCCACTCCCCCAGTAAAACACAAAGCACATTACGATGCGGAGACATAGCACTGTCATAATTTTAAAGTTAAGTGGTGAGAAGAATGAATCATTAAGACTTATAAATTATCAATTGCAAAGCATCATAAAGCGCATGTACCATTTAAATGAATGAGTTAAGGCAGATGGAAAAAATGGACAAAGGAAGAACGCAAACATATTTGTAATATCAACGATAGCAGATTTCACCTAAATATGACATTCAAAACAAGTATATTTTTTGCATTGCAAAAATGTACGTAGGAAAACATGTTATTTAAAAAAAAAAGAAAACGGAAAACAAACTCGTAAAGGAAAATAGACGCACCGCTAGGGATGCAATCTACAACTGGGGGAGATTCCTTTTGCTTTCAAGTATGTGAAGAGTAGTAGTAGTAAAAGGAGCAAATATTCGTAAAAAATTAATATTTATATGTATTGTGTATGTTGAGACATTTCCACTTGGTGCCATGAAAATTGTGGTAATAGTCGAAGCGTCAGAATCGGGACACAGAAAGGAAAAATAAATAAAAACGGGCCAGTGAAACTCGAGAGCCTAAACACACTGAAAGTGTTATTACTCCGGCAAGGTATTTGGTCGGATTCGGTTGCTGCTCCGAGACCATTAATAATAACTTTGCATTATTTAATAACAAACTTACTTATCAAAATCCCCGGTGAAAAGTGATACGTCAGCCCTACAATAAAGATAGTTATTTAGGTTAATTGATCTATAGAAGAAATTGATGTATTAAAAATGTCAAAAAGCTGCAATTGCAGTAATTTATAAGTTGGTATTTCATGGCGCGTGTGTAACCGCCCTCTAAATAGTAGTAAGGAAAATAGAAAACCTGTTTCTTTGACACTAATTTAAAAAATAAATATACTGGTATTTATAGGAGCAGAGTCGTTTAAAAATAATATTATAATAATTTTTACCATTTTGTAACAATTAGAAATAAGGCAAAGGCGCTAAGCTAAGCTAGAAAATAACGAGAAACTAAAGCAAAACTTATCTTAAAAATACGTAACCACCTTCTTAGATTTAAAAGAGCCTTGCGAAATTATCGAAAATAATTCTTATTTTCATTGATTTTTTGAGATAATAAGAAATTTTACGCATCTTGCTCCTTCTTGAACCAACGTTTCGGATAGGCTTGCAGTGTCAATAATCAGGGCAGATGTATAGTGTGGAGTGAAGTTCATGCGTTAGGAGGGTTTATTTGTGCAGAAATGGATTTGACCTACTAAAATCATATTGAAATGACTAAACAAAAACAGTTTTATCATTAACTAGATGAAGTACCCGGGGTTATGAATGGCTTAGAGTAAAGTTTTGATGTTTTCGTGTGTTACTCCTACCCGGTCTAAAATAAACGACTGGAAGAAAGTTACAAAGGTTTTTTAACAATAAAATTCATTAGGATTGAAAATAAAACACTTTTGTACTTTGTATGAAAGACCAAACACAACATAGAATTGAAAAATTTTACGTGGAAATGCCATAAAGAAAATGTTCACCATAACCGGTTTAAAATAATCTCAACTTCACAGCAGAAGTCTATTTTTAAACAGTAAAAAAAACTCACGGACAGTGAGCTACGCCGTCATGAAGACCCCGCGTTTCATTTTTGTGTGGAATTTCAGGGTCAATGTAGCTATTCGGCTGGTAACGTCATTTCTATCATGAGCTATGGAGCTTAAAAAATTAGAAAAAAAAAGATCCAAGAAAAGGTAAGAAACGGACCGGTTAGTAGCCGGGTTGACAAACGCGTCAAATTACTACCTTTTTTATAATATGTAATTCCAGAAAAAAGAAAATTACATTTTAATTTACTTAACTTGAATGATTACCCAAATAAACACATAAAAATTTTCAATCGAATTTAAATATTCAATTTATCTGCTAGCTAATTCCTTCATCAAGACACAAGCAACATTTTAACTTAGTATGACGCAGTGGCGTGCATTGGTCTATGACCAAAGGTAGGCTGTATGTAGTTTTTGATTGAAATTTGTTATTTTATTATCACATTCCGCTGATTGTGGCCAAATTTAGGGCGGTGTATAAGTAGTTTGTTATTTTCGCAATAGCATCATGGGTGCTGATGTTTTTTTTTAAAGCCATATTCATTAGAATTTATATGATATTGTTCTAAATAGGACCTAATTCGGTTTTTAATCATTATTTCATATATTTTTGATAAAAGGCATATTGGGCGGTAGTTTTGTGGATCATTGGGACAGTCCGTTATATATATTGGTGGATTAATTGTTCTTTAATAATTATTTGGAAATATACCATTCGTAAGACTTGTATTTATTACATGAGATAGTTTTTTATTGTTTTTAATATGTTTACGTCTATGTTATCATAACCGGGAGAAGAACCCCCTTTAAATCAACGATAATAATTATATTGCTAGTAGAAGTAGACGTCTTGGTGGCGTTTGTCAGAATTTTACTAACATTTACAAAGTAGTTACTTTAAATATTACAGCTTTTTTGGAGTCATTTTGCACATAATATATTTTTATATCCATCTGTGATTTCAGATATATATATATATTATGTCGTTTATAGCATTCCATATTTTATTATTATTATTTTTGGATTCTAGTATTATTTGTGAGTATAAACCGCATTGCAATATTTTTAATCATTGTAGATAATATTAACAAATCTCAAATGAATTACGAAACAGAAAAGACACAAAAAATATATATAATAAATTCGGATAGAGCTTTGCAATCATAAAATGGGGAAAAAGATAGTATTTCTTGAATTGAGGTATGATGTAGATAAAAATCACGGAAAGTAATATGGTATCATTAGCTCAGTGGTTAGATTGCTAGCCCCGGTAAGACAAAGGTCCTGGGTTCGATTCTCAAATGTTTTTCTGTGTCGTATTTCATATGAGATTTGTTAATGATTAGAAGTAATAAGAATATGTTTATTCAGAGATTTAATGAAAACAAAACGCCAACAACCACGAAAATAAATCCGAGTAGGGCTCACGTTAAAACGTAGCAAAATGTCCTTTAAAACCTCCAACATAATATTCCTGTTACAATTTCGGGCGTCACGTATCGTGAATCGGACGCAGTGGAACACTTTCGGGTGACCCGGTGACCCTTTCATACATTTTAGATACGGGCAGGAATTATGAGACAGCTTTCTACTCCCGGGTTCTCCTATTTTCTTCGGGAGTCTGCGTGGAAAACAAAATAAAATGAATTTACAACCCCTCGAGGGACTTATGAATACATCGCGTTTTACTTTCAAATAAAGATGGCTCAAATAAAACAGAATTAAATTCGTTTGACTCACGAAATGATTCTTCGAGTCTTACTTACCTATCTTATATTTGTACTATGGTACATACAAGAGTAGTAGATAGTCTGAGCATCGCCCTGGTAAAACGGCCACCATTTTTTTTAAAGATTAATTTATTAATTAAACTTTTTGTTACATGATATAATACAGATTTTATTTATACTATTCCTCCGTTAGAAGCATTTGCTTGTGGATGGAAGAAGAGTGTACAATATTTATTATTGGTAATTAAAGTAATATAATATATGGTACATGTATATGTATGAATTACAGTTTAATTAAGAAGAAAAAAAACGTAGTATATAGTAAATGTGTTATAAAGAGATATTTGTATTACATATCATAACTAGGCTAGTATATTCAAAATATATGCGTTTCGAAGAAAAAAGAAATGTTACGGAAGACAAGTAAATTTCAGAATATTTGCAAGGCAAATTTAGTTGGAAACTTTTTTTTATTAAGATTGTTTTTAAAATATTTCTTGACATAGTTAAATATTTGGATTTTATCGTGAATGCATCTGATGTCTTCCGGTAGTTGATTGAAAAATTATCGTCCTTGGTAAGTATAATGTAGGCAAATGAAGTATTTAATTTTGGGCATGGAAAAAATATGTTTAAGACGCGTACGGTTTTCAGTTGAGATTTGATATTTGTCTCTTTCTTTTATGATTTGAATTATTGAATTTTTAATGTACAGATTTATAAACGTAGGCACTCGAAATTAATCATCTGTTGGGTAGTCCGAAGATTTTTTGATATAATTTTAATTATTATTCTTTGAACAATTTCTAGTGAAAGAACGCTGGAAATGGCATTGGTCGTATTTAGTGACTAGATCTGAATAGCAAACAAATGCCCAACTTTTTCCCCACCATCCTACCTTCAGCCCCACAACATAAACAAATCACATGCTAAAAAACGCATGCTTTCGATTTTCAGTTTAAAAATAAATATCAATTTTTATATTTAATTTAATTGCGATCATAATTATTAACTATAAAGAATAATATTTAATAGACCTAAATTTCATGTATATCAATCATTATTTTATTTCGCGGTTTAGCTTTAATATATTCCTGACGAAGGAAGGTTATTTCCGAAACCGGTCGAGATTATTATATTAAATTAAAGTGGTTCAAAACAAATTTATAGGTTTGTATTATAATAATGTTTTTATTGAGTTACCCGATAATCTTTAAATGGGTAGTGGAGGTGAAAATCCGGATAAGCTTCGAAATGAATTCCCCAGAGCTCATTTCCGATAGAACGGAAAATATGCTAAACGGAGAACGTTAACTAAGTTACGGACAAATTAATAAACGTAATCGAAAATAAGGGGAGAGGAGAGAAGGATTGAGTATGGGTACTCTGTATTTTTCTGCAACGTGTAGTCAGTGTACTAGTCAACTAGACCAGAGTGGATTATGAACCACTGCTACCTCTCAGTTTGAATAATTCAAACAATTAGAATGGAATCCATATAAAACAGATACAGCTGAATATTTATTACAGCATGCATATCACATAATTTCTGTTAATACGCCACGAGAATAATAAATACGTCCTTCAAGTTCAGAACAATTTTCTCCTGCAGCAATAGTATTAATAAGTTCGCATTCTTGTTTCCTGTGGGAGAAATATACAGCTTAGAACGTTTGTCGGATCCTAAACATGATATTTTGGGTTCAATCCCGGGAGACATCAGACAGAGTGAATTTCTAGATGGTTCACGAATTGACTATTCTCGTTCGTAAAATGTTGATCCCTCCGAAATAAACTAAAGGCTTTATGAGACGTGCGCGCACCGTAAAGCTACCATCTCAAGCATTCATTAGCAACGAGAGACGCTTGTTCTGTTCTACCGTTCAAAGATTCTCCTTTTATTCACACATAAATTCGGCGTTTGATAGTGGGATAAAGATTAATTCATAAATCCATGAATGTAGAATGTAGACCGTCTAGAATTGCTGTTTAAGTTACTTACCTACTTTTATTATGACTTGGCAGTAAATATAGCTGCACAAACACAGGAAACGGCGATTTCGTAGTAACGTTATTTCCGTTGTAAATAATGCATTTATAAACACATATACTTATACGTACAAATATATTGAATAATAATAACAATCACGCAATTATTCCAATGTATAAATAAATACAGAAACAGTAAAATAAAACGGGGAATTTCGCTGAAAACACGGAAGAGTTGCTGATGATGCTAACATGCGCTGATGCAATTGATAAATAAAGAAGTAACAATATGTCGCTAATGTACGACCAATAAAAATACATTTACATCAGAAAAATCAATAAATAAATGCATTAACATTTTTACTGATCGTTGTCAGGTAATTTGGGGGAATTACGAAAACATGCCACTAAAATAACATACAAGACAACACGCTATACCTCCTAGTATTGTGTAAACAATATTAATCTGTGACGATAAACAAGGTGAAGAATTTGCTCGAGTAAAAATAAGAATGTACACGTGTATAGTTTTTACGTTATTAGCCTTCTGTTCGATAAAAACACTGTTGCTTCCATCCGCAATAATGATGTAATTGGTTTCTGACGATAGAAAATTGCTTGGCACCAGAAGAAAGGAAATCTCCAAACTGTGATGTCGTAAGACTTTCACAAGACGTTTCGTTCCTCTCGTCACTCCGTGGTCCTATTTTGTATGCAAGATCGGATTAATGGCCATTTTGGGCCTCACAATAGTAGCAACGTGGTAACGCAGCCGGCCGTCACCCTTGACAGTGATTTATATCGGAGCCAAAGGTCGACCTAGAACTTCGAATTCAACCATCAGCTGCGGAGGTGTTGTTCACTGGAACGTGAAGCGAATAAAACAGTCAGCAAACGTCTCATCGCGTAACGAGTAACAATCGCAATGCGCATTGTGCGTTCTCATTGCTCACGATCGGACGACGAAGACCAATCTCATGCTTTCAAATAACACACAATTCATTTTTGAAACCTGAAGTAGGCCTGTAGGACCAACAATCTAAAAATTGCATCAAAAATCCATGGGAATTATTTCTATCGAGATTTGTGTCGTCGCATTTGTGTCAATCGCTTGTAAAAAATGTTTGAAAATCTCAATGAAACCTGTATAATAAAGAGAAAAATACTGGGTACAAACAATTGACAAAGAGCGAGAGAGGAAGTCATAGAAAATATTAGTATTCAAGCTGATGTTTGCTGAGTACCTGCCCACAAAGGAACGCGATTAGAATATCAAATAAACGTAAAGGTTGGGTTAGCTGTTTGACTTGAAATAAATTGCAGAAAATCAAATAGATTTCAGTGAACCATTCACGTTTTCATTGTCTCTTATGAAATACTACTTTCCACTGTCTTAATTAACACTGGAAGCATTCGCGCTATAGAGAAATTAAAATAAAATAATTGACTCCAATCATCATAACATTGCGAAGAGCATTTCCGGAATTGGAATAATTATGATCATTGAACTTGAGAATTCAACAATCAAAACCTTGAATAATAAATACCTTTATTTACATTATAAGGAAGGAATTTCAAAAATTAACACAGCACACCCGAGTGAGTACTAAGAAAAAATATCAAACTAGAATTTTTAAAAAAATACACCTAGATTAAATTATTAGATATCAGATTATGATAATTAAAATTAATCACTTCTAATTCCTATGCCTAGTGCAATGAGAAGATGAGAAACATAAGTTGTCATTTATGCTTGTGGTCAGCATAACATGAACAAACTCCTATAGCTCCATAAACCAGACGAGTGAGTCGTTAACTAACCGCAAATTGAAAAAGTTACAACCCAGTGTTCGGGAGATCAAAGGCCACGGAGCAATACTGCGCCAAGACAAGAAGCTTATGATAACGAATGGCTTAATTAACTCCACGCGTGAGTGGAGTATTAAAATTCTAAAATTAATTACGCGATCCGGCGGAGAAATGCAGTTGTTGTGCCCTCCTAGCGGAGGCGCCGCCACCAGCGGGTCAGGGACGTCATAATCAATGCAAAAGTGCACGCGAATGACATGTATGGAATGCATTTGATGTAGATAAGAAATATGTATGTACATCTTATTGTTTTTGTTTATTCACCTTCATACTTTTTTAAAGATAAGGCGATGTCCTTAATGGGGATAAAGACATTTTGCTTAACTGCGGTTCCGAATGTAAATGAAAATACATTTTTAAAGGAGTTTGTGGTCTAATTATTATAGGTGCACCACATATACTTAACACGTGTAGTTTATTATAATTTTAAGAATTTAAATCACTTTTATCCGACATTTCAGGTTTTTGCATAGGTACTTTACAAACATCGCAATTTCGTTAACTCCGTTCATTTAATAGCATTAGTATGAGACAAATGATTGACTAATAATGTTTTAAGTAAATAGTAATTTTTTGGTTAAAACTATGCAAATGTAGATATTTCTAAAGAATGCCATTCGCTGAATGACAGCTGTCATCCGAGAGAACCGGAACAGCAGTTAAGGAAGAAGTCTTAAAGGATAAGGAAAATAACTTATTCTTAGAAAGAACCGGACCCCCGGTTTCAAAAATTACAATATTGCAAAGGAATGACAATGAACGATGAAAAATGTGTTACCAGTATTACTTAAATGAATATATTTATTTTTATATATATATATATATATATATATATATTTATTTTTATATATATATATATATATTTAAACCACCTCAATAAATAAAAAAGATTATATTTATCCTGACGCTTATGCAACCACAACAATAGATAGGTAATAGAGAATTAGTTTCGTGGGATCCTAAATACATATTAATATGTTTATCAGATTAGCACGTGAGGATTTGTATTTTATTATTGTAAGGATGGGTATATAACACGTACTGATAGCAGCATCAACATATGCTGTGAGTACTCAAAGGTAGACCTATGAGGTACTGCAACAAAACATGTAGAAAACAAGGAAAAACTCTGAGAACCAACCAAAAAATGTATGGAACCAACGAATCAAACTCAGAGATAAGCAAACCATCAGATTGGATAAGAATTCTGAGAACAAAAATCATAGAGTACGTACCTGACAACCTAAGAACTTCAATGCGGAGTTTTTTTTTTGTTTTTAATTATTTCATGCCACAGCTGCAAAGACGTGAATGCAAAATCCGTTAAAGTTTAACCAACATCACTAGAAGAAGGGTAAATTATTATTTTTTTATTTATTACAGTAAAGTGCACTTGAAGTGAAATAACACAAAACTGCGCTGTATAAATGATATGTTATTATTATTATTAAGAGGAAAACAAGCATATGGTATGAAGTAGTAAGTAAACCAATGATTTGAAATAATTTCAGAGGTAGACAATGGCAAAATTCTTGGGCGAAACAACAACAAAAAACATTGGTGATTTCGGACGAAACTTCAAAACAATTCAGAAGGCATTTTCTCAATAGCGTTGCCGTTATATCAAAAATAGTCAACGTTTTTTTTTTTTATTGAAGTTTAAATTTCAAACGAATGAGTTTCAAATTCAGAAACTGAAGATGAATGAAATTACATAAAACGGTAGATTGGGGATGATCTTATTTTGGCGCTAAACGCTTTTTTGAAAGTTAAACAATATGATGAAATAAGCAGAAGATGAAATTCACGTTCACTTAATATTTCAAAGACACCAAAACTTAAAAAGAATTTTCTTCCGTTGAATCAAAAAATATATTTACCACTTCAAATACATACAGTATATTTATTATTTAAGTTTGTATAAAGGTGAAGCTGGTGAAAATCCAACGCAAACTTTCAGCAGAAATAAAATAATAATAAAAACGTAAAGTAATTTTGTCCACTTGGTGTGAATGTTTTTCTCTGCTTAATCCAGCCGTATACATGCCGACAGTGTGTCACTTTGTATATAATTTTGTCATTTCCATCTATTTTTACAATAACTTTGATTTGCCTTATAAACTTCACTCAATAGTTTATGTCCAATTGTATGCATTTGTACCGGATAAATTTTAATAAATATCTATGCTAAATGAACAAACATTTGCGTGACTGGCAGTCGCTATTACAGGTACGAACAAAGGTAGTTATAGACAATAAGCAAGCATGGCTCAGGTGGTGAAAGGACTTTACTTGGAATTAACGCAATAATCCGACGGTGACTCCGACACCCACAACACTGTAGCCAGCGTCCTTGAAGGCTAACTTACGGCTGTAGCCACTTCGACAAAGAACAAAAGTTCAATGAGATTTATTGAAGAAAAAACATCGAGAGATTTCGTGTAACGCAAAACAGTGGTTATTAATAATATTGCGTAAGTTTTCATTAGATATTAAATACTGAAAGAGAATTAAAAACAATGAAATCATTAATATTTTATTTCTAATTTTGAAACTGTCGATTCATGTCGGTCCGGTCGAAAATAAATAAGTGGAAAAAAAATCATTCATATTTTGGTTTAATGTCAATATGATGTCAATATGCAAAATGAAAATTTTGGTTCATTTGCTAAAGTTCTGTGTCCTCTATCGTTTGATATGGGTAACTATAATAACTATGTTTTATATAAATAGCCAATCAAAACAGACAAACCGGTGTACCTCATTATTCTCCTTATTTCGTCCTTGTACAATCGAAAGTTTCAAATTGTCCTTCCGGGGAGTTTAATTTTTAACCAAATACGACAGATGTATTGGAAAAACAAACGAAAAAGGGGTTAGTGTCGCGACAGGATTTGAACTCTGAAATTTCCACTGTCCGGACGCCTGTCCGAACTAATGAGCTATGGTGCGAATTGTCAGATCTGTCGTGTTTCTTCAACACATGCACACATTTGTATATTATGTTATTTTTTAAATTATTAACATTAATCCAAGTTTTATCCGCTAGAGGCAACCTGAATGTATCGCAAGCGAGGTAGGAGAAGACCTTGTATTGCACGATTCTATTAAATTCAGATTATTTATTCAGTTGCGGCAACATCGATCGATCTGCACACACCGGATGTGAATTTACCAAGGAAGGCATTGATTGCATTGACACAATAATTAATAAAGCATCGAGCTAGAATCCGATAGAGCCGCGCACCAATCATTACGATGTAGTATGATGCGGACTTTAATTATGATAGGACATTAGGCTGGGCCGTCGAATTTTTTTTAATCAAAATTTGACAAGTCATGTCAGTGATCTCGGAAGTTACGCATTCGAACTGATAAGTAAAAAATATTTTTTTACTATTTTTGGTCCTGTACCAGAGGGAAACATTTTAAAAATCATATTCTTTTTGTTTGACCGTTCCACTGTTTGCCACACTAGATTCCAGTGATGCACTACCTTATTAGGCGGAGGGCCAATTCATCAATTGTTCAATATGTTCGCGGGCCGCAGGGGGTAGTGTACCTACAGCTCGACATGGTTAACTATGGATTCCGTGGCGTCGCCAGTGCAGATTTAAAATTTATTTAAATGTGAATACAGTACAAACGTCCGGACTGTCCAGAGCCAATTAGTGCATACCTATTATAAACCAACAAATTAACCAGGTAGGTACTTATCTTTCTTATTTACATTTAAAAAAAACGTTATGATAAATCTTTACATGTCCCTTCAAAATTTTATCAAAAAATATAACTTAAAATTTAGGATTTCAAATAAAATTTGGTCGAGTAACCTGTTTGTATTTTGGGAAAATTTAATTAAAAAAAGCAATGAATGAACAAAAAAGGCGCCGCAGGAGAAAAAATCCCATCTGCAAGGTCAAAACAATAAATGCTATCGATTTTTATCAATCTGAAATTTTACAGAGCATGTACAAACTTGTAATTTAGGGCGGCTGATTAAAAGTATTGAAGACAGAAAAGTTTGTCGCTATACACTTTCTTATTTTGTAAAAAAAAGGCGGAAAACGTTATATTTTGATAATAGCACACGGAAATCCAAATGATTTCTATTAGTGAAGAGGTATCAGAACTCACTTCCGTTACTTCTATGTTGTATAAAACAACGTAGTATGCGTCTATAAAATAATAATAGAAAAATTTAAAGATTCACGGTCAAACCAATAGATTAATGATATTTATTTTTATTTAGACAAATTGGCAGCACGAAATGAGCCGATGGTTGTGCATCACTGCAGAAGAGTCATAAAAGTTTTTTTTTTGTGTATACACTTAAACTTTGTGATTAATTCATAAGTTTCTCGTAAAATCACAGACACACGGCTAAAAAAGAATGAGGTTACAATCGAAATCTAAATGGTCATAGGCAACTTTTTAGACACCTAAAGAATAATATCACAAAAGAATGAAAAAATGTAGCAGTACTTCGCCATCTAAAGATACACACATACCAAAGCCCAACGGGAATACAGGGGATTTCCATAATTTTATAAAAATACAAGATCATATTCTCAATCATCGTTCATGAATCCCTGACCGATCGGTTCGGTGGTATTTGGGCATAACACGATAAGTGCAAAACGGTATCTTCCTAACGTTAAGATCTTCTGACATGTTTTGATCCACTAACCGTTATAATTGTTCACATATTATCGCGTGATAATCGTGTTTTCAAATTAAATACAGATTTCAGGATTTTACCGATCGAAAATAAATGCATCGGTAAACGTATTTTTATACTTAAAAGAAAATAATCAAAAATGCAGTTATCATGTTATGTCCAAACACCACCGAGTTGTACTATTTCATCCTGTGTCGAATAAATCGCTCATTTATTAAGTTATATTTTGTTGTTATAATAAACATTTTCAAACAGTGTAGGTTATATGGATTATTTATTCCCCTGTACACGCACACTACACAACTTATAACCCAACCAACACCTTTTTTGTAAAATTCATTGACGGCCCAGCCTAACATACCCGTCCACGGCTCGATCCAATGCACCATCGCCGGTTATACGGTTTAATGCAGTGACCCCGCCTAGACGTCGCCACCCTGCGGTGAAATGCACCGCGAGATGACTGCAAGCTGCAAGGATGAGATCGACGAATGCAAATATAAACCCGGTTTACCGACTCGAGGGAAACCGGCGGTCGCAATTGAATCGAACGATTTATTAACTTAGAAACGGTTATTTCATGCAAGGGACTCGGAGAAAGTTGTGCCAAATATGATTAATGATCGGTTCAAGAATGCTTGCAGCCAGCTGAAGCTGACTTTAAAATTCGATTTGCAATAACGTCGCTCAGTGCTGGAATCAAATTCAATTTGCACGGCTAGACGTGTCTTATACGGCAATTTCAAAATTATAGTGCCGATATTGTTGAAACATTATTAGAATAAGATGGTGGAAGTTTATTTTTTACTCAAGGTCTTATCCCTAATACTAATCAATTTGGGAGGCGGGTATAGGTACCGCCGCCCGGGAACCATTCATTGGATAACCAAAACCTCTGTCGTAGGTCACCCCAAGTGGTTCGCTACGTTTGATGATTTAGTAGGTGTGCTTGCGTTCATGGGGTGAGGTGTGTCCAGGTCTTGGCGGCGGATGCGTCTGCCCACCGGATACATGGTGGGAAGGATCGGGAGACGCCGGTTGAGAGAGACCCTTTGACCTCTCCAGCCGGACTCTCTCGACCCATCGCTTTGCATCGCAGTGGGAGGCATGGTTTAATACACCCTTGGACTCACTGATCCCCAGATTCCTACCCACCCCCTACACCATTTTCCTTCCCAGAACTTCGTCTCCTTCCTTTCCTTAAAAAGACCCTCCACACAGCATCCCCAAAGATGACATAGGCCCCGAGGGAAATTATTTTCTCAAGGTCCCTGTGTGGAGTTAATGTAAAAAATAAATATGAATAAAGCAACAAAATATGCCAAATTCAGAAAAATAATTATAAATTGATAAAACATAAAATAAAGAAATCCAAGTGTATGAATTCAACCGGGATATTCAGTTACCGTTGGAGGCGATGTCAATGTCCAGGCATTTGTTTAGGATGATATTGTTAAAACACCCAAACATAAATTAAAAGTGTGAAATAAAACAATTACTTTGTTTATAACCCCGAAATTTATTTAATTTATTTACATTGCTCTCTGTTACTATGTTAGATTTTAATTTCATGTTATCTCTTTGTTCCTTTATTCTATATTATGTTTTGTCTCATTCTATATGCATATATAAGCACAGACAATATATTTTGTCGATTAGTTTAATTTTGTACCCTGATGGCGGTTGTGTTAAGCGAAATCGGTCGGTTTTAATAAATTAAATAAATTTCGTGGTTAAACATAAACGTGGATAAACAAAGTGATTATTTTAATTCATTTTTTTTATATATATTTATTTCTTGCTAAAGCAATCCCGATGAGTTTCAAAACTCATTTTAGGACGGGAGGAATTTACAATACATAAGTAGGAGATAGTACATACAATTTTACATTGACAGCAAAATATCAAAAATAGAAGTTTCACATACAGACAGAAATAATTTTATAAGGCCAAGTTAAATAGAACAACACACAAGAGAAAACATATAAGGGAACAACAAAATATACAAATATGGATTTACTGATTTTCATTTTTAAAAATCCTTAAAAAGTATTCCTTTATACCATCATTTTGGGATTTTTTATTTTTCTGGATGGTTTTGTACATATCTGGAAGCGAATTATAAAGTGTGTAGGCAATGTAGTTTAAAGATTTTATTCCATATTTTGTAGTGTGTGTTTGAGGAATGCGGATTTTATTGTTATTTCGAGTATTGTGGTTGTGGATGTCTTGATTGTAAAGTGGCTTGACGTTAGTGTGAGTTGATTGTTGAGTAATTTGTAGGATGGTGCTGGTGATTTCATACTTAGGAAGGATCGTGATTGGAAGGATACCGGAAACTGAGTAGATGTCCCTGACATGAGTGTCCCATGGAAGTCCAAAAACATTTCTGAGGGCTCGGTTTTGAACCACCTGCAGATCAGCAATCAATTTCTTCGAGGCAAAGCCCCAGATACAGCAGAGATAGGAAATGTGTGAATGTACCATGGCGTAATATACTGCAGTTAGTAACGGAATGGGTAGTAATCCTTGAAGTCTATATAGCACACCAGTTATGGGGGTAATTTTCTCCTTTACATGATTTATGTGGAGATCCCACGAGAGTTGAGAATCTACTATAAGGCCCAAATATTTTGTTGTCGTTTTCTTTTCGAGGCAGTTGTCACCAATTTTGATATCGAGGCTGGAATTTTTCTTGTTGCCGAATAGTAAATAATGCGTTTTTTTTACGTTAAGGGTCAGTTTATTTATTCTCAACCAGGTTGTGAGATGGGAAACATCGGCATTCATTTCCATTTCGAGTTCCGCTAGGTTTTTTTGTTATAAAAAATTACAGTATCGTCCGCATAAAGTTGAAGAGTTCCTTTAATGCCCCACTTTGTTATGTCATTAACATATATTAGAAATAGCAACGGTCCAAGAATTGATCCCTGTGGCACTCCACATGTTATTTCACCCAATTCACTCATTTCTCCACCCAGTTCTACTGCCGAAAAGCGATTTGATAGGTAAGATCTGAAAAGTTCCAGAGGAGTACCAACAATACCCAAATGTTTCAGTTTTTCGATCAATACGTTATGGTCCACCGTGTCAAACGCCTTCTTTAGATCAATAAATATTGCCGCTGTAAAATCTCCATGGTCAATATGTTTCTGCAGATTTGATATGAAATCGAAAGCTGCACATTTAGTGTTAGATCGTCGTCTGAAACCGTATTGTTTTGAGGTGAGAATTTTGTTTTGTTCGAGATATTTCAATAGTCTTTCTTTGATGACACATTCAAAAATTTTGGAGATAGCTGGAAGTATAGAGATTGGACGATAATTTTGGACATTTTTTTTACATTCGTCTTTATGTATAGGAATAATTTTTGCAACTTTTAGTTTGTCTGGAAAGATACCTTTTGACAGAGAGAGATTTATTAAGAATACGAGGTCATCCACCAGTTCCTCCTTGCAGTTTTTGAGAAGGAGAGAGGTTATACCATCGGAACCAGCTGCCGCTTTAGATTTGAGGTTGGATATGATCCGTAAGATTTCTGTTTTATTTGTCCTGATCATGTTAAAAGATTGTTTTGCTTGAGGTGCCGTGTAGATGGTATTTAAATCAGTTTTTGAAGTTTTTATGACTGATGCGAGACTCTCCCCAACTGAGAGAAAATATGTGTTGAAAGCGGTTGCAATCTCCTTTGGTTCTTTTACTTCTTCGTCATTTATGACTAGCAATTTACAAGCTATTGTTGGGTTTCGGGAGCTATTTGATATAATGGAGTTAATTGTTTTCCATGTTCGTTGTGGCTTATTCATGTTTTCATTAAGCAAATTCGTATAATACTTAGTTTTAATATATCTTCTATAGTTGGTGACAGTATTACGAGCTTTATTTTTTTCTGTTGTCAAAGGAATACTTCCTTGATTTCGTTTCCAAAGTTTAAATATGCTATTTCGTTTTTTAATCAGCCTATCAAGTTCTGCATCAAACCATGGAGTATTGTTAGGTCTTTTGTCTCCTATATTAGTTTTTAGTTTTGTTTTACACGAATTCATAACATTTTGGAGATAGTCAGCGAAGTTATTATAATTTTTGTTTACATCGTCAGACGAATGGGTAAATTTACAAGTTTTAAGTGTGTTATTTAATTTTTGATAATTTATTTTGTAAGCATTTGATAGGTTTCTTGCGGATCTGTTATTGGGGAGGTTTTTAGGGAATTTTCATAATCCAATATAAGTATATTATGGTCACTAAGGGGATCATCAATATTTGAGATTTTTCCGGAACTATTTGTCCTATTTGTAATTATGTGGTCTATTAGCGAACTGGTGTTGTTAGTTACTCTTGTGGGAAATATTGTGTTACATACATAAAAGTTATACGATTTCAAGGTGTGAATATATTTCCGTGCAATATCAGTGTCTTTTGAAATATCGATATTGAAATCTCCAATAAGTAATGTGTCTTGTTTGTTTTTATTTAATATTATTTCTAAAGAGTCAAAGAAGTCTGTTATATTTGAGTTCGGCTTACGGTAAAAAACATACAGATTTAGAGGTTTAATATTTTTTGCCGTAATCCTAATTCCTAGAAAGGTATTTTCACTGCCGCATTCTTCGATTTTTTTATTGTCGAGTGTATTATGCATGTAAATGGCGACTCCTCCTCCTCTGTCCATCTCACGGGAAACAAAATTTCCAGAGTAGTCGGCAATATTGAAAAAAGTTTCCTCTCCTTTACGTAGCCAGGTTTCCGTGATTACGAGAATATGAACTGTTTCTGAAATGTTTTTTAGAGTTTCTTCAATTTCGTCAATTTTGTTTCTAATGCTTCTAGCATTCATGTACATAATACGCATACAGGAGCTTTTAGTGATGTATTCTTGTATATTGAAACATTTTTTTTCCTTGAAGTTGCCTTTAGCATTAATATGTCAATCCACAAAGTGACTGCTTTCAATCAAAAAAATAAATAAATTCAAAGTGTATTTAAAAAGAAGTCCAACGAAACCGACAAGGCGTGAGTCAGAAGAGTGGTATGAACGATGCAGACTGATTTAAATGCGAACAATTTAAGTCAACCAAAACGACGGTAAAAACAGCGAACAAGTCGTTATTTTATTTGGTTGTGTTCTCTTATCCCTGGTGCGGTCCAAGTACAGCGACCTGATATCCGGCGACAGGTTGCGTAACTCAAACACCATAAAACTGCATACAATTTTGTGAAGACTCTGAAACTCTTACGGTTATTATATCGGAAATGGAATTTTATCTACCGAACGGAGGATATAAATAAATAAAAATCGAACGCACAATATTTTATAGCAAAAGATACGTATATGGATATATCTGAGAACCACCGAAAAGTGTTTTTTAAGTAAGATGCTGTTTGTGTTTGAAAACACAAATTAATATCATTCGAATCAACGAAGCTTGGAAATAAAATGAGATAATTCGTATTCGCGACCACTCTTCCCCGTGGAATACAAAGCCATAATTTTATTCAATTTTTCTCCATTCCCAGAAGTCGAAGATACCATTCACAAAATTAAATAAGTTATCACGATCTCTACTGCTTCACAATAAATATATACATTAACTTAATATAATATATATATATATATATAGTATACAATAAGTTTAATATTACAAAACAAAAGCAAATGCTAATAAACTTACATAATCTGCCAAAGCTCAAGGACAGCCGCTTTTTAAGCTTTTGCATTTTACTCATAGCACCTCCTTTCTTTTCTCGCATTGCTACTCCTGAAAAAAAAAAAATTCACATTAAAAACCAGTTAGACTCAAATAGTTAACCCCAACAATGTTTTCCTTGTCGAAGCACTCTGTTTATTTGCGTGAGTTACAGTGTGCTTTACGACAGCTGTGGAGACATCTTGGGGGAGGTTAAAACAATAAATAAATAAACAAAACGTCACAAAGCTCACAAGCATGGGTATTATTAAAAACAATCATGCACAACATAACTTAAGGAACATTGTTTTTTAATTTACTCAATAATGGTTAGTAGATGCGCTGAAACAGTAAAAACAATGTGTCTGGCAACGTATTCTCAACACTGAACATAAAATATGAAGAAAAAATTTCTCTCTCAATTCTGGATCAACACAAGTACTTTCAGTTCGCAACTACATTTCCATCATGAGTTATGGAGCTTTTAAACATCTATTTAATTTGTGTATCAAAAAAGGTTCGACGCCACATCGTTTTTTATAAAACAGGTTTCGAAAAAAAAAATTAAACACTAGACACGCCGAGCAGCAGAACAAGTGATAAATAATGTTTGGGTATTATTTTTTACGTTTCGTTTACACTATAATATGAATATAATTTGATTATGAGAATAAAATTTGTTTGTTTTAAAAAACCTCATTTCCCTAAGTCTGCCAACAATACGTGTGTATAAATATGCAGAATTACCAAGATTACATGGCGAGATAGCGGAGAATAACCGAATCTGCCCCCGTAAAGTATGCAGGTAACACCCTCGGCAGGTGAAACTGGCACGTGAGCCACCTGTTACGTCACTATTCCCCTCGCACTGCGGCCCTTCACCACTCAGAACTACGAGTATACCTTACCCACAGAACACAACTACAGAGCTAGGGCACCTGCGCATCTGTTCCCCGCATTGTGTTATAAATTGAGATGCTAACAATGCGAGACAACACTGCGTCTGACAAATGAATATGAATGGATTTCAGGAAGCTATTGAAAATCTGACATAGAAAGGTTGTCAAGGGCGTAGAAAAAATCAGTGGCGTAACAGATCACTAGCTCATTATTTGTCATACAGAGTATATTCTCACTTTTTATTGAAAACACTCCTAGAAATATGGTGATTTAATTTGGTACTCTTACGTCAGTCATTATCACCAATAATGTTGTTTCTACATGTGGTGTGATGATTTTTCTTATGTTATTAACGTTGCTATTAGTTTGAGTATAATAAAAATAATTTTTAACATCCATAATTATTTTAATCGGATCGGTTTCAAACTGCAAAAAAATGTATAATATCACAACTTCTATATATATATAATCAAAGTAAGTTGTTTGTTTGTTCTCGATGTTCTCGGACATTACTCTACCGGCTTCGTTGAAAATAGCACAATTTGTTTTTATTAGTGCCGGGAAGGTTTAGAAAGTATTTTGAATGAAATCCAATATGTAAAACTGTTGCTATTGCGTTTTAAAATTAGTATGAAAAACATTGAACCCGCCATGTTTTATTTAGGTTAGCCCATAGATATATAACACTCTGGTTAGCCACAGATTGCATATTCAAAAGAAGGTTTTTTTTGGGTAGAATATTTTCAAAATGGAAAACACCAGTAAGGTACCTACTTATGATTTAGAAAAAATAAACGTTTGGAATTAAATTAAATAATCAAATGAATGTTTCTTTATTTGGAGATAGTTACTATTCGCTGTCAAATCAATTATGGCACCCTAATGACAAAACAAGAATACATAACTTTATTCCAAAAAAAAATCCCGAGCAAGGCAGGGTACACATCAGCTAGTAGAATATAAAAATAATAGAGAACAAAAAATAACGTGGAATAAAGTTTAAATTTGTTCTAATTATACTCATTACGATGGAATTCCACCAAGAATTAACAGTTCCAAAAACAGAACATCTTAATATTGACTCATATATAAACTTATCATAAGTTGAAATTTGTTTCTGCCGCTGAAAACGTGATTTTTATTTGTGTTACATTTGGCGTTTATGAGAAAATGGGAGAGGTGACTATGGAACAAAGAAGTTTCAATAACGTTTTAATTTTTATTCACAATGTTTTTAACATTTTACTTTCACGCGTAGAGAAGCTGTCAGTGCTTCCGCCTTACTTTAGAGACAAATATTACATTACAATAAAGACTCCACACACACCATAAAGGAGAGAAAGAAGATATAATACTTGAAAAAATAAACAAATCCCAAACACAAAACTGTTTACTGTATAAAGGCATTAAAATATATAGCTTGGTTCCAAGTGAAATAAAAAAATGTACCTAGATTAAGCATGTTTAGAGTAAGATGTAAAATGTATGCAATAAGTAATTAAAATATATTAGACGGCATGGAGTGGAAGTATTTTAAGTTCGACAAATAAATAAAGAATAGCAGTTTTAAAAAACCGGTTTTAACGATAGTGGTGTTCTCTATATTTTTATTAATTTCGTTGATGGCTAATCTATATTAACCTTGAATACATTAGCTTTGACTTTTCGCATTACACTAAGTGGATTCTGTCGGCTCACATCATTTGCTGTGCTATTCTTGTTACTTATATGTGAAATTCGTACTCGTTAAGTATTCGACCCTTGTGAACTAACGTGGAAAAGCCAAGTTTATGAACTACTAAGATCGCTGACTGAGATTAAGATAAGGTAAACTACAATGAAAACATTGTAAGGTTGCTAGCTTTACAACGTCCAACTCGAACACCCGCTTCCGGGGGCGTGATCCTTTCACTGTGTACTTTATTTAACTACCAAGTAAGCCTATAACTAGCGACTTGAGTAAAGTGTAAAAAATAACAATGACAACAAGTAAAACATGTTATAAAACAGCTCTGTTCGCGGTTTGATGCCACTTCGATAAGGAAACTTTGTGTTGTTGGAAAAAGAATTTCCTGGAAATCTACCAGTACCTAAAGCTCTGTCTGAATTGTCGAATGCCAAAGTGCCATTTAGTTAGAATGGGGTCTATTTCTCGTACAATAGTCGCCCTCTTCGTGGATTTTTGACTTTCTTGTAATGGCCCTAATGATCTTTGCAGCAGAGAGGACGCCAGAACAAAGAAGATGTTGAATTAAAATGGGTAGAATGGGAGCTTTATCCCGCTGTATTGCTGATCGTAAAGATAATTACACCAAGTAGTGGGTATCTTCTGTTTTCTGATAACATTACCAGTATATACTAGAAACTCGTCTGAGCATTCGGGGGCGTTGCTACTGTAGATATCGATGATGCAGCAAAAAAAATGTCTAAAAAAGGAAGATACCCAAAGATTTAGAGTTGTTAAAGATGACAAAAGATTCATTATATATGTAGGCACCTACCTACCTCCAATTATAACTATTCAAAATGGTCACCGAGCGCATAGAAATCGGTGCAGTTTGCCTTATGCAAATTAACGACAAAACTGCATCACAGAGGAGGCGGTCAGCGCAGAAGTGGCGTAACCTACAAAAATGTCGAGTTGAGATAATAGTGTTGAAAGATTTATAATCTGGAGGTGGTTCAAGTAAAAGTTGCAACAAAAAAGTGTAATTCACTGTGGAATACATTTTTGGTCGATATATCAACTACTATTAAACGTATCATTTAAAGCCCCTTCCAATTGATAAGTTAATCTGGGAATTTTCGTGGGTTACGTCACTTTTGCGCCTGAACGCCCTACATACTAAAATGAGAATTTATTTTGCTCCTCGTGTAGGTACTTAAGCGAATAATGTACATATTGCTTGTGATATAGGTAATTATTAGGTAGTAAAAATATAATTCCACTTGTATCATTGTTATCTCACCATTATATCAGTACTAGATATATATAAACAATGACAAAAGTACACAAATGGTGGTAACCTTGGTAGGTACGTATAGTAAAAACAAATTACGCATGCGCAATTTTCTAGGCGGTTACACGATGATATCATTACCAAGCCTTTTACGCCGATGAATTACCGACCCATGAGTAGGTCCATATTAAATACAATATTATAATAAAGTGGAGTGCAAACGAGGGTTAGTCGTAATTGAATTTGCGTAATAGAAAAATGCGCAAGCATTATTTTTAACAAATGTCACAGAACTAGAATTAGAGTAATCAAATCACGAATGTACCATGCGTCATAATATCCATGTACTTTTTTCTTTGTTTTCATTCAAAATAACAACTAATTGAAATACGTACAAAATAAAAAGATACGAAATGAACGTAAATTGTTTTGTTTAAGACTATTATAATAAATTTACATCTACATATTTCAAAACCAATGGTTTCTTCATCGGGATACAGTGTATACTTTATGACGCATAAAAAATATGAAATAAATGTTGTACATAATAAAACAATATAATACTTTTATACGTTTTGATTGTTTCCTTTAAAAAAAATTGTTTCTATCGTTGTTATGTTTACACTTTTCATACTTTTATGTTAATAGCACACATGTTGTGCCGTATATATAAATAAATATCTATACCGATTCATATTATATTACGAGGCACTCCAAATATCGAGTATGAAAAGACCAGTGACCATGAAAAGATCGATAAAAACTTTATTTCATGAACACATAATACTGAAGAAAATATTATACATATTATTATATTTATTGTGTTCAACTTTAATTTGTAGAATTCCGTTTTGTATTTGTAGAAATATTATACGTGGACAAAAAATTGGTTTCACTCAGAAATCATAAAATGCAAACACTCCCTGACGCCCTCTTCTACCATATAGTTACCAGCTGCTGACACTACAGACAGATTTAAACTTCACATGGCAAATTGAATTTGATAGCCACATGGATCTGGACTGGAAGACCACAATACTTGGCTAGTTCGGTTTTGAGCAGAAAAGGGCAGCTCCTCTGATAGAGAATCAACTTTTAACGGATTTAATTGTATTTCTTATAAATAGGATGAACGTGGGCATGCTGATTATGTTATACAGGTATTACAATAGAACCTGCTTGAAGTAACGAGTAACATGCATCCCTAGAAATTAGAGACAAACTCAAGATTAGAGCTGAACAACCGTTCATAGTTAAGTGGATATCGGCAGCATAAGAACAAGTCGTTCCGACTCGTGTATGGTACAAACTACCGACATTCATCTCTCCTCATTCATTTAAGGGCCAGCACTCAAAAATGGCCCTAAACATCATTTTGCAGATTGCTAACTTAAGCAATACCACAAATGATTTGTCTGTAAATTCTATACGGGTAGTTAGGAAAATTTATAAGGTTTCAAAAGAGAAAAAACCTCTGTAGTAGTAAAACGTCCCAAAATGTCTGAAAATAGGTGCAGTTTGAAAACCAGTGAAATCAATTTTGAAAGTTTTACCTAAAATTCCACTATATATTTCATATAGAATTTAAAAGATTACAGTTTGAGAATTATTCTCTTTTAAAACCTTATACATTTTGCTTATCACCCGTATAGAAATAACACATAAATCATTCGTAGTATTTCTTGAGTTAGCAACCTGCAAAGTGCGTATTTTCGGGTGCTGACCGTCGAGACCGTTTAACAAATCCCCTCCATCAATCTCTCACATCTCCCAATCATAGACTGCTGTGAGTCAAATAAATTATTAGTATACGAGTACATGGTTTTATTAGATCGGAAGGTTTTGCCACTCGGCCACACCGATTCGTCTTCATTTTTGTCGATAATTTTAATTCGTGCAGACATTTCAGAAGCCAGAAAAAAAACGATAGACCAACTTCAATCAGAGTCATGTCAAAAAGACTTCCGCAATTATTATCTAATAGTCCGATAAAACCGCAACACTGTCCGTTCCCACAGCGGAAGTCACATACGCAGTGCCGGTGAAAAATGATTTTTTTGGGGCAGTGCCCAAACTACCGTCTAAATCTTCATGCAAAAAATTGAAATAAAAAAAAAAAATCATTTTCTGCTTCAAAACATCAATAACGACGTATTTTTCAACCTAAGCACTCCAGCTCACTCAGAAGTCACGAGCCGCCACTGCACATACGAGTAGGGTTACCAGATGGTATCCAAAAAGAGGACATTCCTCATTTTCCACTTTAAAATAATGTTCTTCATTCATTTTATAAACCGTTTTCATCTTCCATTGTCTAAGGCTGAACGATACGGGATACACTTAAACGTGAAAGGGATATGAAATTGTATGACCAAATTTGCAAACTAAAACAGAAAATAATTTTTTAAATATAGTACCCCCACTGCATAAGCAATGGAGCGGTATCATTCTCAAGGTTGAATACTTTTTCAGAAATTCCTAAAAACAAAGTCCATTTCTATTTAGCATTCCTGGTCACAATTGCAATGTGGAAATGGTATTTTCATTAATAAAGGGTCGACGAACCGATAAAAGAAAAAAATCTGTAAAGTGAATCACTTTAACACAATATAAATTAAAACATACGCAGTGACCTTAACTTTTCTTCTAAGAATTCCTCTCCAAAATAACTAATAATGAAAAGTATGAAACTAAATACTTTGATATTTATATAAATATCACGTAATTTTCGTGCCCTCATACTAGGTCATTTATTTGTCCTTCATTCCAATTTGTTCATTTGGCAACCCTAGCTCTAGATGCGTGTAAATTACACAATATGAACTTGCAGCAACTTGATGTCCGGGATATATATAAAATAAGGACGCCGAATAAACCATCAGGAGAGTTTGTGTGATGGTATCGAAGGGATGTGTTTCTGCAAGAATGGTGCGATTATTGCTTCCACTTTCTTGTCGGCCGAACGGACTCGTTCTACCGACACAGTACAGGGCCCCTACATGGGACGACCAAGGCTAGGGAGTGGCGGTCTTTCACAGGCCAACTGATAGTGATTCATGAGACGGTTTGCTTCAATTAATCAGAGCCCGAATCAAAACAAGAACTTGCTTATACTCGTATAAAGATACTAGTGGTTACCTCCTGAGTTCCAATTTTTTGTTATTATTAGAGCAATGTATAGATTCTTCAAAGTTGGGTGTTCAAGCATCGACTAAAAACTAAAATTCGATAAAGAACCGAAAATCATCAAAATATATTTTTTTTTAAAACCGAATTAAACTTACATATTTTTCAATTATTTAAATATTAATACTTGTTATAACTTGATATTTAATTGCAAATTAATATTACTTAGGAACTACAAAATGTCATTACTACGGCTACACCAAGATACTCACAATTTTTTTTTAAATGTTTTCACATTTCGCGTTTGACAATTCGTTTGAAAGAAACAAGACAAAATACCATAACTTTTTTTGTTGTTGCGTTTTTTATTATTTATAATTTTGATTTTGTTTTTTATTTACCTAACTTCTAATACATGGGTATTTCGATACACACATTTCAGAAATACATCAAAATCGCCTTTCCATGTAATTGTCTTCCTTGCAAAACGTTAAATAATAATAAAAGTTTAAACGTAAAATTGTTTAAGAATATAATCTAGAATCACCTTCTTTCGGAAAGTACCACTGATTTCTGAACACTCTGATTAAAGTAACAAAATGTGCGTTATAGACCGGTTTCGGTTGAACTCAACCTTCATCGGGAACGTACACATATAAAACTTTAGAATATATCTGCATGTTCCTTATGAAGGTTGAGTTCAACCGAAACCGGTCGATAATGCATAATATACCAGACGTGACTATCAAAGTTTGTAATACCCTTCGTTTGCATAACATCAACCAGTACATAACTCAGTAGGTGGTACGACTAGATACGAAATCAACTACTGAGTTCGTGCAGTTTCGAACAAGAGACGACTCGATACGTTCTCGATCGAGCTGGCATGTAGTACTGGTCAGGCTCATACAGACGACCTGATCACAAACGAGAGAGAGAGAGAGAAGCGACTAGATACGCGTCTCTGTCTTGTTTGTTTGTCTGCACAAATAATTAATTGTGCAACGCCCGACTTTAATTTTAACCTGATAGAAGCGACTAGATACGCATCCCTATCTTGTTATGTTTGCACAAAAAGAGGATTTGTGCAAACGCCCCATTTCAGTACATATTGGCTTTCGACAAGCGTAGTTCCGGGGTTTTAGAAGAAGTGATGATAAGAGTGCACGTTGTCGTTTTCTTTTTCCTACGCCTCTGAACCTCGTTTTCGTCCCGAGACGCTACTGGGTGCTAACGGGACATTTCTCCGACCCCCGCCACCCCTACGGTCGCTCCCGGCGACGGTCCCGAAAACAGAGCGGGCTCTCATTGGTCGAGCTCCTCTGATCCACAAAAAACTTATCAAAATTATTGTTCTACCAAAATTGTCTGTCTTTGTAAGCGATTCCTGCGGCTGCGGTGACTGATCTAAATAAACGATCTTTTCTGATCTGTTCATTAGCACCCGCGGAATCGAGTAAACTTGCTTAATTTATGTATGTACAATGCATTTTTTTATTATTTGACGGCAAAGTATCACCTGTCCTACTTTGACCCCCATGACATACTTTGTAACAATTTTGGCTTCCTTAATAAAAAATAGGTGAAGATTGCAATAGGCTCAATTCAAGCAGAAGGTCGTGATTTACATCCTAATTTTTTGATCAAGTCGATCCAAGATTGACAGAGTCTACGGCAGCTCGCGAAATATTCACGAGTTCAAACTGCCCGATTCGCCGCACGGTATCGCACCGAAGTACTTGAACGACGAGTACATTTCTAAAATTCAGAGTATTCTCACGGATTCAACACGCCTTCTACCTACTTCGCCTGCATCTTCACCCGGCCTGAAAACCGACCGTGACTTTCTCTTCGCCCTCACCACCTCCTTGCAAGAAATCGTTTGCCTTTTTCAAGGCATTTCTCCCTTCCTTCCTACCCTGCTCTGAAGCGTCGAAGTGGCCAGCCTGATCTTCTTCTTCTAAAAACGTGCGCAAGAGTTTACAGATCTTGTCCCGTACACATAAGTATAAATAAAATAAAGTGACTTAAAAAAAAACAGTTTGTTCATTTAAATTATAATGTCAAACAACAAAGTGGTTTCGATTAAATAAAAGAAAATAAAAAATATGCACTTGGATCAATTTACGCATTTTTTTATTATTTTTGAGCCATCTTTGTGTTGCCATTTGAAACCTTTTTAACAATCGCGGCGCCCTCAATATGTGGCTACTTTTAAATGTCGACTTGTACACTTACTACTTTGGACAGGGTTTAATTCTCGGATTTAAAAAAATGCCATTTTAAGATATGTTATAGAAATAACATTGCTATACCTACTCATATATTCATATATATATATACAATACAGCAACGTTTTTCTAGAACCCGGAAATTCTTGGTAGAAGAAGTTGGACAAAATTCATGCCGCCAAATCTCACCATTCGAGAGTTTTACCTGCTTCAGCACACAAATTTTCCGCTTCGTAGTTAAGATGATGGTTAAATAGATTTCAGCTCATACACTGGACGCACATTATCCAATTCAATTCAAAAGTCTTCTGAAAGTATTCGACATGCTCCGCCGAACAAAGTTCACGTAGTTACATAACTACACCAAAGACTCTTAAAAATAAGAAAAAACACTGACAAAAACCTAAACCCTCGTGTTACTGCATCTTGAACAACTGGTTAAAGAATGTACAAAACGTTTTCTAAAGTGGTAATTCAACCGAACAAAACAAAAACAAACAATGTGAACTTTGCTCGATGCGTGCTCAGCTGAATCCCTGGAAGTGAGCAAGTGAGGCGAGCGGTGTGACCATCATAATGTAGTCACCAACAGTCAGCAGTCCGCAGTCAGGTATCAGTCGATCAGGCCACTCAAGGCAATTCGGTGTGATTCAATCAAGCGTCACACACATTGTAATGCTAATCATATGAAACGGCATCATGTGGAAATTACTACTAATTCAATGAAACCGTTCCCTTGGTTCCTATGCACGGACAGACCTGGATAAAAAAACATGTCCTTTGCCTATTGTATTAGGACCGAGACAATATGCGGGGGATTTAATTTGTCCGACAATTTAATGTGGTACGTATGGGCAAAGAGAACGCCGTCATTAGTATGTCGAAACTGGGTGCAAATTTTTAAAGATGAGTCTACTCAACATTATGATAATTTAAGTTATTGTAATAAACCAAGCGAACTGGATAAATAAAATACAACAAATACATTATTAACCTTCCACTATTGTGTAGGAACGAGATAATTATCTGTGGTGTTTTGGAAAAAGGGAGACGAGTCAATATTAATGAAGAACATATTTTTTAAACACTTAAGCGTTGCGTTTCTCGATTCAAAGAATACAACTATTATCGAAGGTGATCCAGTTTTATTTTTAAATAAATGTTTTGATAAACAGAGACAACTTGATGTTGATAACATGTGCGTGTTGATTTATAAATAATGTGACTCATCTCTATAGGTCGACAGCTAATATCTCGGAATATATTTTTCCTAGCGGACTCGTCTCTCTTTTCCGCGTAGAAAAAATAATTTGTTTGGCATACTTAACTCCATACCGCATTTTTAATGACTCATCTCCCTTTTCCAAAACACAATCTTACATAGACCGTATGCTCAAAGGGAACGCCCGTCAGTAGTACACTGAAACTGGGTGCAAAGTTTGAAAGATGAGTCCACTCAACCATACAAGAGAGATGCGAACCAGATAAACATAATAAAACAATATATTTTATATCTGTGAATCATATTAACCTTTGCCCAAATAGAGGCTGATAAATTCAATAAAATTCGAGTCATACATTAGTCATCCGATATTTAAACATGTCTTAGATCTTTTTTGAATGACATGTTATGGTTCAATGTTGAGTCTGACAATTGAGGAGGATCCCACGGCATTCCTCTGTTGGAATTAACCCTGGATCCGTTCCTGGAACCATGTCTAATTCAGTGGACTGTAGCGAGGCATCCGGTCGGTGATTCACCTTGAAACATCGCGATGGATTGACTGATTTTGCTCACAATAATTTAGTCAGATAATTTTTACGGAGAATCATAATTATGTACATAGATGAACCGTCTTACTTATTAGAATCTTACACGCTGGTTCAGCGTTAGGACATTTAAGCCGGCCTTAACCTCGGTTTAAGATCGATATAAGTGTTTTAAAAAAAATAGGTTGTTAACACGATAACCAAACGTTCACATCATGCGCCAGTACGTTTTAAATGTGTGCTTATTAAACAGTAGCCAGAAAAATAGTAATCACGAGAAATAAAAATATTACATGTAAGAAAGAGCGAATATGAATAAGGCATAGAACAAAACATATATTATAACATAACATCTGATGCGACCTGCCAGGTAAGTATGTTTTTCTGTATCTGTTTGTACATAATTACTTAAGAAATATTTTGTACAGCGCCCTTGAAGTGATTTTTCACAAAAACGGCGCTATACAAATCATCCAACTATTATTATTATGTTTTGTCTGTAGATATATTCGAATACGATAATTCACCCTAATTAGAGTGTTTGCTCGATAAGTCGCACTATTTTTTAAATTTTAATGGGGCACCGTCTTTATTTGTTCTACTGTAAGAGAAAATATCGGGATTTAATAAATCCAGACTTACAATGCCTAATTCCAACCTTACGCGCCGCGTAATATTTACACAACGATTATAAGTAAGGGGAATATTGTTTAAACCAAGCAGAGATATATATGGAAGGGCGCGTTTTCAGGTTTGAAGTATTGCAGTACGTTTTTTAAATAAAACCCATAGCCTAACAGAACTACAACTATTAAGATGTGAATCAGTGTAACTTTTACTGCGTCGGCCTTTTAAATGTTATGCAAAACTGAAACTGAAAATGTATTAGATTTGGTGACCTGGTTTTGTTTGCCATGCAAATATTATTTTCATGCGGTAAACATACGGGCGAACCTTTTCCGGGTACAGGTCGACCTTTTGGTGGCGCAATTAATTATAAGTAACGACGCGCGATGGTAGTTGTGAGTAATGCAGCTGTGGGAGGCATGACTAAGCCGAGAGCAAAACCTGTATCGATAGAAACCTACGGCGAGTCGAGCCGCGCAGGTGACGGCCGGCCAGCAGCCAGCAGCCAGCCAACTTACTATCGCACAATGGGCCGTGGACTCCCTAATGGCAACATTGCAACACCGGCTCAGACTTAAACTTGTAATAAAATGTAACTAAAGTAGCGCATGTTTATTACTATTATTACTCTTTAATACTACGCCTGATCTCTGATAACAAAACTGTATATTTCTATACGTTTCCGATTGATTGGCGCTCGACGTGTTATTTATTAGTTAATAATATTATTCATTTTCAAAATGTTGTTAATCCTCACCCTTGTCGATTTTGAGCGTGTTGTCAATAGTAAGGTCAATTATTGAAGTACTGCAACGTTGCACAATAACTGCAAAACAATTTGCAAAACACAAGTCGAGACAGCGGCAAAGCTATGTAGACTAAATAATTTAGCGCAGCCTTTGGCAATTAGCGTTACGCAAGTCCGAAATATCGGATTAGCACTCGAGGAGTAACAGAGAACGAAGCGGGCAACAACAATAACAGATCGCTGCAGATACAGGCGAGTGCACTGTACACCGTCACCACTTGCAATGTGAGATCACTGTACTAGGACGACTATAACTACCAAGTCTCGGGAACAAAGGTAGCACACACTTGACACTAGACTGAAAACTGAAGGAATTGAGCCCCGGACTTGCGCTCGAGTTCTCACTTCTCACCACTCGGAGATCGTATAAATCTGTAAACTCAATTGAAAAATCGTTCCAACGGCCGCGTCGTGTGCTCTTGCTATTTTGTATGCAATTTCCTCGATAGGAAAACAGAAAAAGTGGTCCGGCGATACTTCTTTTTCGATCAAAGTGAATCAGAATTTGAACGGTTTGCTCGGCAGGTGCAATTATTAGACAGTTTGTTTGGAGCAAGAGCGACTGTTTGCGGGCAAGCTGATGGCGCGTGCAGCGGGCGAGCCGACTGCGCGGCTGACTGGTGCTGGCCGCCGCCTCGAGGGGGAGGGGGGTCACCTCCCAACAGTCCTAACTACACCACCGACGCGAGATGCTCGAACCACGATCGCCCGGGTTCAGATCCTGAGGCCGGTACTGCGAAACAACACTACACTTGTTTAACTGGAACAAGAAATGGACTAGAGATTTCGATAAGCCGAGTAATGACTTTTTAATACGGAACCTACGTATCGTAATTCTATGTTCACAATAGCACAGTATGTTTGAGAAAATCCAAAATATCAAAACAAGTTTTGAAAGAATTTATCCAACACAAATTATATACCTATAACATAATTTTGTCGAAAGTTATAACATTTTCCTGCCTAAAAAGCAATCAAGATAAAAATTTCAGGTCTGGCTCGTCTTCCGAGATAACCCAGGCGTGACTTTTCTCGAGCGATTAATCTTCCCGCAAAAAAAACTTCCCAGAAAGTTACTTAACATTAATTTACTATGCTTTAACTAATTTCAGAACGAATGAAAATATGACTTGGATGAGATTACTACAGGGAATTTAACATTAAAAGCTGAAAAGAAAATTGAAGGGTATTGAGCAGTGATTAGAACCATTTTTGATAGCATAATATTTGATCTTGAGCGAGATTGATTATCGAACCTCGCTAACCGGTCGTCTTGGAGATTGAAGCGCGACCTTGGACCGAGAGTCAATTAGAATCTAATACTAAACTAAAGACTTAAGGTTAATACCAATTTAAACCTTCACCATTGAGAGCACTCCTGAGAACAGTTGTGTGATTCCGGCCTTGTATGTATATATACATAATAATATCTATACAGCCGCCAAATAAATGCGGCAGATGCCCGCTCCAACCAACAGCTGTTGGGTTTATACTGTTTATAGGAGCGCGGAACCTTTCCTCTCGCATTTCTTCCTCCGCAGTGACCTTTACCCTCGTCACGGTCACCAGTGAAATATCTATCAACTTCCGATCGGACTACAAATCGTTGGTTTCGTAAAAACTCCGCTGAAAAAATAGCCTTGGTTTTTAACACAGTTTACAGAATGTCATTCAAATTGAGAAAATCGAGAGTTTTAATGAAAAATTCGTCGAATTAGTTAAAAATCCATTTAAAAATACTATTTTTAAGACTACCTAACGTAAACACAATTTTTAATAATAGAGGAACATAGAAATACACGGATAAAAGGAAAATGACAAAATAAAAATATATTGTAGTGTTATTAATTGAATATGCAAAGTTGTACGTAACTTACATGTTTAGAATGAAACGATAATAATATGAGTAAAAAGATATATATATATTTAAAGAAAGACAAACATTTCCGGGCTACGAATAAGCTGACAATATTTGAAAATCTCTTACTATCATCACACTAAGCGGAAGATGTTACTTGTGTCGTGACGGAGAACTTAGCCAGTCGAGGAATTGAACTTACGACGCCTGGGTGGGACCCAGACGCGATGCCGACTCAGCCACTGACCTGTCAATTTAGAATTTTTATTTTGAATATATGATATGATACAGTATTTGAAAAACACAGAAAGGACGAGTGTAATCATTTCGCTAGAACTAATTGTGACTCAACCCCATTCGTACAGAATTCGAACCCAGTACCTCCTCATAGTCTATCCTGAAATTCTTCTCACCTTACATAATTTTCGAGGGATAAACAAAGACATCTTAGATATCATAAGTTCAACGGTCATACTTTGTATTAAACAGAATGCCATCAGTACTTTATGTAAAATTAACGACTACGCAATATAAGATATAAAAAAAATGTTAAGGACGTACATATTATGAGATAAAGGAAAAAAAAATGTCCAACAAACATACAGAAAAAGTACGTAATAAATTACGAGGCGCACATTTTTTTTATAATATCGGTGGCATTTGTTGACATTCAAAAGTTGGTGACGGCATCCATGGACACGAACATGTTGCAATGTTTTAGTCATCTATAGGAATTAGGAATTGGTATATTTTATGGTAATAAATAATGAACTAATGCACTGCGTGGGCTCATACCTCAGTGGCATGGAAGGTATTATATGCGAAGAGCGCATTATTCATAATATGGCAAAACGAAGGTGGGCGGTAGTTGTTCTGTCACAATCCCACCCTTCTTTAATCACAGCCTACAAATTATGTAAAGCATGTTGTTAAACTGTAATTTAAAAGATGCTTAATAAATATATAACGAAAACTGTTAAAGCTATTCAAAATAATATTAGGCAAGTAGACCAGTCTATAACAAAGTGGGGAGAGCTTCTCTGAAACATCTTGGTGGATTTATTTGGTGAAACAACCTAGTTTGCATTACATAAGGTGGATTTAAACGGGGTCAGCACTATCGAAACCACCACCATAATACGTATCGGAGACACACAGAAGGTCTGAAATTTATCGCGGTAGCCAGTGATTTTTTGTTTTTTTTTTGTTTTATTCATCTACAGAATCTCAATGTACGACACTATACAGTGGTACAACCTGTGTTGGGAGCAGGATTAAAGCAAACATCCGGATAGTGGAATCAATCAAAGCCATCAGTCTCCTCTAATGGAAGCAATCTTCCCAACAAGCCCTCCATTGATGTGCTTCATGTAACCCTGAGTGACCAGCTCAGGTATGGGGGCTCCATCGAGGCCAGAGTAAAGTTAGCCTCAGAAGCTGGGCGTACTGTACGAGTACAGATCCTTTAATAGTACACAACTGCTGACCCTGCACAAATCCCAAGTGCGCCCCACTGTAGAATATGGCTCCAAACCTCTGGTAGAGAACCCCAAAACATCTGAAAAAAACCCTCAGTCATTTTTTCATTTAAGTGTAATGTCAAACCATAAAGTGACTGATTTCTTATTTTTATAGATTGTGCCGCTTTTTGATCCTAAATCCAGATTTTTATTTTATGGTAAAAATCCCTATTTTTGAAAAATAATACAGATTATTTATGCTGGTTGAGAAGTACCTACCTCGAATCCCAGTAATCATGAATTGGTTTATTTCTTTTCATTGATTAATCAATATTATAAAATTTAGAATACTACTTTTACTTCGAGATGTTCCAGGAAAAAAAAAATTATTTGTTAGATAATTATCAGGTAAAATATAAAGGAAACTTTCTAAGAACAGATCGTATGGTTTTCCACATTGCGAGGCATCAATATCAGAAACATGGCTGTAGTAGCATTTCGCGGTTTCTTTTGTTGTTAGTAAATTGCGTTCAGTTTCGAGGGAAATTAATAATTAATATCGGAGTTTTGTACAGGTGGGATGAGATCAGAGGCTGCGGAACATGTTAACGGCGCGAGGACAGGCGTGGGAGTTATTATTTTATTAGCCATTGTTGTTTTGTGTACAAATAAACACATCTTAACTATCAAAGCACAGGAATGCAGTAGTAAAAGTTTGTGTACTGCTTAACTAAATCATTTTTTTTTTAATTTCAAATGTTCCATTCATCAGAAAATACCACCAAGCATTTTTTTTTTTTTTTACTTATTTTTATTCCAACTTTAAAATCGGATATTATGTAGAATCGGTAATCTTGGCTACTCTATTTTCTTCTAAAATTTTTGTTAATTTATTTGGGGTTAGTCAAGTTAGATACTGCCCTATTTCCGCGAGTTTTTTTTTCCGAAAACAACCTGTTTTCTAATTGAGAAAAGCGCATAATACACAAAATGGTGTCTTGTTCTAAAACAATTGAAATCTAAAACAAATTTTCTGTACTAAGTTTAGATTGTGACAAATCATCCAACACGAATAAGAATACAATCGATTATTCTAAAATGCTAATGGACCGAAACGAAAACACGACATGTGTTAATAGTTAAAACAGAGGGTTTTAGTAATGATAATAATAGTACACAATGGGAGAACAGAACAAACAGAGCGTCTCGTCGCTAGCCATAAGGCATGCTGCGCGGCTTAATAATGTGACACCATACTCCAGAAGCATAATTTAGAAAGCATCTCTCGAATCCGTTCGTAACGATCTATGTGGCGGGCTGGCAAACAAATTAATTTATGTAAACATTCGCATAATAATTATTCGTCTCAAGGACGGAGTACTCCAATATTCACGTCTATGGAGGTTAGGGGTGGAATACCATTGTGGATGCCTGTTTGGCTCTATACTCAAATAAAGTGAAGCACGAGTATATGTGCTTCGCTTTATTTGAGTATATAATCGTATATATATTCCCGATGAGGAAACATGTTGATATTTATATAATAATAAAGTGGTGAATACAAATTAAAAGTGAATACCATTGAGAAATTATAGAAAAGATTATATATCCGATCATTTTACCAATCAGAGAGATTAAACAAAAGGGACATCTAGAATCAAATCTGATCCATGATGAATTTAAAAAAATATATTACACAATTTCGATGGCACTAGGACAAGCGGGGTCTTTCGACGGGTGTAATGTGTTTTTGTACGTACTGCCGATGCTGCGACATGAATAATAAAATGCACATGTTGCAATTGCCGACGTCATAAAGTCGATGTGAATCTCCGAGCTGTTTCATCTCCGGCATGTGGACTGCGGATTGGATGGAACAGGCGATATGGATGCGATTTGTGAAAATACTGTACACTTAACGGTTACGATTCGATAACTGAATATTGTTCCGTACTTTTTCTGCGTGAATATTTTCACACTAAACATCCGGAAAAGATAAAACACAGACCGATAAAGTTAAATATACCTTATTTAATTGGAGAGACTTGTTAGAAATTAAGTACAAGATTGAAGTCTGATAAGGACATTAAAGAAAGACTGAGTCGAAGAAGAATTGAAACTTTCAAAGGAAGCGAGTCTAACAGTCCACAATGAAAATCTGGAGATTCGAGACAAGCGTGTAGAGCGGATAGGGGAGAAGGAGTTTAAGGAGAATAATATAATGTGATGTATTAATGTGAATGAAGCAAGAAGTTTTGCAAAGTAGCATTTTATCCTATCTGCCTATACCCATGCAAATAAATTGCGTGATGATTAGTTAGTTATAAAGGAAATTCACCGATTTGATTTAGCAACAGATATTTTCTCAGAAACGTCATGATCGATTAGTTGAAATGGGTGAAGGTAGGAATGCCGCGGTTTCCGTTCAGTCCAATATTTGAGAGGTGATACCAGGAAGATCATAACACTCGACTCACTCTGACAGCCAGTTGGCTCACCTGCCGGGGGTTTTATTAGATTGAACTTATTTGCAAAACTATTTCGGTTGAAGCAATATTTCATAAATTTAATACCTTTGGGTTTCTCCGGGAATATGGTAATGACAGTAGTGCCACATTATATAGACTAACCAATGAGAGAAATAATCAAAGCTTACGAACTTAAAGTGAAAACATTTTTCATGTTTCATTAAATACCTCCCATAATTATAAATAAACCCCTTTTCAACATTACATAAAAAAATAAGGTTCAAGATAGGTCGACGAGTCGTAAGATGTTCATTTTTATCTTATAAAATATTTAGTTTGTCAAATATTTTGGCTATTTGGAGTCGATATAATGTTTACATACAATTAAATATTCTGCGTCGAGACGACCCTAGGATAAATAATTATTAACCTGGGAATACTATTTTTTGATAGCCTCGAAACTTCTTGAAATTTGAGATTTTTAAGAATAATTTATTTATTTATAATAATAATATTTATTTGAAACACCCATTACTACGACACTACAGAAATATTTAAGAAGGCTTTGACTGTCCAACTAGGAACAAATCCCGTTTGAGGACAGTCAAATTGATAAGTTTAGTTAATATTAATATTAATATACATATACATGAGAGAATATAAAAGAATCCATAAAGTTAATTTAAGAAAAAATAATAGAAAATTGTGTTTTTTTTTATTTTTTACTGTATTGTAGAGTAATAATGAATTACATATGAGATATAAAAGTTTAAAGTATGATATGCATTTTTTAATTGAATGTAGATTATTAATGAATTACCTATGAGATGTAAAAGTTTAAGTATAAAGTATAAAAGTTTAAAGTATGATATGCATTTTATAAATTTACTGTAGGGAAAGAATGAATTACATATGAGATGTAAAATTTGAAAGTAAAAAGAATAAAAGTTTAAAGTATAAAAACTAAAGTATGATATGCATTTTTTAAATTAGTGTAGATTAATAATGAATTACAAATGAGATGTACAAGTTTAAAATACAAAGTATAAAGGTTTAAAGAATATAAGTTAAAGGTGCGATATGCATTTTTTAATATGGAAAGTTTTATTTGTTAACCGCAAAATTCATGACTGTAATTCGTGGCAAGCAGCAGTAAGCGGTCTATTAAAAAAAAAGAAATGGCATCATTCAAAATCGAGCAAAAGTTATAGATATTCCTCACAAAAATCAGAAATCGACCATCCGATGCCTCACTAAATACCTTGACAATTCTAAAACATTATTTTGGCTTACGAGTACAAAAGTAAAATATTCATATTTTTTATCACAAATTTCGAACCAACTTTACGTGCGTAATTGAAATTAAGTTTTTTTCGTAATTGCTGTTTTCCTCGTTTTTGTGATTGTCATTATATAGTTTTTTGCTAATTAATCTTTTCAGATGTGCCCGTAGGTTCACTGCGTAATAAATAAAATTAATTTATAAAACAGATGCCTAGGTATATATCATTATTTAAAAATAAAACATTCTAATAAATTAATATTTATTAATGTGTGCTAGAAACGCTCTTTCATCCCTTATTTTTTCCCATGGTTTTACAAAAAAAAAATAATAAGAAAATTATTTTCTACATGCATGATTGTTTAAATAATGATTCTAAAGAAATGGCGACATACATAGGCCTGCCTGTGTGGGTAATAAAATTACATATTATGAGTAATTGAATACATGTATATTATTTAAGTAATATAGCACAAGAAAGTATATAACGTGTAATGGAAATTTAGAAGTTACAGTTAAAGTAAGCAGTATTGTAGTACGTGCAATATGTTTCTCATTTTATAAAATTTAAAAAGTATTATGACTTCGATTTCTAGGAGACGAAAATAAATTGTGTCCTGTATCCGGAAATTGAGAAAAAGTCGAGACATCAGAACCTTCACGTACAACACACACATGCAAAAAATGAAGATGTTTGTAAGAGAGCAAATTCCACGGCGCGAAAGGCCCTTACATCATATCATCATTGATAAGAAAAAAAATCCAATAGCATACGAGTACATAGGATCCTTCAGAGCCTATATAGGATCAAGTATCAAGGAAACAGAAACAGTAGCGGATATAATAATATATTTCAGCTTTAAACCTATTTTATGATTACATATTCAGACGTCTTGAGAGAGTTCAGGCGGGTCATCATTGTCTCGGAAATAGAAAGGAACAGTCCGCCGCGCTTGGAGAGCTACCATCGGCTCTCGGCTTGTCGTTTATCGCGAGACAAAAGAAATGAATTCATTAGAAACAACTGACGCCTTATCGCAATGATTAGACTTAATTAGACAGGCCAAGGTGTAATGTTGTGACAGTATCTGCATTGAAAATATCGATTTCTTGTGAGGATTAACACATTTCATTGAAATATGTACCTATAAAATAAAAATAAATACAACACTAAAAATAACCGTTATCGATGCATTGTAAATTTCAATTGTCACGATAATGGGACTTTATTTGGTTTCCCAATAATCAACCAATGAATAAAACCAGCAAATACTATGATAAAACACGATAAAAAATCGTTTTAAAATATACAAAACCAGGAACGAATAGAATTTTATTATTTAAGGGCCAGCTCTCAAAAATGGACCTTAATATCACTTTATAGATTGCTAACTCAAGCAATACTAAAAATTGACCTAAACATCACTTTGTAGGTTGCTAACTCAAGTGATACTAAACGTGGACCTAAACATCACTTTGTATGTTGCTAAGTCAAGCAATACTAAAAATGGACCTAAACATCAGTTTGTAGGTTGCTAACTCAAGATGGAACATGGATGGATCAAACATGGACCTAAACATCACTTTGTAGGTTGCTAACTCAAGCAATACTAAAAATGGACCAAAACATCACTTTGTAGGTTGCTAACTCAAGCAATACTAAAAATGGACCAAAACATCACTTTGTAGGTTGCTAACTCAAGTAATACTAAACATGGACCTAAACATCACTTTGTAGGTTGCTAACTCAAGCAATACTAAAAATGGACCAAAACATCATTTTGTAGGTTGCTAACTCAAGCAATACTAAAAATGAGTTATTTGTAAATTCTATACTTGTAGTTAGGAAAACGTATAAGGTTTCAAAGGGGAAAAAACCTCAAACTGTAATCTTATGAATTCTATGAAATACATACCAAAATGTCACATTTGAAAACCAGTGAAGGCATTTTTTAACGTTTTACATAAAATACTACCTACATATAGAATTTAAAAGATTACAGTTACAGTCTTTTGAAACCTTATAATTATTATAAACCTTATTTGTTCCTAACTAGCCGAATAGAATTTACGGATAAATCATTAGTGGTATTTCTTGCATTAGCAGACTACAAAATGTGCATTTTTGGGTGCTAACCGAAAATTAAATCGAAACGAAAACTCGTAGACGATAACCACATCAAAGAAAAAGTTCATAGATAAAGAAGTTGTTAAAAAGCAACAATAAAAATACAGGTATGCGTATTAATAAATGATAATAAATAAATGTTAGATTGTCCCACCTTCCGAGGTAAACACTTTGACACAGTAAGTCACCTGTTCACAAGAAAATGCAGCGGTCGCGGGTAGCGAGTGTAGCGACAGGCCAACTTCTCACAGAACAGGGGATACGATCACAACCTTAATATATCATCCGTAAATACATAAAATAACAGCGTGGGTGTCAGAAGCACAGATTACAACATTCGGAAGACTGTTCGGAAAACAACACAAAGAAATCACTTGTCAAAGTAAATCAATGTAAAAATGCACATATTTTCAAATGTGATTTATTGCGCGGTCAAATTATTTTGAGATTTTAAAGAACAATAAAATTAATTGTCGTAGAAGGATCTACGAAACTGTCGTAGCCGGGACTAACTCGTCGTAGGCGAGAGGCGTAGCAGTATTTTGCTACGAAGCGAACGACTACGTGCGATCGGTCCGGTGGGGCGGGGACGAATGGCGGGCTAGGGGCTGAGGGCTGGAGCTGTAGGGTGGGTGGTTGGTGGTGGGTGGAGAGTGGGGGCGGGGTGGGGAGAGATAGGGCGGCCTGGGCGGCAGCGGGGTGTCGAAGCGGCAGGGAGGGTGGCCGCCCGGGTCAGCACTGGATGAGCTCTATTATTCTTATCCCGATAAACAATTAAGGAGAGGTTATGGAACATGCAAATGTAAGACAGTTACGCGGGGCGAAATGAAAGGGCAAAAAACGTTTTAATTTCACGATGAAGTCAACATTTACTTTGTAAAAGTCCATTAGGGAATGTAATTTAACAATAATACGGCTGAACTGTACTCGAAACTAAGCCAAGCGGAAATTACCAGGAATTGCCTAGACAAATACGTCAACGAACAATTCTGTTGTGAACTTTCAATATCACTTATTGCCTCTGACTCAGAGAGGATGGAACGCAACACGACTCAGTCATGGCACACAGGGCCTCGCTCCATTCAAATTCGTACATCGTCTCGTACATTATTGCGTTATTCCGCGACTTGGCAAAACCCGATCCAAATATTGGGCCATTCTTCCAGGAACATCTTCGATTTCTGTATTCAAGAACTTGAGTCTTGTTCTGTGTATTTTAAATCACATTAGATAGAACCACGGGGAAGAAGGTATGTTATTTTATGGAATCGATATTTTAGCGATTTTATTTATTGAAATAGTGAATCATGTTATGGTACAGAAGTTCTGCCATCCATCGGAATGTCAAATGAACTTTTAAGGAAACTTGTCTTGATCGACTAAAAATAGCATGCGGTGCAATTAACATTTTTTAATCTCAACAAATAGGTTGCCGCTGCATGTAGAAATGGAATGTTCAAGACACCGTGGAAATATTTCATTCGCCGTCCTCGGTTTTTTCCCACACTACAAATTTAAGTAATAATTATGAATGCAGTGCACACAATAAAGTCACAACTATTTCCGCTATGGCGAATCCTCAGCCAACCCGCATTATGAAGTATTCGATTCATTTTATATCAAGCTCTTTCTTATTAATTATTGCCTTACTTTTTCAACATATGCACTTAAGGTGAAATAATACAAAACTGCGCTACAGAAATGTTATGTTATTATTGTATTTTAGTCTCAATTGGATATTAGGTCACGTTTTTTAATGTATAGGTATAAATAAACAATGCAATAAATAAATATATTTCAATTTAAAAATATACTTTATAAATATACATTGATATCTACATGTTTTGAAAGTGATTCTTTCATAGTTAGGAATATATGAATACCATGTATATATGAATAATAAAATAATAATACTAAGTATATTTTTTAATTCATTTATTAACAATACCAATCGTTTGAAGAAACTATGAATATATTTCGTTTAACAGGGAGAGGGACGTCGGAGAGTTATTATTTATTAATTCAAAATAATGATATATTATTACGCAACACGATAAACATAATGTTTTTAAATAGAAAAATATTTATTAAATATTTTATAAATTTAAAAACAACGTTTTTTTTTGTAATGCGGATTACAAATTTTTGGTTACGTTTAGTTACAAAAACGCAACGACAAATTATTAAACATACTTTTCTCCACTTTAAAATCAATTCGTATTTTAAATATTTTGTAAAACATACAATGGAACGGTCAGAAAAAAGTAATATTTCTGATTAGATTTTGATAAATGCTAAGCCTATGTAAATTTATAAAATATTTAACAAATATTTTTCTATTTAAAAACATTATGTTTATCGTATTGCGTAATAATACTATAATTATTTTGAATTAATAAATAATAACTCTCCGACGTCCCTCTCCCCCTTAAAACCACATGCTTGGAATTTTAATATTTATCATTTGTTTTTTGAAGTAACAAAAATACTCAACGGTGAATTGTGGCAGCGTGAAAATGGCATAGGTTTTTCCCTCCGAATTTTCTAAGTCAATGAAACTACTTGCTGGCAATTTCATTTATGTGATAAGCTATGAAGCTTTGAAATCAACACTTTAAACAGTCAAAAAATTAAACAAAAAAAATTCTGCTTCCAATTGTTCAATAAGAAAAAAGATTTGTAAATAAGGCACATAAATCTCGGCGTAGTAGTACAATGTTTATTACATTAAGGAAACATTGATACAAACGAATTAAAATGCGGAATTCAATCAATCTGAATTAATGGTGCAGTGCGACGCACATTCATCACAATTTATATTGACAGCAAAATTTCGTAAATATTAAAAAAACCTAAATATACTACGAATACTGAGATAACTAGTAATATTTTAACACATATCAATGAAGATTGGTATAAAAAAAAGATAACCTTTATTATCGTAATCGTAAGGACAACACGATTAGTCATTCTAGGTAGCTGGCCGCTACCGATCAAAGATAACAATTATATCAAATATAAAATACATATCTGCGGGATACTTATATGACATAAGCGTAAAATCATGTCTATTTTAGCTCAGTTACCTAATTTATAGAATTTGGAATTAATTTTAAATCCAAATTAAAGTGGTTTAAGTTGATGGATTATTATTTGACATTGAACGAGCCGACATATATAGGTGAAAAATGGATATACAAATAAGTATCAACGTCAAGGATGGAATAAGTAGGTCAAATCTCCGGTTACTCGCGAAATAAGAGTACCTGCCTCAATTCGCCGAGTCAAAGGAAATTATGCATCCAAAGAACTTTATAAATAAGTTATTTAACGTATTCCGCCATCCAGCACTATCTGCGCGCCCATACAGCTGGCAGATCTCAAAGGGGGCGGCATGAAGGGAACCAACTTTTCAATTGAATCAGAGGGAATACGAAAAACGCGCAATAGGCTTTATCAAATTACAAGTAATCTTAGCATAGCGGAAAAACTATTGTAATATTTAACGAGTATTGAATTTTAAGCTCACAACATCTCTTTCATCCTGAGTTATGGCATTTTGAAATGTCCATTTCACTGTCAAACAATAGGACAAGATGCCATATTGCTTGTTCCATATTTTTCCATTGTTCAATAAAGAAAAATAGTGTTGAACTGGCGAAGCCGGGTTGTAAATATTAGTCTAATACATACATTTCTTGTATATATATATATATGAGTATGTGGATTGTAAACACTAGTCTAATTTAAAAATTATACTATATATATGTATGCATGTTTGTTTGTTTGTTTAATTATTTTGCATTACCTCAGCGCTGGAATGGGTTACGGTGTCACATTAAAAGCAGTGAGATTTACTTTTTAACAGTAACAGTGTGGTATACTTCAACATGACCTTCGAGGTCATCGGAGGGAGCAAAGGGATAAATTTATGTTAAAAAAAACCAACGTACTGGGAACAAAAATGGAACAATCACGGACTTCAGTTGCAAAACGAATGAATGAATGATGTGATAGAAAGGGGTAGGGGTAGTTATATTCATTCTTAACAATTGTATTATTTCCACCTTAGAATTACATCCAGTTTACCAGAATTCACAACCTCAAAGCTTTACTCCAAACCTATAACCATAACCCCGAGTGAGGCCGCGTACACGTCAGCTAGTTAATTATAAATATGCAAGAACGAATATGCACGCATCAAGTTATATGCCGTATAGTAATGGCGTGCACTGAGTTTGTAATCACGCACTAGGAAAAACAGCGAATAAATTGACAAATTATTTTGAAAGAAAGCCAATATGATGCTATCGATTTCGTTGGTAAAGTTCTTCTAATTAATAGATAAACCAACGGATGACATTGATGCCACATTTGCTGGCATTGACGAAAAGCACTGATTTTTAGACGCTAATACAAACAGGTCGTCCCTTGACGCGCATTGCGCACACATCGCACAAGTACGTTTGAGTATATAGAATATATTCAACATTTGAATATGACGTGAATGTCTTTCTGTATAATTAGTTCCCGCCTTTGACACGTTATAGTGGTTCGATCAGTGTGGCGCGCGCGGCACTTTGTTTCGTGGTTGGTACTTCGCGCGTATTTTTGAAAAGAGAACATTTATTTCTGCGATAAATTTATGCATTTTAATATTACTCATATTTTTATGCGAGTAACGTAGGGTATCAAGTGCGTACGTGCCTATATGGACGGTACACCTCTGCCGTATACATACGGTTTGAAACATGTTGTTATATTTTATCGATAGGCAGTATGTTGAAAATATTAGCGCGCGCGGCACTATAGCGTGGTTGGTACTTCTTCGCGTATTTTTGAATAAGAGAACATTTATTTCTGCGATAAATTTATGCATTTTAATATTACTCATATTTTTATGCGAGTAACGTAGGGTAGCAAGTGCGTACGTGCCTATATGGACGGTACACCTCTGCCGTATACATACGGTTTGAAACATGTTGTTATATTTTATCGATAGGCAGTATGTTGAAAATATTAGTAAGAAATATATGAGTAATTAATGGATTAAATCGTATAGCATCCCACTCTTCGTAAAATAATAGATACTTAAGTACACCTCCATTTTTTACTATTGTAATAAGTGGGTTTTGAAACAATCTTACGATATGATCAAGTAAGCGCCTAGAAGGTGCCGTACAGTCGACACTTCTGATTAAGAAATACCTTTTAGTGGGAGTTCAAATATATGGCAATTTCCGATATTGATTAGAAATGAATCACCGCCAAGTCACACATACAGATGCACACACAAACACCATTATCTGATTAGATTAAGGAGTCTGATAAGTGAAGCACCGACAATAAAACAGACATTGGTATATTTCCAAATAAATCACACCATTCACAAGAAATGTAAATAAAAATTATTACAAAAACTGTATATTACTATTTACATTCTCAGCTGACATTTCCGTTGAATGTACTTTTCAGTGAACTCATCTCTCGATAAGATGCGGTTTGAATTAGGTATTTTGTGTGTAATGTTGTATTTTAAGTAAAACGCAATAGTTTTTGTTTTTTTTTTATTTTATTCTAAAGATTACCGATATTTAGTAAAGTTAAACAGATAAGAACCACCCAACACGTTAGAAAACCATAATCGCATTAAATTAAGTAGAAAACGAAAAAATAAAACAAAAATATTAATTAGTCGTCGTATTAACCAGTATTAGCAAGTAAGATGCAACATCTAAAAAAAATGCAGCAATATTTGCAGTTTTCTCACTTTGTAATATTCATAAACTTATTATAAGTATTATATTGATTGTTTTTTTGGGGTACTATGCCGTGTTGCGCTTCTTTCTCCTTTAATCAACGTTTCGGACAGCGTTACGGTGTCTACCATCGGGATAGACGGTATCACTTCTACATACATAAACACACACTTCACCACAATCTAAACATCTGCCCTGATGATGGACACCAGTGGCGGCTCGTGACTTTTGAGTGAGCTAAAGTGCTAAGATTGAAAAATACGACGTTATTGATGTTGTTGAAGCCGAAAATATTTTATTTTTTTCAAAATTTCAATTTTCGGCTTCAACAACATCAATAACGTCGTATTTTTCAATCTTAGCACTCTAGCTCACTCAAAAGTTACGAGCAGCCACTGATGGACACTGTAACGATGTCCGAAACGTCGGCTTGAGTAGGAAGCGGAAAACAGCATAATATCCCTAAAACAGCCCTGGCCAACCCGCGGCCCGCTGCGCCCATACGTGCGGCCCGCGTTCATGCATGAAGAAATATATTTTTTATATTTTTCAAATTATTTATAATACTTACAAAAAAAAAGAATTAAGTATACCATTTGTTGTGATAAAAAAAATGTCATTATTTTTGTATAATGTCTGTATGAGCGGTCCTTGGAAAATTTTAGGTCGTCAATGCGGCCCGGGGTGCTTTTTGGGTTGGCCAGGGCTGCCCTAAAACAATTAATATAATACTTTTGGCAGTGAAAATCTGAATTCATATCTCAATATAAGCTTACCAAACAAACGTAATTAAACAAGGAAGGATTATAAAGAGATATTATTATTTTATCAACGTACGTACATGTATTTTGTTCAATCAAAAAGTACTTTTATGATTCCAAGAAATTCATCTATTTAACAGTGCTAATACAAACTACAATGAATTGGCGGGAAAATAAAAACATCAAATAATGATTTGCATTTTATAAGTGACTGCAACATCCGAAAGCGTGGCGAAGAGTGGGTGCCTAAAAAAAATATTTAATATTTTCATCCCTTTTATAAAATCGAAGTGAAAACACTGATCTCGCCATCAAATATTTAAGTTACCCTCTAAATTGTATGAACCCCCTCCCCCTTCCCCGACCGAAGGGTGGTGGAGTGCCCTTTGTATCATCCCATTTAAATCGTGACAATGGCATCCGTGATTGCGCGGATAAATCAAACGTAACGAGGGTGGGAAATAAAATAAAGCCTTACGAGACTATTCTGCAAACAGCGGGAACTAACAATAATAATAACAGTAATTGATGCAAAACGGGTTACTTTGACTTCATAGCTAATTTTAAGGGTGTGCGGAATGATGTATCATATATATTATTATCTCTAATGCGGGTTCACTCATTTCAAGATCAATAACGTCAATAATAAAGGGTGTTTTATTTCTATACAACATTAAAAATAATTAAATTTACTTTTATATTGCGCAGACTTGTATGTACTTACTCGCTTTCCAAATACGGTGGATGGAAAACTTTTAACATCTTTTTAGTAACAGGTTTTAAGAGGAACTTCCATACTAAACTTAATTTTGGATTTCAGGCCAAAATACTCATCTAAACCCTTTTTTCATCAGAACGTATATATAGTAAATATCTACACGGATTAGAAGTAATTGATTTATTTTTGTTTTACATTATGAAGTACATGCCATAAAAAATATATTTTTTTATCAAGCTTCATTTTTTCTATAAATTTGTGAATATATTTTATACCACAATCGTTCTACATTGATAAATTGTTTCTATATGACAAATTTACGCTTTTCAGTAAGATAATACAATGGCTATTTTTTAATATTCAATGCACGCCACTGGAGGTACATATCGTAAAAGAAAGATAAATAAATACACAAATTAAATCACAAGTCAGTAATCAAATGGACTAGAGCGTGTTAATAAATCGAAAGCATTGAGAAAATAATGAGCTGATAGTTAAACTTTAAATTATTTATAATCTCCACACTCACAAATTTCAACATTTTTGAGAAATAGAATTTTGCATGTAATGCATTTAAACATTGAGATGAATTGTTTGTTGGCGGGTGTACAAACGGAATATGAAATGCAATAAATTGTTATTGCAGGTTTAAAGCTTAATTCTTTCAAGAAACTAATAAAAATAACAAAATATTGTATATTTAGTCTCAATATTTAAAAGCATTACATGCAAAAAGCGTGTTTTTTCTGAAATATTGAAATAAACGCCATCTCTGAGCGCAAAGATTATAAGTAATTTTGAATTTAACCATATAGTAATAAATTACGTAATTACCGAGTGAAAAAAATGATAAATTACGAACGTCAACCAAAACCAATTTTCCACGCGACTTTAATTATGCTTCTGTGATAACATCAAAAATAATTGGGTGATTTATCCTTTTTTTTCATTTCCAAACCGAACAGTAAGCTGAGCGAGGGATTGCATTAAAATAAGTTTTCATCAACTGAAAACATTGTCCAGGGAGTTAAATGCAACCCTAATATAGTTATTCAAAAGTGCGCAGTGCAGAATAATTTCATAACACGACGACCTCCTCACAAAAGCCGAACACGAAATATTTAGAACGAGTAAAACTGGGATGTGGATAAAACAGGAGTGTAAACTCACCTCTCCTTTGCACATATTTTTACAATATCCATTTACCTTGTAGGGCGAAAAACAAATAATATAACCCAATAGGAAAACCATTTGACACCACCATATTTTTACAATACCCATTTACCTTGTAGGGCGAAAAACAAATAATATAACCCAATAGGAAAACCATTTGACACCACCATATTTTTACAATACCCATTTACCTTGTAGGGCGAAAAACAAATAATATAACCCAATAGGAAAACCATTTGACACCACCATATTTTTAAATACCCATTTACCTTGTAGGGCGAAAAACAAATAATATAACCCAATAGGAAAACCATTTGACACCACCATATTTTTATAATACCCATTTACCTTGTAGGGCGAAAAACAAATAATATAACCAATAGGAAAACCATTTGACACCACCATATTTTTACAATACCCATTTACCTTGTAGGGCGAAAAACAAATAATATAACCCAATAGGAAAACCATTTGACACCACCATATTTTTACAATACCCATTTACCTTGTAGGGCGAAAAACAAATAATATAACCCAATAGGAAAACCATTTGACACCACCATATTTTTATAATACCCATTTACCTTGTAGGGCGAAAAACAAATAATATAAACCAATAGGAAAACCATTTGACACCACCAACTGCATAACCGTTTTTTTTTTTAAATAGAAACACTCCCGGGTTATAACAACGAATAACCTGGACAGTATTTGAATTCCTGCTACCTCCATCATTATAAGCGGATAAAGTTGCGGGTTCGATGATGAAGGATATGTGAAACAATTATTACTAGTCGTTGCTTCCCAGCTTCGCCCGAGTTTCATTTCTTCAGACTGATTCGCGGATGGTTCGAAAACTCAGCTATCATGGAGAGTATTCATTTCTATGTTCTCGATGGTTATCTCTGTCACAGACAGCATAGACTATTTTATCTCCCGGCCTGCAGGACCAACTTGCCAATGGTCATGCCGGTGGGGAGGGCAATCTTGCTGTTAAATAGAATCACTTCGGATATCGACATATTTAGCATCAATGAAGCTGCATTTAAACAAAAAGCTTTGTTGCTACTTTCATAATTTACTGAGATTATATATGTCTACCTTCTTTTTTTTAAATTTTAATTATTTTTTATATGTAATTATTTTGGATGTTGTACATCCTGTATTATCTTTAAAAATGCCTTAAAATGTAAATTTTGTAAAAATTTTAAAAGGAATAAAGAATTGAATTGAATTGAGTTTAAATAAACATTAAATAATTTATCTTCCGCTTTAATTAATTTAATTGTTTTGGAAAACTCATTCACATCTCAGTACTAACACCTAAGAGAAATTTTTCCAAGATATCAATCACACTGATGCTTTGAGGTGACGAAATTTTAAAATATAGCTCAGTATGAAAAATAAGTTATGAATTGAAAAATAGACGCGTTGACCTAGAAACTCCGGACAGGAGAAAGAAACCGTATAAATTCCAAAATGTCACAGTTACTGCATACGCAGATTTTCTGTATTAATTAAGATAATTAATACCATCTTGCAACGCATCAAAGGGGAAAAATAAAAAAAAATCAACCAGATAAAATGCAAAAGTTACGCCACTGGAAAATAAACCATCTTGTTTTCAAGTTTAGTGATTGTCTGGTTTGGCACCAACAAACAAAAGAAGCGAAGCTAGCAATCCAAAGCGGAGTGCTGATGCTAACCCTGATGCATGGCAGTGGGGCATGCAACTGGCAGAGGAAGGATGAAAGTCGACTGAGTACTGTAGAAATGAGATTGCTGAGGCATATGTGTGATAAAATCATGTATGACCGTGTGAAAAATGATGAGATTCGCAAAGAATGCAAGGCTGATTTAAGTGCAATGAGTAAGATTAAGAAAGGGACGCTTAGATGGTTTGGCCTTGTATAGCGGATGAACGAAGAAAGGAGTGTAGGGAGAATATATGACGCGAATGTAAATGGTAGAAGTCGGGGAATCCCGAGGAGGACATGGCACGATTAAGCGAACCAAATTCTTGGGTCGGACCATGTCAAAAGTCATAATAACAGCAGAATATGTATGAATGTGAATTAAGAAAGGAGTGTGTGTCAAGACCGAGTTTGGTGGTCCGTCCTCTCTGCCTACTCCTACGGGGAAACGGTGTGATGGTTAGTTAATTAATTGGAAGCATCAACGAAAAATCATTACAGAAAATATCATTAGCTTTATCTACTAAGCGTGTTCTATTATGGATACAAATTCAAAACGATAAACGTAAAACGCCACCGTATAACCACTTTTTTGATTGCATGTTTGTAGTCCACATCTGAAATGAATCGCAATGCAAACTCCATGGAAGTATAATAATATTATTATGTTTCCAGAAAACAATTAGTGATATATCACCATTCCGTATTGAAACGTTGTATGAAATATCATTAGCTATGTTTAATGATCAGATCTATATACAGGTATATTCAGAGCTATTATTTCTCTATCCCCTCTCCTTCCACCTCACAAACGCCACTGGATTTGGCTAGTCTGGACACTTGTGTGGTAATTGCAAAAACATGCAACAAGCATTCTCGAATACGGAGACCACACATACATTTAATGTTAAGCCAACAAAAACGAACACTTTAATTACAAAGCTGCAGCCACAATTTGAATACGAAAGCGTAAAGTAGCGGATATCATAAAGAAAATAGCAACCAAACAATCATTTTTATAGCTTCATTTTAGTTAAATATCAATTCTAAGGCGCTGTACAAAACCATAAAATTACACTGTACTTAAACGAAAGAATTGTGCTATTTTCAATGTTATGATAATTGCTCAAAGTACGTAAAATTAAGCGCCTATGCAAAAAAAGCAGTTTTCAAACCGAGGGCAAAAGTGACACCCCTCTGTAAAGGGAACCCTTTGATTGCAGTTCCGGAGTCACAGCTCATCCATGAAAGGTTCGGAAAAGCAGATTTATGGTAATGACCGGGAGTATTCACAATAACTGCTCTCATAAATAATATGAAACAACTCGCAAATCCCTATTGTTTTAAGGGCTAGCCCTTCGCGAGGATAACCGATTTACGTACGCATAATCGGGGAAATAAAATACTCGCTAGGGGAAGTTTGGGGGATGAATGCAAATAATGCCATAGACCTAGCCTTACCTTCAACCCTAAAAGGTGGGGCCATTAAATAATAGAATATTGCTGCCCATTTTCAGGGCATCCATTCATATAACATGTTTCCGACAAAGCCGCTAAAAGATAAATCAAACATGCCTTCAAACTACATAAAATAGAGCAAAATTTTATGGGACGGGTCATATGCATAAAATTATAAAAATAAACAAAAAATATGTCGGTCCATAGCACGTGATATTATTAATTTGGGTGATACTGCATAAGAAACCCAACTGTTCGAAGCCAGAGGGACTATGGCATCCCCAATATGGGGATAGTCGTGAGGATGAAGTGGTGGGATGTGGAAGGATATGTACAAGAGAATTTGAGAAATGCCTGGAATAACAAAATATCTATTCTGCCGTCCGCAAAATAATTACACTAAAACAATCAAACAAGATTACCAACATTATCATGTTTACACAATAAAAAATTATAATAATACTTGGCTAATTCTTATAGAGTTCTTTGAGTTATCAAGGGCACTTGATAGTGATTTATTAAGCTCTATTCAAAGTTATTGATGGCAATAAATAACGATGATGTGACGAAATTCACAATCAAGTCCAAAGCAGATAAAGGGTTGTGAAAATATCGATTCAATGGCCAATAATTAAATACCCACACTAGTGAATTTATTTGAATTATGCAGTACCTATCTAGTAAATAAATACGTGAATATTGAGTAAGGTCGTCCCATGAAAATACGTTATATTAATGTATTATCGTGAAAAGAATAGAGATCTGTGAAAAGAATAAACTGATTAGTTAGTTGTGTCAAATATTCTCAGATCGTGCAACAGTCGTACAGCTATTTTAATTCGTACACCGTTACTAGACCGTTACGTAAGTAAGATGACATAATTATTATTATCAATGAAATAGAAAAAACATAATATATAATCACAGAAGATGAATCATTGCGCAGTATCTATCTGGTCAGTTGTCAGTCTCCGGCAGTCTAAAGAAGACATGGGCAACCTTTACTGGTTTTCTGCAGATGTCAAGGGCCAAACTAGATACAGGGACGAGGGGTTCGATTCCGGTGCTTTTTAAGGATAAGACATTGTCCTTATCCCTGGGGTTAATGACTTTCTGCTAAACTGCGGTTCCGATTCCATGTCGATCATAATACATTTTTAAAGGAGTTTGTGATTTAATTGTCACAGTATTATTAAAAATGATAGGTGCATCACACACACTTAACACATGTAGTTTATTATTACTTACTTTACAAGTGTAGTTCATTAAACTTTTTAGCATTTAAATCACTTTTATCCGACATTTCGGGCTTTTGGCACAGGTACTTTACAAACATCGCAATTTCGTTAACTCCGTTCATTTGATAGCATTAGTATGCGACAAATGACTGACTAATAATGTTTTAAGTCAATACGTACGTAAACATTGAGTTATGTTGTTAAAACTACGCAAATATCGATAATTTTAAAGAATGTCATTCGCTGAATGACAAATATGTCATCCGAGAGAACCGGAACCTCAGTTAAGTAAAAAGTCTTTAGGGATAAGGACAATGTCTTATCCTTAAAAGAAACCGGAATCGTGCACCAGATGGTAGATAGATTATCAGAAATATTAAAGAAATGAAAATCGAGTAGGTACTACTTATTTTACCTACTGGCCTGTAAATACAACTTTTCAGTATAGTTTATCTTAATGTGTTATGCTTTTATTAGAACATTTTTATGAAACGATTAGCCTTGTATTTGGGTAACGAGATTCTCAATGTTATAATTGATTGCCTAAAAGTCTGTCATCCTTGTACACGATTTTGACTTGTTCACATTCGAAAAGAAATGTTAGCACGCTCATGTACCAAGCACACAAATTAGCATATTTTCTTCGGCCAAATTTGTAAAAATCAGCTAAATAGATGTTGTTTTTGCAAGGTCAGAGTTAAAACCTGTCGAGACCCAATAAGCTCCTGTGGGTTTTATGGCGCTTTCTCCGCATCAATAAATCTAAAATACGATATACACAGTCTGACATTTAAAGTGGACAAAACCGAGGACGCTGCGATCGTTTAAAGGGATTTAAATGACAACATCAAAATGGCTAATAAGATAATGAAATAAGTTTAAAAGGGCACAATGGTGGAAGTGAATATTTTTTACTTTAACCAAAAAAGATTATACGTCATATTCTAAGACTTCTTTTATTATGGATTACGTGGAAAGGCGATTTTCTGTATTTCTGAAATGTGTGTATCAAAATACCAATTTATTAGATGTTAAATTACGTGGATATGAGATTTTCTATATTTCTGAAATGTATGTATCAAATGAAAAATTACATGGAAAGGCGATTTTCTGTACTTCTGAAATGTATGTATCAAATGATAAATTACATGGAAATGCGTTTTTCTGTATATCTGTAACGTATGTATCGAAATACCAATGTATTAGATGTTAAATTACATGAAAAGGCGATTTTCTGTATTTCTGAAATGTATGTAACAAAATACCAACTTATTATATGTTAAATTACATGGAAAGGCGATTTTCTGTATTTCTGAAATGTATGTATGAAAATATCAATTTATTAGATGTTAAATTACATGCAAGGGCGATTTTCTGTATTTCTGAAATGTATGTATCAAAATACCAATTTATTAGACGTTAAATTACATGGAAAGGCAATTTTTTTGTATGTCTGAAATTTATGTACCTAAATACGTACCCATTTAATAGATGTTAAATCAAAATAAAACAAACTCTAATTCACACATCAAACTTATAAATTTAAAAAACGTAAATAGAATCGAGTTGTTGTTTTGCTTTGTTTTTTTAAAACGAACTGTCAAACTCGAACATGAAATTTTTTTATGTAAATAAAAATTTCAAAGATAAAGTGAGTAGCTCGGTGTTTCCATACTAATGAAAAGTGTAGTTTCACTTTATTAAATTTCTACTTTTTATTGCCAACCTGTACTAAGTAGTACTTACATAGAGGGCCAATTGGGACCGGACTAAAAAAAGTCGCAGGCCGGGGATTGGCCGTGCATGGAAAGGCTGAGGTGTTACAAATAAATATCAATAAGAATTGTTGGATACAGTATTTTAATATAGTAATTTACAACCTGAAATAAAAAGTCATACCTAAACCTAAGTTACATTGAAATGTTGAAAATCGTAACATGTAAAAATAAATAAACACCAACGGATGCCTTAAATCCAATTAATCAATATTTTCAAATAAAAGTATTCATATTTATGATGCGGACAATCTAATGGGATTTAATCATTGAAGATAATATTAACAGATCTCAAATGAAACAGAGAAGACACCGAAAATAAAAAGGTAACGGTCGCATCTGGGACTCGAACCTCTCGGTCTATCCGGGACCAGCGCTCTACCAACTAAGTTAATGCCACCTTATTGTTTTCCACCATTTTTATCGATATCATAATTTTTTAAAACTATTAATATCGTCAATTGATTCCCATATTTTTTGGCTGCTATCTTTCTGTATATGACTACAAGATTCTACTCGAGTTTATTTGCAATCTAGATGGAGACTCGGATATACCTTACCTATCCGATTTTTATTTATATATGGGACATTCATAAAATTGAATCTAATGGGAGTTTATTGTGATCTAGGGTAATGTTGCCAGTTGGGGGTTTTTAACTTATTAGGGTTAGTGATCACTGATCGGACATCGGCTTAATATGCACTAAAAATATTAAAATAATATATACAGGGTGCGTAATAAAAATATCTGTGAAATGTATTAAAACCAATAAAAAGTAAATTACATTGGTTTGTAGTGCTAAAATTATCAGAATCATGAAAATGAGAGTCCAAGATCTCGGAGTGAAATTTAGACTATACGATACACGCCATCATCATCAGTCAAAGTGGCAAAACGATCGTTGACGAAGCAGACTTTTTGGTATCGAAGAGGATTGACGGATTTTCTCAAACATGCACATCGCTAGATTGCAAGATTACATTGTGTTGACTCAATGTGCATAATCAAAATTAATAATACGAGATAGTCATCATTCAAAACTCATTAAAATCTCTCAATCGCGGAAATAATTAATAAAATAGGCATTTTTAACAGTCGAAAATTATATATCTCGAAGGTTCCATCCGGATCTAATACAACAAAAAACTACATTTTAGCAATTACGTGGAATATTACAAAATCCTAAATAATTTTGTATAACATATATTTCGGCAGATTATAAATAATAATTAGACAAATATACAAACAGCGCAGAGAATATAGCACAAAAAATATGCATAAATATTACGTAGGTACTTATTAACTGCTGCATGTCATCCATACTTGGTATGTACGACGTCCACTAATATAAGATTATGTACACACCATAAAATAATAATATGAATACAAAAATATGTTCATATGTTACAAATCTACAACACTATTTGTGTGTCAATTGTCATTAAAATAATAATTAAATCAAAACAACCATTGATAGCATTTGAATGACAGCATTATCTCTAAAGGTGCTTGCTATGGGTTAGTGACCTGAAGAAACTTTTAAACTAAACTAACTCAGTTCTGAAGAAATAGAGAACCAGCCTCATAATGCATAAAAAATAGAATTTTAAACTGAATATTAATGCTCAATTTAAAAGTAGTATCTTGCAAAGCGGGATACCAAATTTCACCCACACTTTTAAAGTTAAATCATAACATTAAAATTAATACAACTAGACGAAGATAATACGGTAAGGACGTTAAACGATAAATGTTTATTACATTAAAACAAGCAATAACGCAAAAAACAGCGTACACACAATTACCAAAAACCATTGGAATTATACAGAAATAATTATTTTAGTAGCAAGAATGTGACTGATGCAAAATCTGACTTACCATCTTTCACAACGCTTTTCGAATTATTAGAATTCCCACCACTCGGCAAACTTTTATCCGTGGCACAATACATGGTTTAATTCTTTGTTATAAAATAAAAACCACCCTCACCGAATCATTGAAAACATAGTTTTTTTTAAATATAAACTCTAGCACATACGAACCAAACACACGATAACAGACACGGCGGCCATTCCGGTAGTAAATATTTGGCATAGACAAACTATCATAGAGTAAATTAAAGAGTTGTATAAATTTATTATTGTTATTTATTTATTATCAATGAAACTAGATTTACAAGATGCAGATAGAAGCTAAAAATGTCAGCATTTAAGATTTGAGACATGAAAATCATTTGCGAGTGTTATAATAAATATTTGCCTTAAATAAATTGTTTGGGTAAATCTTGAATAGGGGGCGTTTTATTAATTCATAAACCTACCACTTGTTGAAGAAAAAATCTCTCGTTTGTAATAAACTAATTTACATGATGTGAAGACGAGTAGAGCGTTGTATTATATTTTTGTAATAAAAATCACCAACTACGTATAGAAATATAAAATAAGTTGTTTATAATAATTATTGTTGATAATTTAGGGATTTTTTTCTCTTGTCTACCACATTTTAATAGCTATTAATGCTAAAGATAACGTTAAAATAAATAATTTGCCTTTCAATTAAGTAAAATAATCCCAATTGACATTGGAACATTGAAATATTATAATAAGGAACTCCAGTGAAAAATATAATGACTTTAAAAATATGTATTTATATAGATTAGCAAACGCTAATTCTGAATATATAACTTTTATTATATATAATTATACGTAAAATTTATAAATCGTTATTTAAAAGTAAATAAAATATCATCTCACCAAAACACCTTGTTATGTATGCATTTGGCACATTTGACGTCACGTGCGCATTCTGTTTTTGGATTAGTATGGACATTTTTATTTTTCGATATTGTTTTGTACTTTAAAAATGTATTTTTTTAGTTTTGTCGAAATTTAAACTTAATTTAGGTAACTTTAAGCTATATAATTGTTTTTCAAAATAAAAAACTCTTATTAATGAAATAAATTAGAGTATTCATGAGCAAACCAATTATTAATACGGATATTATGATAATGTTAATGCTCAATACTATTATTATTCTTTGAGTTAAATTTTCTAAAAATGTAGATAATTTTATTACTTACGTTAAGTTATAGTTTAGCATGAATTGAATATAAAATTATATAAGGTAAAGCTCATCTTTTTTTTAACATTTGACATTCTAACTCAAAACTGATAAATACCGACCGGCCGTAGATTATGAACATTTTAGCGGACATCAAAAATTGAAACTTTAAAAAATAACTATGAAAACTATCTTAAAAAAGAAAAAGATTTATGCTGTTATTTAAGTTTGAATGTAATTATTGATATATATATATATATATATATATATATATATACACATATGTATATTTTAAATTGGACTGAAGTTTCATATTACGTTTTATTTAAAAAGCAAATTACATTGCACACACACATCGCACTTTGGTGTTTTTTTAAAAGAAATTTTTAAACTTGGATGGAAAACAAGTATAAGAGTGTAGATAGGATAAAAAATGAACAGTTTTAAATATAAAGCCAATGATTTATTTACAAGAAAACTACACATTTAATGATCAAGGGTAAAATATCGGTATATTCCATCATCCCTAATTTGAAGAGACCGCTCATATTATTATAATTTATTGTCTCTGACCCACTATCCTGACAGTTGACGCATGCGAACTGTTGTTTACGAGAAAAACGCAAGGACGACAGGCAAATGTTAAATAATTATTTATCTTTTTTGTTGATATAAAACAATATCAAAAATGCAACACCAGTACTGGGTTACAAAAAAAACAGTTTTACGCAAATTAGGTTCAAAAGAAGATGATTGTGTTGTGTCTTCCGATGCAGAGTTAGACGCCAAGCTCGAACTTTTTCGATCCATTTCTGACAGCTGCATTTTATTGCAACGTGTCATCGATCAGTATCAAGAACGTGTGTGTGTTTTAGCTCAAGAAGAGAATGCATTGGGCAGATTCCTCAAGGATGCCGGTAAAGGGGGGAATGGGGCCGGAAAGTTAATGATTGCAGCTGGAAAAGGGATATCGTATTCTGGTCAACAAAGAATGAACATGAGGAATCCACTTCTGCGGTTGTATCACGAGGTAGAAACATTCCGAGGCAGAGCAGTTACGGATACTCGCATGACTATAAATGCAATGGAGCGAGCGCGAACCGAGTACCGTGCTGCACTCAGTTGGATGAAGGCTGCGAGCGCTCAGCTGGATCCTGACACGGGGAAAGGTGTCCACAAGTTTAGAAAGGCCCAAGCCCAAGTCCGGGAGAGCAAACAAGCTTTTGATAAACTTACACTAGACTGTTTGCAGAAGGTAACAAATTTACTTTTGCGATGAATTGTCTTACCTTATCTTTCTCAGCACAAATAATATTTATGTCTTCAACGGACTTCAAACCCCCCCTTCTAATGATTCTCAATAATTTTAGGTGGATTTATTGGCTGCCGCTAGGTGCAATATGTTCTCACATGCGTTGGTCAACTACCAGAATTCTTTGCTGAACTTCTCCTCTAAAGCCTCCCAGACATTAAAGACAACTGCGCAAGGATTGTCGGGACCTCCGCAGTATGACTTTTGCATTCTCAAAGAACTGTCACAGAATCCACCTGAAGAGGAAGAAGAAAACTCCAACCGGGACCAAAAGGACCAAATGCTGTTCTTCCAGGTGAGAACATTATTCTAGTGCTAGTTGGTAAGTTCATTTGTTTTGTTTCATAGCTACAGAGGGGATACAAATACATTTTTAAAAAGTGAAATAGAATTCACTTTGTGTGACTAATTATTTATTATTATTATTAGTGGTTCATACAAACACTGGCAATATTTTATGTACATAATTTTTATTTAATTACATATATCTATAAACATTTGTTATTTGTGCAGACGTATTGCCCATCTCACTGATTGTGAACCCGTGTTGAGATGGCATTTTACGAAAGTGGTTGTTCAGCTAGGTTATTGTATATTACGAAAATGACAAATAAATTGCATGTTAGTAATTTAAAATAAATAAACCAATCTAAAGACGGATTGAAAAGAATTTTGAAGAAGTTGAATTTCAGTCAAACCACAAAATTATTTCTTTTTATGTAAATATCACGGGGTTACATCTCAGGATGGGATTTAGTCCCCTTGAAAAGTGTTTTCTAGCGCATAGCATAGACTGGAAAGGAATGGGTGCATTTACCATTTTACCCATTCCTTTCCAGTCAGGCCTTCTTATTCTGCTCCAATCTCCTCATACCTTTTCTAGAAAATAAATAATGTTTTGTTATTTTATTTACAGGATGAATTTAAAGATCTAGGTGAATTTGGTAAAGAAAAGGGTGATATTGATACCGGTGTGTCAAAGAAAGAAGCTAGCAGCAACAGCGACTTGCTGAATATCACCACAGATCTGACTGATTTCGGTCAACCAGCTCACCAGAAGGATGGGTCCACACAGAATAATAAGCATTTGAGTTCAGATCTTGTCGGTCTTTCCATGAACTGCGATCTATTTGATCAATTGGGATCATTCATGCCTTCGCAACTGATGCAGGTAAAAAATTTAATCTCTATTTAACACAATTTTTTTGTAAAGATTTTTAAATTATTAAAATGTTATTATTAAATTCTTCTTGTTTGTGTAATGCTTTATTGTGACAGCTGTTTCAGTGTTCCTTCGCCTTTCTTTCCCCACACTTAATTTAAAAAAAAAATTAATTTGCTTCTAGCGTTACAGAGCGGATGTACGGACATTTGTTGTATCGTCGTGATAATGCAAATTATTTTATCACTATATTATTTTTCAGGATATGCAAACGGACCAACTCAAAGCATCATCCAATCTGAATTCTCTTTTACTGAATAATACCAAGGAAAATGGCAATACAAACAAACTATCAAGCTCGCTGAATCAAGAAAAATCATCAGCCGGTACTTCTTCAGAAAACGGCCCTGTGAAAAAGCAGGATATCCAAAGAAAAGATATGTCCGCATGGTTCAAACTGTTTGCCGAGTTGGATCCTTTGGCCAACCCTGATGCCATGCCGGGTGCTAATGCCAACCAAAGCCATGCAGCTTAGTATGTAGCTGTATTTACTTATTTGGGTAATGAAGTTGCCTTACAATCCCACCCATTTAACCAAATATAAGAGTTCTTATTTATGAGATCTTTGTACGTATGATTTGCATAATATTAAGGAAGCCAATATTATGCTGGGTTCCCACCTTATCTATTCTATTGTCTATCTCATAGAACGAATTGTAGCATATTCACACTTACTCTATTTCTATTCTATTTCAATTCATTTGTATTTGCGGAACCCAAAGTGATGCAAAAAATCTTCAAAAGAAATAAATGTTTTTTTGTTAGACATAACCATAGACATTACTGTACTGTGCGTGGAGGGCGGTGTTTGTGTAGTAACTGCTGTTCACACGGTTTCTATTCTACTAGTGTTTTGCCTGTTGCACCCAACGCAGGTGATTAAAGTTTATTATTAATTTGGAGATAAAAACAGTAGCGACCCCATTGATTAAAAATATATCAACGATAGAATAAGGCTGAATTAAGAAAATTTTCAGTCGTTATTTATATATTTCGTATTCACTCTTCTTGGCGCATCAATAAAAATATTAGTCTTTTAAAACTGTCAAAACAGAAAATAAAAAGCAGTCCCAATTCTTTTCTCAAGTGAAATATTTTACGTGAAAACTTACATAATAAATAATGCAGAATGGCGTTAAAAGTGTTATTTTACAATGTTTGAGCAATATTTTTAAGATAGAAGCTCGAACTAAGTCAAATCAAGATTCCAAGCAACTGTCTGAAGTGTGAAGCGTTTGAAAAAGTCAATCTAATTGGCAAATTCAAATGCTTTTTGAAAAAAAAATGAACTCCGGCATCACTTAAAGCGGTTCATACGGTAATGGACCCCATTGCAGAATGAGATGTGGGAGGACGCAAGTCAAAATCGAACTTTTTGAAAATAACTCTGCTATTGGAATGGTATATTATATAGACAGTCTATTTTAAATAGAATAGAACGAAAGTTGGAGTCAATTCGACATTAGGCTTCTATTATATTGGGTATTCTATTGCATAGATAAGCCTGTTCTTTAGAATGAAATAGATCATAGATGAGGTGGGAAAGTGGCTTTAGTTGGTTTAATAATATTTAAAAATAAAAAAAAAAACAGAATGTATGAAAACAAGTTGCGCCAGTAATAAATTATATAGTGTCAATGTGAATCTAATTTGACTGTTAATTTTTTTTCTTTATTTGCTATTTTAATGATCTTAATAATTTTTATGGTAGTAATTAGTATGAACTGGCCTCTATTGTTTCAATAAAGGCTCTATTTATTGCATTTAAAAAAAAAAGATAGTCACAAAAACCATTTTAACACTGTCTTTCCAAGTTTGCTGTGATTCATACACTTTGTAAGAGCGCCAATGCAAGAAAATGTATTTATATATTATAATAACTGCTTCTTATATTTTTTAATTTTAACTACTTTTCAAGGTGTGAAATAACTGTGCATTTCTTCAAATATACCAGGGATATGTTGGTGTTCGCAGAAGACTTGAATAATATATACCAAACTATTTACCAGTGCCGTTTTACCTATGCTTTTAATGAACATTGTAATGTTCTCTCGTATTGTATTATAAAATAATGTATGTATAATACATTTCAATCTCTTCGGCTATGCCTACCTAGTCATAGGTACTAAAAAATATTACCATGAAATAAAACAATTACTTTGTTTATAACCACGAAATTTATTTAATTTATTACAACTGACCGGTTTCACTTCACACAAACATCAGGGTGCAAAATTAAACTAATCAAAAAATACATTGTGTGTGCTTATATATACATATAGAATGAGACAAAACATAACATATACATCTATAGAATGAGACAAAACAAAACATATACATGTATATATATAAGATGAATGAATTTTTTGATTAGTTTAATTTTGTACCCCGATGATGCTTGTGTTAAGTGAAACCGGTCAGTTGTAATAAATAAAATAAATTTCGTGATTATAAACAAAGCAATTATTTTATTTCATTAATATGTCAAACCGCAGAGCGACTGCTTTGTACCAAAATATAAATATTATCTTTTACCCAAGAATCTGCATTCAGTATTTAATATTATGTATATTTTATTAACCACGGTAATAACTTGATTAATAATAGATTTCACGGAACTCTTTAATGTACAAAACATGTCAGCAACAGGGAATAAAACTTATTCAAATCTTTATTTTAATTTTTTTAAACACCCCATTTGAAATTGAGATAATTTGCTGACAATTTAGTCCACAAAATCTCCCAAATGATCAATTTTCTACATCTTGTTTGCACATGCACATTTCTTCTCTAAATGAGCCGTTTTTAAAAGCTGAAAATAAATTAATCGAGTTGTAACTGTATTATGAACAATTACTGTCACAAATTGAAGTGACGTAATATTATGCAAAGAACTTATTTAATTAACTCGCTATAAATTGAATTTTATTTTGACATTAACAAATTTACAAAATTAACTAGTGTAATATCTATTATATTTTTAGTAAAAAAAAAAAAATTAGTAAATCTCAATTTAGAAAGACATTCCTTCCAATTATGCCGAAAGATACAATTTGAATACAAAGAAGGTACTTCACAAATGTTTTTGTTTATTTTGGATTATTTTGAGTTTTGTTTTGATCTGTTTAAAATGTACTTACTTAATCTAATGATTTTCTTTTCTTCCTAGTTTTTTTATATGTTCCTACACATGTGATTAGAGTCGTTCTATTCAAACATACATATTATGCTATCAAACCCTTTTGACAATAAAACCCTCGTACAGTTAATAGGGTGTGTAAAATATAAATATTACAAAATTTTCAGGGTATAATGCCGATTATCCAAATGAATTGAAAACTCTCAAGACTTCCGCCGAGTCTTCTTTTGTTTTCTACGTCTACATATTAGTATTATGAATTAAGAGTATTGTTTTTTATAAATATTTCCATGTTATCTTTATTACGTTATTTATAGGATTTTTATAACCTTCTCCAAATGTTTTACTCCCTATTTGATGATATTTCGATAGGGGGAAATTGGAAATTTGGGGACCAACACCCATGTAACCGGTGTCCTTAGTTTCATTCTCAAACCGTTATTACAGTGCGGCAAAATAATCTAGAAATTTAATCAAATGGAAGACTTTTTTTAAGCTAGTTGTCTGTTGTCAGAAATTCGCATAGAAGTATTATTCCAATCTTAGATGAATTAATGTCATTGATTCCAATCATAAATTTTTAATTTGTTTATTTCTTCGTTATTTTAAATTAATAAACCAATACATAGTAGAATGCGGAAAGTGATTTACTGCATATTTCAGTGCTGTTTAGCAAAATTTCGAGCAAGGAAGCTTGTGTCCAATTTTGAAATGTTTACAAACGAACTGTTGAAATGACTGGTACGTAGTACACGTATATGATCTGTTAACAAATATGATTAATTTTGTACCTATTTAAACATTTGTTTTTGTAGATTTATGCCGCTTTTGAAACAATTAAAATTATGTACATTCAGATTTGAGGTTATGCTACACATTCTAGTTTGATAGTTTACTGTAAACAAACATCAACATTTGAAGGAAAAACATAATTTTTTTTTTAAATTTTTTCTATGAATTTGATTTAATAATAGTAATAATAATTGGATGATTTTTAGTCTCTGTTTTGTGAAAAGTCACCCCAAGGGCGCTGTAACATCAAATAAATGGCTATTTTGATGTAGATTTCAGAAATACAGAAAAATCGCCTTTCATTGTAATTATCTTCTTCGCAAAGATATAAGATCCCCCCCACTCATACTATTATGAACATAATGTAGAATCATCTCCTTTTGGAAAGTAGAGTGAACACACAATTATAAGATCCTCACTCATATGAGGTGTGTTCAAAAGAAAAGGTGAATTTTCGCGAGCTGTGTACATTCGATTATCGATTTTTTTTTTTTTATGTTGGTACACATATGTTAGCATTATGAGCCATTTTGGATCAGTGGTTTCTTTTTGACAACTGGAAAGGTTAGTCACGTTTTTGGGTGTTCTTCGATTTTTTACTTTTTATTATTTTAGTAAAAAATCGAAAAACATCGATTTTTTGAAGAAATGCTGATAAGGACATAGAAGACAAAGCAAATCTAAAATTTCACTTCAATCGGACTGATGATGCCTCAGAAAACGAACCAAAATAATGGCTGATAATGCTAACATATGATAAACATATGTGTACCAACATAACAAAAAAAAAAATCGATAATCGTATGTACACAGCCCGCGAAAATTCAAAATTCACCTTTTCTTTTGAACACACCTCGTACTATTATGAAATCCTGTCTTTACCTATGTGTAAGTGTGCGAGAGTTTCTAATTTTGGTTTTTGAATTTGGCACCCGAAAATATATATGGTCAGTTTAGTAGGTATATTTATTGAGCAATGAAAATATGAAATATTCCATACCTGATGATCTTATAAACGTGCATTGACTCTACCACTAATTTCTGAACACCGTTCGGTTAAACTCAAAAGCATGCACATGAACCATTATGCTTTTTAAACTTACCTTAATTTTCCTATGAGCCATCTTGATATTGCCATTTAAAGGATCGCAGCGCCCTCAATTTTTGTCAATATTATTTTGCCGACCTGTACATAGTTGCCACTTTTTTGTGCCTAAGTTTAAAAGTTTGTAGTTAGCAGCACTAAAGAGCTGTGTATTATTAGTACATCAAACAACTATGTATTGTTTTATTATGTTATTAGAGGAAGATATTGGACACTTATTTGAAAAATTCACATTTTGAAAGCTGACAACGTTGAAAATTTCAATATGTGTTTTTACATTCCGGTAGGGGGAGTTAAATAACTTCTTTGTAAATTCAGTACGTGCATGGTGGTACTGTGTGATTTATGCTAGAAACACCAAAGATTTTTAATTTAGGATATGAAATACCTTTGAGAAACTCATTGTTAGCCGAGTTGTCTCATTAAGTCACAGGATTTAATAGTTCCTCATTATTTTATTTAGTGTGTACATTCCATTATTTTATCTTTATTTCATAATTTTGAATTTAAATCGAATATAAGTTACCTTTGTAATTTCAGGTTTAAAATCCATCAATTTATCCATTACTTATATATAAACTATGACATCGAACATAGAGTCTGTCAACATAATCTAGAAAATTAATAAAATAAAATTTTCATTAATGGCAACACTGATTTACAATTTACAGACCTTTTTTTTATAGTTCCACTCCAATATCAAAATTCTTTGTTCTTGCTTGTGCTTTCTCTTGTTGACAAAACCAAATTTTTATTTGAATTACAAAAAATATAAAAAATGATTTCTAGTCCCAATTTTATAGCAATGTTTATACTTAAAAGATGTTCACTAAGGAGAATATGCAGATTGTTTTAGTTTTTAAAAAATACTGTATTTCACAACATAAACATATTATTAGTAAGACATAATAGTTATATTTTGGGAACCACTGGTTGAAGTGTGTATACATAGAAGTGTGCTGTAATAAAATACAATATTGTCAAAAAATGTTTAATAAATAAATCACTGATATACATTATTCTTTGTTTCTATTTTTAACAAAAAAAGGGGGTAAGAGTTTACAAAATATATAGAACCAGGCGAAGCAAAAATTGCATTGAAATAGATTTTTTTTGGTACATTGGTGGTAAGGATGAATGGATATTGATTGTCTTTCTGTTTTTTTTTTACTTGTAATTATCTCTCTTTCTCAATACAGACAGCAATGTAACATGTTCAAAAGAGTCGGAGAAAAAACCCGTTGAAATGATCTGAACAACTCATAAAACTAATATTGCATAGATAATAATTTTCACTGGAGGAAACCATCATTATTTATTTTGATTAGTATTATCCAATATGCGGTTCACTGGGATGCTTCTCTTTTAGTATTGGTATTATGTACAATCAAAAATTCACGCATTTAAAATCAAATGCATAACAATTCTTTATTCAATGATATCATAATATGTTAGTAAGCTCTGAAGCACGTCTTCGATTGATTTATTATGCAAGTTATCAAGTGCATCAAAATAAAGAAGAATGGTAAATTGTAAAATAAAACAATTAAGTAGTTAACAATACCTCGTATCATAATGTTATTGAATCAGAGGTTAGATTTATCAGATAGTTTCATAAAAACAATTCGGTGAGCGAATTTGTTAGGCCATTTCAAATTATTGGTTTTTAGATTCCCAATTAATAATGTATACATAATTCCGTTTCTCTACTCTATTAAATGAATGTGATTTAATTGTCTATCGGGAAGGGAAGCATGATTATCTATTTAATTTTAGATTTTTTTGGTGTGACATAATTAACTTATTAGTAAGTGACTATTAAATAACATTTATATAAAATTCATCAAACAAGTTCATGTTAACCAATCACAGCTTTGATATTATTTAAGTAAAATAAAAACACATTTTGTGAAAAAGTAAATACATATAATCTATGTAATTATAACATTGGGACAGAAGCAGTGGGATGGATTCTGCTACATGCTTCTGCTGGCCAATCTAACCCAGGAAATGGAAGCTAGGATAGACGATAAGTATGCGACATTAGAAGAACTATTGTGATATATTTATGACTATTTACAAAATAACAATAGATATTATTTCACAAAAATATATTCACAACAAAATATACATAATTATAAGAGTACAAACCGGGTTATCTAAACACAATAAAGAAGTTGCATATCGTCCCATTAGAGGTAAAAGTCACCACGCAGCTAGTTTGGTACTTAATGAATTTTACCTCCAAGAACTTTCGTACACAAGTATCCGATACATAAGTTGTGTACTCATGTTGCAAGCAACTTGTCGCGCACAATCCGTACACATTGCTACTGAAATCACAAGACCCACGTCAGATTTGGGCATTTTAGATTTAGGCTCACTGCCCATGGAGGCGCAGAATCATAGACGCTTCAAAATGTATCGTCCTGCTGTTCAGCCAGGTGTACAGAGGCTTATCCACGAAGCATTGTTTTGGCCTACTATTACATCTGACGTCGCCGAAGACAGCAATCATATTGGATACATCCATACATAGAAAGAAATATCAATTGTGGATTTTTCATAGCCGCAATAGTATTGACAGAAGATGATAATGTATTTCATTTGTTTTATAGAATGTGGTAAATTTATAAAATTTTACCACATATCGCAGCACCACTGTGACAAAAACAAAACACAAATTCACGAGAATGTGTTAACCCAGATACGGGTACTTTTCGGAGATCTGAACAAACTTAGCTGCAGTTCCTGCCGTTATTTTCAACACGTGTATGCAGCGATACACTCAAGCGTCTGACACGCAGGATGACGGGCATCATGAACCTTGCATGCAGTTGCCCGAGCGCAACGTTGCCGCTCCGTCGACAGAGTTCCGCTAATTTATATGGAAGCAGCAAGCGTAAAATGTTGCGTATGCGGCTGTGCGTCGGCGCTTCCGTGGATAGCGGGCCTTAAAGTAATTATTAAAACGTCCATCAACCTAGTAATGGAACGAACATTTATAAAGTCTCGGCGACTTGAGTAGCAAAGACCTCGGCAATCTGGTCGCTGGAGACTGATGTCGCCAACGAATCAACCAAATGTCGGTGACGTGCACCTGTGTATGCAGATATATGACGGTAATCGTCAAGACACTCGAGTTGTTGAGTATTGGATACTTGCATAGCCTTGTGTACGAAGGGCCTAAGGGGAGGATATGTGTGTTGCCAACTTAATTAAATAATAATATTAAGTGTCATTGGATGATCATGGTACCTACATCAAGATTTGATTCTGTTATTAATATAGCCTCAAATTCTTAATGATATGAGTATTATAATAGAGCGCATTACTTTTAACACAAGAATTATTTTGTCATTGATGGCACTAACTACATTTTAACGTGATGTGATTATTGAAAAAGAATTAGTATATTCAAATGTAAGAAATGTTAAGCTTATTTTAGAGCATTTTTTATACACGGTGTCTGGAAACTGGTAGAACAAATGGGAAACTGTGAACCAACAACACAAAGAGAACCCAAAAAATTTGGTTGTAAAAATATTGGTGCCAGATCTACATTTCAGCGCATTTTAAAAGACAATAAGTACTAATATTAACCACGTAGCAACAAAAAATTTCAATTTCAGACTCGAAGACGAAAGGTCAAAAGAAAGGAAGTCATATCATAAAATCGATTCCTGTAGATCTACCAGTTTCCCTCTTGTACAACTAGTTTCCGGACACTGTATATAATGATTTACAGCAGAATTGTATTCTTTCTTACAATAATTTACAAATAGCATTTGTATATTTATCTACAGAAATATTTTTGCTAATATACAAATAATAAGAATATGTATAATATGTGAAATTCATAATGTACTAAGTCAGTCCAACATCGAGAGGATGCCTTTAACGATTATTTATTTACATGTGACGTGACAGAAAAACCCTTTGTGATAATAATGCGTAGACCCCTCACTCGTGATCGCTGAATTGTGACAGCGCAGTTTTTACTCTGCAAAAAAACAAAACATGGTTATTTAGATGTAGGTGCATAATATAGGTAATGTGTTGGACAGTAGGTAGAATATTAAAAACCTATTGCGCTCTAGGGCTCTAATAGATACTAGCGACCATAGACAATAGTAGCAAAAGGCAATGTGGCATGGAAGCGTGCCGACTGTAGTCGAACTATGAAAATAATTACATGCATTTGGTGTGTAGGTAGAAACAAAAGTGGTGCGAAATCGTGCATAGATGCGATTTGCGGTAATATGATGGGTGAACGATGTTGGCGACACTTGTGGCTGCGGTTTCATACTAATAATAGTTCATGGTCCATCTTCCTTGTTTCAATTATCTATGGCAAGAACCGATTGAGTTGAATCACTTTAGTTCTGCATTGGCTGTTGTAAGAGTTGTATGTATATACATACTATTGATGTCTCGAATCTCCCAAACTGATAATGGTTGTAGCTCTCAGTGGCAGGGCAAGATAATACTGCTCACTCAAAATTAAATGCATAAACATTACGGAACAGAAATCGATAAACATTGAAATTTGTTTTTGTTCATAGTAAGGTGGTACCTACTTATCAAGCAGCGCGCTGTCCGCTGTGGAGACAAGCTGGCGCAGCAGTGATAGGGCTCCAAGGTCAGCGAGGCGGGCCTGGCGCTCTGCAGCCCCCGCCTCACCCCTCCACACCAGGTTGCCCAGGGCAAACAGAGCCGCTTCCTGGAGTTTGGACTCAGGGTGTACCTGTAAAGATGGGAAACAATACATTTTTAGGAACTTAAAAAGTGAAACTCTTTTCTCGAAAACAACTCAAAAGAGGGTTTGAGAATGTATGAAAAAAATGATAATGACCGATTACGACTCTTGACTAGATCAGGGCACTCCGGCTAATAGTGGTTTAGGTTTACCAGAAAACAAGTATCTAGTCACCTAGTTAGGTGAACACCAAAAGTAATGTATTTATATCTACAAATAAAATAAACTTATGCATGTATTCCAAAAACAGAGGTCATCGAGGAATATTAAATACTTCCAAAGTAAAGACATTGATCTTGATACCAGGTGGGTACTCGAACATTTTTTTTACTAGTATACGAGGTGTTATCAAAAATACGGTGAATAATTTTATTACGAACAAAGTAATAAGCTTACATCAAATTTGAATTAATCTCCTTCAAAGTACTCTCCTTGCCTAGCGATGCACTTATCCCAACGCTGTTTCCATGATTGGAAGATTTTCTGGGAGGCGTCTTTGGAAGGGCCTTCAGCTGCTCCGTCGTGGCCCTCTCAGTGTCGGGAATGGTGTCAAATCGTTTTCCTTTTAGCGCAGTTTATTTTTGGGAAGAGCCAGAAGTCACATGGTGCGAAATCCGGAGAGTAAGGCGGATGTGGACAGACAGGAACCTTTTATTCAACCAAAAATTGGCAGATCAGAAGCGAGGTGTGGCACAGCAGGTCGTCACGATAAAGGAGGAAGCCATTGGTCCATTTTTCTGGTCTCTTTCTCCGTACATCGTCTCGCAAACGTTGCAGAAAGCACTTGTAGTATTCAGAGTTTACTCCCCTTGGAAAGAACTCTGATTGCACTATGCCCTCAATATTAAAAAAAAAACAATAAGCATGACCTTGACATTCGATTTTGACTGACGTACCTTCTTATGGCCACTTGTTTTCCATTGGGAGCTCTGAATTTTCGTGACAGGGTCATATCCATAGACCCAACTTTCATCTCCAGTTATAATTTTGGAAGTCCGGATTTACTTTAAGACGATCCTTTAATTTTGTGGAAATTGACACGATTTTCCATAATAATGATTTGTATAACGCCGTTTTTGTGAAAAATCACCTCAAGGGCGTTGTCTGTCCGTCAGCCAAAAGTCTGGGTCTCATTTGCAAATTATCAATTAAAATGCTTTGCACGCACCCATACGAGATGTTTAGTTCTTTTGTAAACTATCGAAAGTCAATCACCTGTTTGAACGAGTCATTTTTGCCACTTTTCGCACATATTCGTCTGTTTTTGAGGTCGAAGGACATCCCGACCGTTACTCATCTTCGACTCATTTCCGCTTTTAAATTGCTTATACCACTTGTAAACAGTCTACAGGGTCACCACATTATCGCCATACATTGATTTCAACATTTCATGAGCGTCTTTGGCACTTTTTTGCAACTTAATGTTAACGCGATAATGACGGCCTCCATGGTCGAGGGGTAAGGCTCTCGACTACGAATCCGAAGGTCGGGGATTCAAATCCCGGGGTGCGCAAGTAAATTTTATTTAATTAATTTGTGCTGTTTCACAATTAATTCATTTAAAATAATAGTATATTTGCGCACGTTCCAGAGTGGAAGATACTCTCAGTATCGCCCTGGTGAAAGACCACCATTCAGAATTGAAACGTTGCTTGAAATGGCTTTTAGCCGTGTTTGGTGACCAGATCTGAATAGCCAGGTATTTCCCCCACCTTCCTCTACCCTTCTTCTTTCCCTCCCAATACCTTCAGCCTCACAACATTCTCCAATTGGGAATGCAATAGTCTCACTGGCTCCAGACGGTTGGGAGCAGTTGGGACTCTTGTGCGGTATTCATATAAAAAATAAAAAAAACGCGTTGTTCAAAATTCATGATGCGCAACAGACAAGGTAAGCACAACCTCCCTCTTCTGGCTTTGGAAGCCGATTGACAAGTCACAACTTGTTCAAACTTGACACTGACTATCTCACAAAGGATCATATTGGACTTATTACTTCAAATGGATCTAGCGCCAGCAGTTGCTGCTATAAAATTCATTCACCGTATTTTTTTAACACACCATGTACATTTACATAATAGATATCTTTTATGCTCACCAAATAATCGACTAGTTTTCTTAACACGTCTTCATTCGCCATGATGTGATCTTTAGCCCTTTCTCCATCTCCAATATTACCTAGTATACAGAGGGCTTGTTCCTTTACTTCTGCAGGATAGTTTCCTTCCAAAACAACAATGACAGCCTGAAAACAATACAATATAGAATAAAATTCTCCACATTTTTTTAAAACTTTTGGTTCTTGAAATGGATATCTCGATTACACCCTAATTCATGCATAGACATGTAAGACATCAATTATTATGCTATGGCCCTGCTACTGAGAGCTCCATTATAATCTATTATTCTACAACATGCACTGTTCTTGAGAAAGATGCAAATTTAGCTGTATGTCTTTGCAGAGGTAGCTTTTGTGATTTAAACTTTAACAAACAACGAATATAATATCAAAATATTTGTGGGTGTCTACATTAAAGATTTTAGTTCGCGCTACACACGGAAGCTATCTATAAGACAATGACTGAATACGTGTACGCGTGAAGGGGCGGAGAGGAGCACGGAGTGGCATTAGGGAGGCACACTTTGGCAGGAAAGGGGGTCAGATAAATTATCAAATATTGCCCGGCTAGCAGATCAAGGAATATCATCTAGGCCACGCCCATACGCATTATACTTTATAGTACACGTCTGTGACGACTGTATGGGATTGTATGGCGAGCAATATCGTGAGATAGGCCATGCCCATTGATATTAATATCATAATATTAGTTGTGTGTGAGTCGTTAAGTCAATAATTCTATAATAAGTGTATGTGGTGCAAATTACCTGCATAACTTGAGAAGAATAATCATTCATGATGGTGTCAATGTGTGCGCGGGAGCTCAGAAGATTCCGTAGGAGGCCTAGAGTTTTCATTATGATACGGGTGTCAGAGTCTCCGAGTAGTCTAAACATTTGTTCTGTTCCGAGGCATGATAGTATCCGACTTTTCACCCTCTGTTCTGCCTACAATATAAGATACACTTTATGGAAAACAAATCAAAACAGGGAAGACAGTGTGAATATCTGTTGTTTAATTTTTGCTCCTTAAATGAAGCCACAAAACTCCTTTATGACCAATAGTCCAAAATTATATAAATATTATGAGGTACTTACTTGGAAAGCCATATTCATTAGGGCCCAAATACCATTTAACCTAAGTGCTGGTTCCGACCTTTTCGTCAAACCGCACAACATTTCAACAGCACCTAATTAAAACGGAATAGAATAAATTAAAAACAAAGTACATTAAATACAAGTATGGTTAATATGTAAATTTAGAATATACTAAGTACATACATGATATTGAAGTGAGAATAATGAATACAACATTTTAATTACATGTATTTCCAATGGTTGGAAGCATGTTATAATCGATAATTAAGATAAATTACACAACTTTCACTTTCTAATAAATTAATGTTGCATCGATGCATTCACATTTTTTTACCAAAGCACCTGCCATGCGTTATGCTGCAATATGCTGTTGTAAGTGTGCACTATAATTTTATAATAATAACAAGGAAGCCACTTATTAAATTAAAATAAACAAACTTTCAACGTACCTTGATCGAGCATTGGTTCTTTAGCAGGAGAAAATTCTAATAAGAGATTACACAATGTAGATGAACCAACAGTTAATAATTCCGCCCCTGGAGATCCGTTTAGTAAAGACATCAATGGTCTCCAAACAGAATGATCCTGAAAACAATGCAGTTATTAATACACCTAAAATATCAAAAAATAGATTTAACTAACTAACCATCACGCTGTTTCTCCGCAGGGGTAGGCAGAGAGGACGGACCGCCAAACAACTCGATCTTGGCATACACATCTTGCTTCATTCACATTTATACATTCTCTTGTTATTCTGACTTCTGACATGGCCCGGTTCAAGTATTTGATTCACCTAATCGTGCCATGTCTTCCTCGGACGTCCCCGGCTTCTTCTTCCATTCACATTCGCGTCATATATTCTCCTTACAATACTCTCTTCATTTATTCGCTCTACATGCCCAAACCATCTAAGCGTCCCTTTCTTGATCTTGCTCACTACGCTTAAATCAGCCTTGCATTCTTTACGAATCTCAACATTTTTCATACAATCATACATGGTTTTACCACACATTCGTCTCAGAGATCTCATTTATACAGCATTCAGTCTACTTTCGTCCTTCCTCTGCCAGTTCCATGCCTCACTGCCATTCATCAGGGTTGGTATCACCACTCCATTGTGGACTGCTAGCTTCGCTTCTTTGGACAACTTTTTGTTTGCGCCAACCGCGTTCAGTCCTCCGTTAATGGAGTTTCCTGCATTCACCCTTCTTTCAATATCCCCATCAGTCTTTCCATCTCTCGTAAACATACTTCCCAAATACACAAACTCATCGACCTGCTCCAAGTATTCATCAATTTTTGAGATTTCTTTATCTGAGGGAGTACGGCTACTACCCGTGGCTCTATCCTACTGACTTTCTCTTAGGTATGCTCGGAATGAACCATCTGTGGGTCAGAAGGGATGTACACATTGTGACTTAGACTGATTCGTGGATGGTTCGAAAATTCGGCTATCATGGAGAGTATTCATTTCTATGTTCCCGATGGTTATCTCCGTCACCGACTGTTTTATCTCCCGGCCTGCAGGACCGACTTGCCAATGGTCATGCCGGTGGGGAGGGCAATCTTGCTGTTAAATAGAATCACTTCAGATATCGACATATTTAGCATCAATGAAGCTGCATGTAAACATAAAGCTTTGTTGCTACTTGTATAATACCAGTATGCCTTGTATACAATTTACTGAGATTATGTATGTCTAACTTATTTTTTTAAAATTTTTATTATTTTATATTAGTAATTATTTTGGATATTGTACATCCTGTATCTTCTTTAAAAATGCCTTAAAATGTAAATTTTGTAAAATTTTTAAAAAGAATAAAGAATTGAATTGAATCATTCACAACTATATTGAACACTGTTTTCGTACTCTCTCTTCCAAACACCATGACTTTGGACTTACTTATATTCATCATTAGCTCATTTTTTATACATACTATATACTAAAAATATATTTAAGATTCATTATTGTTCTATGGTATGACTGAGAGTGGAAACCGTTCAGCTTACCAGCATTAACTATGTACACCTAAGCAGAGGTAAGTTTCTTACTATTCCGAACTTACGCACCGCGTAATATTTAAACCGCATTTATAAGTAAGGGGGATTATGTTTATGCCTGAGATAAAGTGCCTTCATTTGAACGATTTCACGTGGTGTCTCTAGAAAACTTTAGTGTGAGAATTTTTTTAACAAAATTTTATAGATTTACTAAAATAGTATTACCTGAAATGTTGTTCTTAATTGCTGTACAGATCTAGATAAGGAATGCAAACACCTAACTGCGGCCAATCTAACCTAAAAGAAGAAATTCAAATCATCAATCAACGTAATTAACCTTCAACAATATACAATTCAATTATGAAAAGCAAATACATAATAGAAATAATAATATACGTAAGCATGGTGACAAGTCACAAGGAGTGAACACCCTTCTGGTGAAGTTGTAGAGTGGACTGAACTAAAATTACTGAAGAAAAATTATTAAGTCTGTATAACCATTGAAATCTCAGTTCACAAAAAATAATAATATACGTAAGTATGGTGACAGGTCACGAGGAGTGAACACCCTTCTGGTGGAGTTATGGAGTGGACTGAACTAAAATTACTGAAGAAAAATTATTAAGTCTGTATAACCATTGAAATCCCAGTTTACAAAAAAGTCTTGTGCTTAATAAGCAAGGTGGATCAGGAATAACGTAAGATATTAATTAAAAATAAATTCAATGGTATTACAGGTGTGTTAATTAAATCAGTTTAAACAGATCTCCTTCAGTGATAATCTGATGTTAGCAAAAAGCTATGCTTTTATTTAAATATGTACATGGTTAGATATTAATAAAAAAAAAAGTTTATATATAATTTGGATCATCATTACATTACTTGCCTCTGGCTCTGGGTTGGCCATCCCAGCCACGACTTGTACCATCAAACCTTCAATTTCAATAATCCTTTTCCTAATGTCCTCATCGTTAGCCCCCAGTGAGGCAAAGCACTTGAAGGCACCCTGTTTGGATGCCGCTGATTCACAGGACACTAATTCAGCTAAGGCCGTTATTAAATGGTTTGATATCGCCGCTAACCTTTGTAATGACGTGTCAACCTGGAAAATAACATAATTATGGTAATCGTACAATTTTATATACATAGCCCTTCTAAGTAATGAAACTATCCAAAACACTTTAGAGACAATATGAACTTTTTGAAAAATATGCATTTAGAAGCCCTTTAACCGTTTATCACGCCTGCGTATACTCGGGCGATAATTCGCACACCGAGATAACTCGGGCAAGCTTTACCTGCAGAAAAGGCCACTCCTGAATACACTCGGGTTAAAGAAATAAGATTTATGGGATGTCGAAGCGAGAACAATTTTGGTGATATATATAATGATTTTTATTACTGAAGAAAATAATATTAACATAACCTAATGAAACATGAAAACGGAAAAAAACAACAGAAAATAAAAAGATTTGTCGCATCTGGGATTCGAAACCGGGACCTCTGGCTATCCGGGGCAACCGCTTTACCAACTTAGGTAATGAGACCAGTTCAATTTATGTCATTTTCATCGATATCATATCTCAAATTCAAGATTTGTCAATATTATTCTCCATTTTTAATCCCATAAAGATAGCTGCCAATAATATGTTATGTTAATATTATTTTCTTCAATGATTAAATATTACAATGAGGTTTTTAAAAATCTCAATAAAAATAATAAATTTCTTGTATTTTTTCGGCATTCACTATATAGCAATTTCTAGATATTTTGTTTGGAAGTTTTAATTTACCATGTACTTTTGCTATTTTTGGATTAATAAATTCGCTACCGATTTCGACACAACCGTGCCATTGACGAGCGTTCTTAAAACTTTTTAACTTAAAACGTTTTAATAACGCTTGTCAATGGCACGGTTGTGTCGAAACCGGTAGCGAATTTATTAATCCAAAAATAGCAAAAGTACATGGTAAATTAAAACTTCCAAACAAAAAATAATTAATAATAAAAAAATGGATTTTTGTTATTATTATTCATAAAATATTAATGAAAATCAGCTTTCAGTCTTATTAGGGGGCCAAAATGGCTTTTATGGACGATATATTCATTCATAAAATATGTGTTTTTTTTTCCGTTTTTTCAATTTTTAATCATTACTGAGGGGGAACTTCAATAGGAGATTTGGTTATGCACGCATGTGCCAACAGTATTATGTTGTTTGATTTTCGAGATCTAGCTTCTTCTTGAGTCAACGTTCTTCAAGCCATCTTCAATCAAGTCTTTAAATTTATTTTTTTTAAACATAAGACAAATATTCCCTGGTTACGAATAACCTGACAATATTTGAAAACTCCTACTACCATATTGCTGGTGTCGTAATGGAGGACTTAGACAGCCGAGGAATTGAACTCACGATGCCCGAGTGAGACCCAAACGCAATGCCAACTCAGCCACTGACCGGTTGTCTTCCAAGAATGTGGAACAAAACAGTTTAAAACTTTACATCGTGTTACCATTAGATATCGGGTAAAGGTTGAGCGCTCTTAGGTTCTTAGGAGTCGTAAATGTTTAAATTAATTGATTTCATACATGTATGAGCGCAGGTACAAATACATAATTCAATAATGTAATAGTATGTGTTAAGAAATAAATGCACAATATATCATCACCATTCGGGCAAAAGTCACCAGTCTTGAAAAAGGCAGTTTTGAGTTGAGTATGTCAACCGAAACATAAAATTATGTTCTTTAACTCCTAGGAAGATGGGATATTCAAACGAGAAATTGCTAAAAACCTGAGTGTTTTCTGCGTGGCGTGCACCAGCTGAGTGAAATTTCGTAATTACTTACTTGTTTTTTGTAAATGGTACCGTCTTTCAATGTATTTATAAAAATTGTATGCATATATCATAAGTAGTTTCCCCAGAATAGCGTCATATATTTTTTTTCTGTCTCTTACATTACAAGAAATAGATAAAGAAATATGATAATTTTAAGTTTTACTATATTTTTCATACAGTTAAGTAAGTGCCCTTCACAATAAAAATAAAATAATATAATTTTAAAATAATATTTTTGCAGACAGCATTTTTTTTTCAGTTGGCTCGCGCGCTTGTATATATGAAAAGCGAGAATATTTTAAATGTAATATTATTAATTTGCCCATGAAATAAAATTATTTGAGTATTGTACAAACACATTTAAGGTTCAAAATTGCTGGAGAACATGACCATTCTGAATCTGCTCCATAGTGCACGTTGGTGTCCTACAGAATATTGTGGCTGCTCCATAGTGTGCCTTGGGGCCCCACAGGTTAAAATGCATAAGTAATCACATTAGTCAGTAAAATGTTGCTGAAATTCGATATATAAAACAATAAAATCTGATTCATCTCCAAACTTTCAAATGGAGATATCTCAAAATTATGTTTTTATGGTTGGTGACTTTTGCCTGAACAACGACGAATGCGGTAAAAACAAAGTAAACCATACCTCGGCTAAATAAGCTAATGTTTCTGCGGCTGTTGCTCTAATTTCATCCGGCATATCTTTAGTACACAGTCGAGCTAAGCACGGTAACGCCCCAAACACAACTCTGCAAATAAATATTTTATTAAACAAGGGAGGAAGGATTTTACTTTGAGGGATGACAAATTGTGTAAGAGTGAAATAAAAAAAAAATCATTTATTTTTACCTGGTATCGTCAGGTGGCAATGCCCCCGCTCTGTGTATAAATGTTATACATCTGGAGGCACCCATGGCGACAGCGAGGGGTTTATCTCTTGATAGAAGGACGGCCAATAACTCAGGAATCGTCTTATCACCGTGCCTTTTAAAATAGAAAAACAAATCATTAATGAAATGATAAACAGAAATAGATCTTATCTAATGCAGATGTAAATTTCATCAAATGGCATTCTCTATTATATCTAACGAATAAGTAATATTTTGTGTAAACCACTATTAAATATATAAATATCTATATATGTCAGAAGCGAAGATTCCCTCATCAGTATACAATTTATATAAATACACAAAGTACATTTGTATACTTTGTATCCTGATGAGGGAAGCTTCGCTTTCGAAACATGTTTATATTTATATATTAAATAGTGGTTTACACAAAATATTCCTTTTTCATTTGATAAAAAATGACACCACAAAGTCATTTACATATTGAAGAAGTCATCATATTATATTTTACAAACTGAAGTTCATAATAACTCACTATTTATAAAAGAATTTAGTTGTGAAGGGCAATACTTTTTAAAACATTTTCATGAGACAGATTTGTAGTTATCGACAAGGTAAATATGGTTTTATAAAATCGTACATTCAAGACAGCAAGATAAACACCGCAATACTGTCAGCAAATAATTATTGTTACCACACATGTAGGTAGGGCAGTGCCTGAAATGGCATCCAACAATTGGACCCTCGAATGACTCATATATGCCACTATCAAAGGGGTCTAAGGTTTACTGGTCTGCTGGCCACTAGTAAGCAATCACACCATACGATGGAAGAAAAACAAAATGGAAACTGAATTTAATTTAAAAAAAAATCAAATTACCAAGTTTCTACGGCCATCTGCGAAACGTGCGCATTCTCAAAGCACATGGCCGCCAGCCAGTCGAGCGTAGGCAGTGTGAGGGAGGAGGGGTCGGTTGGGGGCGGGCGCGCTAACAGTGCGGCGATAGCATCACAGGCGCCCCCCGCCGCCAGGGCCTCCTGCTCCCCGGGGCCTGCACACCACACCGACAACAGACGGGCCACACAGGACTTGCCTACCAGAGTACCGCCCTTGGCCACACCTGGAATTTATTTAAATTAGAATTTACAAAAATGCATTAAATAAAAATGAAGAAAAAATACAGAAATGAAAAAAAAAAACAACAACAAATCTAAACCTATTCTTTTATGTCTGTTTTCTTTTATCCGGTTAGCAAAAGGAATGATAATTAAGTTGTGTTGTCCAATTTATAGCTGCTATCTAGTCACGGCTGTTAGAATTTTTACAAAGTGTTGACATGTCAGGCTGTTATATGAATTTGAAATTTAAGTAACTAATATTTATTGAGAATTTCAGGCTTCGGATGGGTGGGAGCTGTCAAGAATTAGGAAATGTGGAAAAATTTGAGGGAGATCTTTGTTCAAAGTTGTACGCCAGACAAAGAAGATGTATTAATAGACCAATCCAATAGTTCAATCCCTTTCCGCACGTTTTCTTAAAAACGCTGGGCAAGTCCGATGTGTGTGGGACAGCCTTAAGATGGCAATTATGATGAATACTTAGAGCAGGTGGATGAGTTTGTGTATTTGGAAAGTATGGTTACAAGAGACGGAAAGGCTGATAGGGTTATTAAAAGAAGGGTAAATGCAAGAAACTCCATTAATCGAGGACTGAAAGCGATTGGAACAAATAATTTTTTTTACAAAAACGTGAAGCTAGCGGTCCACAATGGAGTGCTGATACCGACCCTGGTGTGTGGCAGTGAGGCATTGAATGGCAGAGAAAGGATAAAAGTAGATTGAATGCTGTAAAAATGAGATCTCTGAGGCATATGTGTAGTAAAATTTTGTATGACCGTGTTCAAAATAAGGAGATCCGGAAAGAAAGCATAGCTAAATGTAAGTGTAATGTTTAAGATTAAGAAAAGGAGGATTATATGGTTTGGGCATGTAGAGCGGATGAACGAAGAAAGAGGTGTAACGAGAATATATGACATGGAAGTGAATGGTAGAAGAAGTCGGGGACACACGAGGACGATACGGGACACACGAGGATGATATGGGACACCCGAGGATGACATGGCACAATCAAGTGAATCAAATACTTGAGTCGGTTTATGTCAAGAGTCAGAATAACAAAAGACTAGGTATAAGACGATATATGAATGTGAATGAAGCGAGGAGTGTGTACTGAGACGGAGTTGTATGGCGGTCTATCCTCTCTGCCTACCCCTGCTGAGAAACGACTTGACGGTTAGTTAGTTATTTAGGTACCTACTTAATCGCTTGTTTGGATTTGAAAAGATTCTTTTTAAATAATTTAAGACACGTGTTCCAATTTTGAATAGTTCACGATAATTCTTCATGTACAAAATAATGAGATCCTCACTGAGCAAATGTGCCAACAGCTGGGGGTCCCTGTGTATGAGGCTGGAGGGGGCAGGCGGGTGCAGGAACACGGAGCGCAGGGCACACAGACAGGCCTCGGATAGGCGCGCGGGTGGGGGCGAAGCGGGGGCGCAGGGCCGCAGCACCTCCACTAGTACGCCCACCACGTTCAGGGATACCAAGGAGCCCACATGCTCCGCGGTGCCTTTGGCGAGGGAACCTGAAAAAATAATTACACTTACATTTAATAAACATTCATATACATATACATTTTTCACACATGCATTTATGTACTTTATAGAATGTGTGAGATTGCAGCAAGACCACCTCAACCCAGGTCAGGACACTGAATCAAATCAGCCTCTTATATATATAAGATCCCGCTATAACTATGTTAGAAGCCATTTTATCTTATTTACCTACTCAATTAAAGCATTTTTTACAAAATTTAATTTCGTTACTCGCCTCTCAATAGTCAATATTAATATATTTTTTAATTTGGATAATACCGGCTGGACATATATTGTGATTGTGGTGTGATGATAATGAAAAAAATTATTCTGAGACGACTGTATAGGTGTGAATATAATTAAAAAAAAATTACAAAAACAGTTAACATTCATCAGACTGGACACCTTCTACACCAGTGATAAACAACCGCGGTATGTTGCGGCCCACAGGCCATTTATTGAAGCCCACTTTCCTATATAGAATTTCAAAGAAATTTCTTGCCAGTGGTGAAAATTAAGAAACGAAAGAAAAAATGTAATAAACAGACTGAAACATAAAAGACACTTCTGAGAATGGTTTGGTACTTGTTACGGCCAAGGTGCGGTCTACTTTTAGAGCATAGGTTCCCAAAATTTTTTCCCCGTGGACCCCTTTGCCGTTCTTTTAATTTTACATGGACCCACCCCCCCTAGCCACTCTATGAAAAACTTTGGTACAATACTGAACGAGTGGTATTTTTCCACTGCGCGATGCATTGTTGCTGTGAAAATTAAAAAAATGTTAAAACTTTCACATGAACGTGCCTGCGTGGATGTGATTTGCTTTAAGTGAGTAGGCTTGCCGAGCGAAGCTTACTACTGTGCTTTACTAGGCATGAAGTCTAAACGAACTCCGATCCGTGGGCCTCCATTTACATCTCGTGGACCCTCTTTTTTTCTCCCTGCTATGGATCCCCTGCAACTCTATATGGACCCCCAGGGGACCATACGGACCACTTTGGGAACCTATGTTTTAGAGCATCATTTCCACATAATCAGCATACGGCATAATTTTTCTCAAGAAAAAATCAACAAAAGATATTCAGTAACGAATTATCGTTATATACTTTTTTTTAATTACTGTACCAAAGGGAAATTTTTTATTAAAATAAGTAATCCCTGAGATCTTCAAAACTTTAACATTCCTATAATATAATGATGCATAACCCGCGGCCCGAGCCCATTTCGTGCGACCCGCAAGCCTTTTCGTAAGTCCCACTTCGTTAAATAAAAAAATAAAAAATAAACACCATTAATTTACCGGTTTGACCTTGTGTCTAAAAAAATTATTTTAGCGGTACTCTTTTTATACGCACTGTAATTTAAATTTTGAATGGGTTCTACTTTATAGGAGTACACGATGTTGTTTTTGAAAATGCAGAAGTAACAGAAATGTGTTATAATATCAATCGTTCAGATTTCCGGGTGCTATGATCAAAATAACTATTTCTGTTCTATTTTACAAAATACAAAAGGATATATCCACGACAAACTTGTCTGTCTTTAATATTTTTAATCACCAGCCGGAAAATATAAGTTTTTACACCTTCCTAAATTTCAGATTGACAAAATCGAAAAAAATTTATTGTACCTTAGAAAAATTGTCAAGTGAGTTCTGGATTGCTTTATTAAAACTGTTACCTAAACTAACCATCATGCTGTTTCTTCACAGGGGTGGGCAGAGGATGGACCACCAAACAACTCGATCTTGGCATACACTTCTTGCTTCATTCACATTCATACATAGTCTCATACATTTTCTTCTGTTATTCTGTCATTCACTTGATCGTACCATGTCTTCCTCAGACGTCCCTCTCTTCTTCTTCTATTCATATCATTTATTCTCCTTGCACTCCTTTCTCGTTCATTCACTCTACATGCCCAAACCATCTAAGCGTCCCTTTCTTAATCTTGCACATTACCCTTACATCAGCCTTGCATTCTTTGCAAATCTCAACATTTTTTCACACAATCATACATGGTTTTACCACACATTCGCCTCAGAGATCTCATTTCTACAGCATTCAGTCTACTTTCATCCTTCCTCTGCCAGTTTCATGCCTCACCATCATACATCAGGGTTGGTATCAGCACTCCATTATAGACTGCTAAGTTCTGTAAAAAAACAAAAAAGATACCTTACCAACCCAGTTGTGAAATTTATCCAGCTAAAAAGGTTGTGCGGAATTGCTCTAATACCTCAATCAAAATTCCTGATATTTCCCAGTAACATAATATTATATTCGATGATATCAGAAGACACTAATCACATTAAAAAATAAATAAGAATCATGATTCATCATGTTTTATGAAACGCTAAATTATTATCTATAGATAATAATTAATGACTAATTTTCATACCAAACACTAAAGCAATACTCATGTCACGGTCAAACATTTAGACCAAATTTTTTTAAATACTAGCGATTTGCCCGTTGCACCCAACGGAAGTGATTAAACTTTATTGTTATTCCCAAGCGTAAATTCATAATGTTATTATTATTCCCGAATGTAAATTCATAATTTTATGCTTGCAATTAATTACCGACACTTGAATTTATTATTCCCTTATTTTAAATCATGACTTGTTGGGTAAGCGTAAAGAAAAGGTAAAGTGTAGTGTGGGTACCTACTGTAAGGTGTAGTGCACTGAAAAGTGTAGTGGTTGGACTGTAGTACCCAACGCAGATGATTAAATTTTGTTATCATTTCCTAACGCTTTACTTTATGCTTGCAAACTGACATTTGAAATTATTTTTCGTTAAATTTAAATCATAATTTGTTACCGACGATTTCATGTTTCATTTTCAGTACCAAAATGAGTTGAATTGATAACTCATGGGAATGCAACATAGTTGTATGTCTTTAAGTAAAAAAAAAAAATTATACCGATGTAAAATAATAATTTTTAAAAATGGCAAAGGGTTAATTCGACCATCCATGTTTTTTCTAACTTGCAACACTACTGCTCCCCCAGCTCACATCATACTATTATTAATAAATTAAATTAATCAAATCATTTGTATCTAATTAAGTTACCTGCACAGTTCAGTTAAGCTAAGCTAACCCAACCTAATCTAATCTAATCTAATCCAACCCAACCCAAACTAAACCAACCCAAACTAAACCAACCCAAACTAAACCAACCCAAACTAAACCAACCCAAACTAAACCAACCCAACCCAAACTCGACATGAAAGCGGCGCTATTAAAATAATTATGTTTGTATTATATACTCGTACAAATAAATATATATAGGTATGTAATATATTTATTATTAAAAAATGTCCGCTGCATTTATGGAATAGTGTTATCAAATAATGTAGAAATACTAATATGCGCAGCTTTTGACATTTACCATACATTGAAATGGCAACATGCTGCACTAGCGCCCTCTAGCGGCTCAAGTTGTACGAATTGGGCCTTTCCATAAATTTTTAATAGATTTTCTGTGAAATATATTCTTAATAAATTATAGAAATCAAAAATTCTAAAAATAAGTATTAGGTGACCTACATACGATTTTACTCCTTTTTTGCTCATGTATATATATATATTTTTAAGAGGCTTTGAGGATTGTATACAAATTTAAAGCCTTGCTTGTTGCACACTGTCCTAATTGTTTACAAAGAAAATAAAATATTTATTACAACAGCAACAAAAAAAGATTGTACAACTTGGGTCGTTAGAGGGCGCTAGTATAGCATGTTGCCATCAAATGTCAAGAGCTGTCAGATGTTTTTTTTCTTTTTTTATTTAACTCAATGCATAAATTCAGTTACACTTAAAAATGGCCTGCAAAAGTAAACCTCCTGGACGCACACTTCAAATATAGAATTTTTTTAATGTATGTTGTAGGTAGGTACCTAGGTAATATTGTATAATAAACATAGACAGGTACCTACTTGATTGTGTTCTAATAACTCACGGGTGCTTTCATTCTATTTTTGAAAATATTTTATTGTTTGGTACATACTAGTGGTGGGCGAAGCGACTCAGTTTAGTGAGCCGGATCACTAAATCAGCTCTTTGTAGTGTACGGGTTCGGTGATCCGGCTCGTTTGAACGACGGTTCGCGTCCCCCCGCACCATGCCCTCTCCCTCGCTCCCTTGGCCCTCCTAAAGACGTCCTTAAGACGCTCTTACACGATACTTTTTTCGTCCAGTTTTCATGGAGATTGTCTTTACAGAGAGCTGATTTAGTGATCCGGCTCACTAAACCGAGCCGCTTCACCCACCATTAGTACATACATCAAAACCACCTAAATCTCAAGGCCAGGATACTGAATCACAACAGCCTCTTTATTTCTATGAGGACCTCCAAAATTTTTTGTTTATGTATTTAATTTTACTGTAATAAAACATTTTAAATTATGTTTAAAATAAAAACCTTTTTTTAGTATCTACCTATCTCATAGAAGTTAAGAGGCTAATTTTATTCAGTTTCCCGGCCTTGAGATTAAGGTGGTTTTGGTTTAAAGTAGTTCGAATAATGTTTGAAACATATGAAAAAATCAATCAAATTCAAATGCTTTGAAAAACAAATGAACTCGTCAAATGAGAACCGTGAGTCAAAATCAAGCTTTTTGTAAAAAAACTCCGCTGTTGCAATTAGAGTATTTATATAGATTCTAATATATAAGTAATAAAAGTTTTGTCAATTGGAATAATAAAACGTTATAAAATCGGTTTTAATTGTTTATTACGTTTACTTGGCTAAATATGATAAAATAGCTACAGTGCAGTAATCAAATTGATTAAAAGAAATAAACATTTACTTTAGATAAAGGTTACATCTCTAATGAAAACCAAATATAATAAAATAAATTAATGAGTTTTGCTGCATATTTCAGTGACAGCCATTTGCTCTGTTGCCAGATCTTAAGTGACATGAAGTTAGATCCGTATCAATGATTTGGCTAGATTATAAAAAAAAATCACTTAATTTTTTAAGCGCAAATGAAAAAATTGTATTTCTTAGTATACAATTGCATAATTTGCTCCAATAAATAAATTGATGATTTGCTCCGTTAATTTGGAAATTGCAAAACAATTCAATTAAACAGAGAGTTGCTCACATTATTATGTCAGCAGAACACTGAATAATGTGCACTGTCAAAATGTGTATGTTGTAATGAATAATATTATGGTGAAAGGTAATTAAAATTTAAGCATTCTAGGAGGAGAATGTTAACATTCAACGCAATTTGAATTAAAAGTTATAAACACTAAATTTTAATATAATATAATTCAATATGACTATTTTGTGGTTAAGCTAATATAACAAGAATGTTATTTTGATCAGATGTGTCAAAATATGATTGATGAATCACACAAGATAATAAAAAACACACAATGTAATATAATAAAATAAATGTCTTTACCTATTGTAACGGCACATTCCAATCGGATGTTAATATCAACAGATTGGTCTGACAGGAGCTGGAGCAGGCGGGGAACTATTCCTTGTTGAATTACCGAACCTTTTTGCCGATTGCTTCCAATCACAGAATTCTTCAGGGACACTAATGCTTGAGAACATTTTTCCAAATCAGACGAGTAAATTTCATCGACGTAAGAGCGGGAATTCTCAATATCCTGCCGGTTAACAAGTATTTAAGGTTATCACCATATATTACAAAAAATAAGCTATATGTTCATAACATTTTGCACAAATAACTTACCATGAAACTTGCAATAGGTTGCATTAGGGATATCATGAGATATTTGATCTAATTACAAATGTATCCTTAATTTTGCGTAATACGCGGAAGGGCTGTCACGAAAGTTTCGAAGATTCAGGATATTTTCCACAATTTGGCAGGAGCATGAAATGTGACGCAGTTGGCACCGTGCGATTTTGCGCGTTTCATTTGAAGCATGGAATAAACCAATGAGCTAATATCAGAAAAATGTGCATGTAAAAGTGGGGCTTGATGTTTTCTGTTATTCAAATTATTCAAATAAACCATTTTACATAAATCAAGTCTTTCAATTAAAATAGAAAATCATATAGGTACCATGAAATAAATGCAATAAATTATGGTTTCATTTATGAAAAACGATTTATATCAACTTTTTTCAAAGTCTCTTCATTGCTTATAGGTTCCGCGGAATGCCACCCAAATCAACTATTTTATTTACGATCCTGCCAGGCTAATACTAGCTCTTAGTGCCTCGGCACATATGGGTCGAATCGAGCTAAACCTATTTTAGAAATAGCGATACACTAATCACTATTCATTTCCACTCAATCTCAATCATTTTCACTCATAAAATTTTGCTCCTGCTTATTTTCTTCGTTTGATAGACCAGTTGGTACCCACTTATGGCCGAGTTTACACTTGCGCTATTCCTAGTAAATTTGGTAAATTTGGATAAACAATCTTAAACGGGTCGGCCCGACACAGACAGCCGTGTCGAACGCCCTTCAGAACTGTGAGACAAGTATCTCATTGTATTGATACATATATTAAACGATAGGAAATCTTTCAATGTTAATATTAAGATTAAAATATAACTAGATATAAGAACATTATTGTATACTTCGATTAAGCTATTTTATAAGTAATCTATGTTGAATTTAAATGTCTCTCATACTTGCACTAGACATTCGATATATTTTACGGAACGAGCCTACCAAAGGCACCTAGCAGTCGTAATAACTCATGGTCGACGTTAGCACCCTGGAACCGTTGCAGCATCTTCGCCAGACGGAGATAGGTAGAACTATACCCTTAGTCGAGACGACGGTTGACTTTACGCCTCCACCCCAGGAGGAAGTCCGAGTTCGTACCTTCGGGAGTCGATTCCGGAACTCCGGCTCTGGGGGGTGTCTCATCTCCGCCTTTTGGAGAGGTCGCCCAGGTCACGGGACAGTTGATCGTACGCTTCCACCCAGAAAGGTACCCAACTTCTCCCCTTGGAGAGGTCGCCCAGGCCTTCTGACCCCAGTTGCTGCAGATTTCTGTCCAGGAAGTTACTGGTCTCCGCCCTTCGGAAACCAACCACAGAAACGCGAAGACTATTGACTCTGGATAGTCATCAGAAAAGGGAAGTGCCTTCGAACTCTTGTTATATTCTCCCTCCCCATCGCCAAGTGAAACGAAATTTTACTAAACTCTAGTTCTGAAAATAAAGACTTTCCCGTAGAATTAAGCACCTGAATCTTTTATTTTAATGATATATTTGGACTTAATTAAGATTAATTTTAAATTCAGACTAACCCCTCAAATGTAAGTAGGAAGCTATCACACAACATTTTGTTTAAAATTAACCCCCATTGTGTCTATTTTCAAAATTATCAAAATACAGCAACACTTTTATTTCCATGCATTGCTTTTTTACATTCGTTTGGCGTTTGTCTATGCTTATCACAAGAAGAAGCCAAAAGTTTCCCAAGAGAAGTGACAGCTGATGCTTGGGGGTTTGTTTTCGTCGTACGGGCAAAATACTTTTTGTGTTTAGTTTGAAATGGTTTGTACTTCTGCAGGTGTTGTAAATGCGTTGTTTGTTATTGCTTGAACTGAAATAGCTCCAATATGGCTGATTCTGGCGTAGAAACTGGAAATGATAGTGATAATTCGATCACCTTCGACTCGCACAAGGGCGAAATGAGATTCGTTCCTCCTGCAATACCTGTGAGTCAAACTGGCGAAGTTTTCCCGTTTGACTGGCAAGACCCTAAAGTGTCACGCCATAAACTTAAGTTGAAGCATTCGTGTCAGATGAAGGAGGCTAGATTATCTCCGTACGGCAGTGTGCTAAACAGCTCAAAAAACAAGAAATTAAGATTCGCCGCTGCGACAAATAATCTAGAATTGGTGCAGAAGTTATTGGAAGACGGTGCTGATCCTAACACTTCTGACGAACATAGAAGGAGTCCTTTGCATATAGCAGCTTGCCGTGGTTATAAGGAAATCATCCATTGTTTAGTGACACACGGAGCAGACCCTAATATAAGGGATTCTCTAGGCAATACTCCACTACACTTGGCTGCTTGTACCAGTCATATTCCTGTTGTGATTGAACTCTTGGATGCCGGCACTGATGTCTCTTCGCATGATAAACACGGTAGGAATCCTATCCAGCTTGCCCAAAGCAAGTTAAAGCTCATTCAACTTCGTCCTCCGGGAGTTGGTGCCCCTGCCGAGACTGGGAAACTGAAGTTTGAGATTCAGATGGTGGTTCAGATGATGCTCAAGTTCCTACATGTTCAGAAAGCGGACATCAGTGACATTGAAGCTGTCCGCGAGAGACTGGAAAGTGTTAGTACGAGGGAACAGGTTGACAGTGAAGTGCAGTGCTTACTCAATAGTCTGAACAGTCTCAACTTGTCGCATTGATGCACCATCTCACTTTCTTTTATAATGGTCTTATACCAATTATTCTTAGAGAGGTTTGTATGTTGTGATATTCTTGTGCATTCAATAGGTAAATAAGTTCAGAAAGTAAACCATACAAAACGCCAGTTTCTATTAATGCATTTACATCAGGCATCTCGTGTGGGAGCTAATGTCTGCCTTTATGTTTAACAGCACTTTGTAAGCATCATACCATGGTGAAGTTTACAATTATTAATGTTATAGTTACGTAATTAATAAGAACTTTTATTCCTGCAGTTGAAGAGTTAAACAAAACTCATCTCTCTTGGATCTGGTTTGTTCAGAGTGTAATTATTATAGAAGGCTTCAAGTCTACTTTGTATTGTATATTTATGGTAAGCGTGAGCATTTATAAATATTAAACCTATTATTTCTTTAAGTAGAAACATTCATCTTTTAAAACAAATCCTACCCACCATTTTGTCAACAATGCATCCCATTTTTAGCAATTTTTTGTGACTATAAAATTGGTTTATTTACAACAATGTTTGCTGTATTATGGTTTTATAAATAATGTTTGATTTTTATAAGTAGTGCTGTAATGCATTTCTTGACTTCCAGAAATTTATTTAACTTCCCTGTATATTTATGGCAAGGTTATGGTTTTTCCGCCTCCTTTTATTTAAAAATAAAAATGTAAGACTCTAAAAAATGTAAAAATTTCTTTTGTAAGACGTGGCTGAATCAAATTCTACGTGCAAAATAAGGAAAATATTTCCAGTTGAGACTCTGTAGAAAACAATATAATTTTGTAAAAAAAGAATTACTCTTAGATTCATAAAAATATATTAAAAAAATATATGCATGTGCGGAAATACAAAATAATACTCCTAATTTTTTACTTTATTTAAATAAAAAAAAAGACACATAAATGTTGAAGGAGAATTGACGCCGCCCTGTTCAATATTTATAATATGACAGTAGACAAGAGTTCCATACATAGTGTCAACTGTAAAAATATTATTGTTATGTATCATGTTTGCATATAACCTACCAAGAAAAGTGATTTAGTTACTAACGGTGATAAAATCAAAAAAATTATATTATGTCGTATTATATATTTTTTCTTTTTTTTTTTAAATCCAAACTAAGAACTTAACAACCTATTTTTTATATATACAAAATATAAATCTATTTATTTTATATATAAAAAAACATCAATATTCAAATTAATAATATGCATTTACTGGGTTAAAACAGTAACCTAATCTTACAATTTTACAAGAATTCATTTTATACAGTTTGTACTTTGACAAATGTCATATCATACTAACAACATTAAAGATGGTGTCAATTTTCCTTCAATATTTACACCTTTTTATTTAAATAAAGCAAAAAATTAAGTGCATTTTTAGTATTTTAGCATATGCAAATATTTTTTATGTTTCTATGAATTTAATATTTTTACAAAATTATAAGGCTTTCTACCGAGTCCCAACTGCAAGTATTTACATAAAAAAATACTACATATATTGTAGTTGTTGTGTGCAATTTTTTAGTCGCTCTCTTTCACATCTCGCTTTTTAAAATTACATTTTATAATTTTTAATTAATTTTGTGTAGTACTACGTGTACCTGTGTTGTAATCTCGTAAAACATACCACGCAGAATTAAATCTTATTAATTGGCATTTCTCTTAAATTTTATAATATAAATAAGACAGTTTAAATTCATAACATATTATAAATCTCCCCGAAAACAACTTTTGTTGATTATGTTGTGATGTAATAACACAATATTTTTAGGTTATGCATATCTTTGTAATGTTTCTTAACTTTTTTTAATTGATTAGTGATGTTTTGTATATTATTATATTGTATGTGCTTAATGTAAATAAACTTATTTAAAAAAAACAATTACACATATATTTTGATTCTCATACAAACCATGGTAGGTTACTGACTCCTAAAGATTCACTAAAACAATCAAGTTTAAATAATATTAAATCCCTATTTTCGTTATAAATAGTTACTAGAATCTTCTGTTGCATTGCAGGAAGAAGGTAGAGTTTCAATATCTTGTCCGTACCAATACCCAATGGACCGTGGATCCATGGGGAAAAGTCTCAACAGCCTGCATGGTCATTGGTCAGTTCGCCCCTTTCTCACATGTAGTTCAACAATTGGCTTTGACTTTAAAAATTCTTCTTGGAAATAAATAAAAACGAATCATAAATTAGTTCATTAGGTACATATTTATTACATTAGATGTTTTAATTATTAAAAAATTATCCATTTAATGAAAGCAAACAATAAAATAATTCAAATACATTTGTGAAGTGAAACCTGCAAACTTTTTGTTGATATTACTGGCCAACATTTTGTCAAAAATGGTGATTTAGAGCTTGGTAGGGGGGTCAGCACAGAAGTGATGTAAGCCCAAAAAATTTATTGTGAGAACGCATTTAAGAGGAACGAACGGCTGTGTGCCCTGTTTCATACAAAACTTAATTTTGGATTTGAGGCCCAAATACTCACCTAAACCTGATGATCTTTTTTTACATCAAAAAGTATTGTAAATATCTAGTAAGGATAAGAAGTTATTTATTTATTTTTGTTTTACATTATGAAATAAGCCATTAAAGGAATTGATTTTTCGCGATTTTAGAGTCACTTGATTTTTCAGTGATTTAAAAAAAGTTTTACCCCGTCTACTTTTAAAATATAATGAAATATAAAATACGTTTTTTTTTTAAATATTAAAATAAGCATTACAGTGGACTTTAAATTAAATTAAAAACGACCAAATTAAGTTGGAACACAAATTTGCGGTACATAATTTAAAAATATCGACCTGAAAAAACTATTTTTTTTTAAATGTTTTGTTTTTGTATTTTTATTTACGTAATCATATTTATATAGCAAATATGGTAATTAAAAAAAAAACAAACTATAAACCCGCAAATAATTTTCTAAGTTGCTTGTAAAATTATAAAAATTGTTTTTTTTCGTTGGCATATACTTCAAAATTTAAAACAAAAATAAATAAAATGCTTCTCATCCGTACTAGATATTTACTAAACCTTAAATTAAAAAAATATAATATGCAGTTTGGATGGGTATTTTGACCACAAATCCAAAATTAAGTTATGTATGAAACAGGTAGCGCAGCTGTTCCTTTTAAAGTTTGGAAAAATTGATTAGTTCAATGTTTTCAGAATTTAATTATAGGAAAAGTCTGAGTTCACTGATAAGTTAAATAAGTCCTGGTTTAAAATAGGCTCCATTTTGCATATGCGTCTGCTAAAGGAAACCCTTAGGCCCAAGGGCGAGAGGGACATTGGAGCGGAATTATTTATTATTTCGAAATATTGATAGTATTATTACGCAATACGATAAACATAATGTTTTTAAATAGACACATATTTATTAAATATTTTATAAATTCACATAGGCTTAGCATTTATCAAAATCTTGTCAGAAATATTACTTTTTTTGACCCTATTGTATGTTTTACAAAATATTTAAAATATGAATATGATTTTTATAGTGGAGAAAAATATTTTTAATCCTTTCTCGTTACGTTTTTGTAAATAAACTTAACCAAAGATTTATAATCCGCATTAAATTAAAAAAAAAAAAAAGTTACGTAGTGTTTATGAAAAATTTAAACTACACACTGTTCTTTTTTTAAAATTTATCTCAACGACATGTTAAAGAAAAACCTTCACAGAAAAAATAATAAATAGTAAAAATAAAAATTTATCTCAACGACATGTTAAGGGGGAAGACTCAAATAAGGCGCTAAACGTCACTTCGCAGTATGCTAACGTAAGCAATACAACACATAATTTATCTGCAAATTCTTAACAGAAAGTTACGAAAGTGTCTAAGGTTTTCAGTAACGTAAATTCTTAAACTGTAACCTTTTATATTATATATGAAATACCTACAGTAATTTTAAGTAAAACGCTCAACAGTGCCTTCGCCGTTATGTTAACTGCACCCATTACAAACATATTTAATCAAAATCCTTCCACAATCTCAGAGTAAATAAGATCAAGAACCAAAAGCGTTTATTAAAAATAATTCAGTAAATCTAGATTTTCACTGTAATTCCCTCAAAGTTCAGGAATTTTTAAATTCAGTTCCGTCATACAAAAAACGTATGACAATTTCTGGCCCGCGCGATTGTTCATAAGACCATTTATTTCGCCGGAGTAAATCAGTTGTGAGAAGTCCTTCAGAGCGAGCGGACGTCGATTTGAAATTCGATATTTCTGTCTGTTTTATGACGAATAGCTGGGAAGAGAGGTGTTAAACTGCCACCGGAATGTAGGAATTACGTATTTTCGATTTTTTTTGTTATAATCACATCTCTTTGCAACGTTCTTTAAGATGGTCCAAAAAGTGATTAATTTATTATACGGCACAATATAAAAGACCTGCGCACTGGAAAAAAACTGACGGACGTGGTACAGATTTACAAGATTAGATCTTTGCAGGTGGTCAACAGCAAAACTAATGAATGAACGAATTATTTTTAAAATCTTAACATTTTTTGTGCCCATATAATTTACAATCTTGACGCCCCTGACTGCATATATAAGTATTACCGATCTGTGCCTATCAAAATCCATAGTTTTAGCGGCTATTTTGAATTTCTAGATATTCACACCGATTTGGTTAGAAAGCGGCGTAAGTCATGTTAGGGGGGTGCTGAAGTCAAATTTAATGTCAACCTGAGTAATTTCGATGGTCATTTTTAATTTTGAGTTTTCTACCGATTTGGTTCAAAATCGGAATTAAAGTGTTTGGAAGTGAACTGAAATGAAATGCGAAGAATGATAACAAAGAATGTTTTTCTTCATTTCAAATTGTAGAATCTTTATCCTACTTTAAAAAATATTAATTAACCTTCACCGAAAAATTACCCCTTAATTAATAATTTTTTTAAAAATAGCGAAGTTTGTTTTTTTTTATTTCTCGCTATTTTTTTTTAGTGTTTATCCAATTTTGACAGTGAAGGGGTAATTTTTCGGTGAAGGTTAATTAATATTTTTTAAAGTAGGCTAAAGATTCTACAATTTGAAATGAAGAAAAATATTCTATGTTATCAAAATAACATAGAATGTTTTTCTTTATTTAGAACACCTGTATTTCGGACGATATTAGGTCCTTGGAGACCAATTTGTTTTCAAATTGTACCATCTTTAGTCTACTTTAAAAACAAGAGAATAACCTTTACCGAAAAATTACTCCTTCACTGTCAAAATTGACCAAAACACTAAAAAACAACGAAAAATAACAACTTACAAAAAATTTGAATAATTTAGAACCGCTGTATCTCAGACATTATTAAGTCGTTAGAAACGTATTTGATTTCAAATTATAGCATATTTGGTCTACTTTGCTTGGGGGAGGGGCAAGGGGAAGATAGGAAACTTTTGTGAAAATACTCCCTGTTATAGGTATTATTCACCGGCAAAATATCAGTTTTTCTTATTGCCTTCATTGACTTGGTGAATTGTATTCAAGCTTATTGTGTGCGTCTGGAGTGGGTTTTAAAACATCGTTATCTACCTATGCTGCTGTTTAGTATACAATATTGAAGGGCGTTTCTAAATCCCAAAAATTATCAAAAGACAAATAATTCTTATTCCCGATTAATAAACGGGATCTAATTCACATCCTCCATCTTGGTTCCCAATTCAAATGTAATAGTAGAATTACTTAACCATTAATAAAAGCCAAAGCCACTAATAGAATAGCCATATAAAAAAGCATCCAATTCATTTCAACCACCTTGAATCCCCTAGTGGACAATCGAAAAACGGATTCCTTGATTCAAAATCCATGAAAATAATTCCCCGTGTCAAAAAGCTGTGCTTATAAGTATTTCTGAGCAGTTGGTCCACGTTACCCATTTCTATAATATTTCCGAAGCTAAAAAAAAGATTATGCTGTGAAGAAATAAATATGTAAATAGTAACAAAACAAATCTTTTGTAAAAGGGAGGCACTTTGTATGGCTACTGACAATAATTAATATATTATATATAAATTGAAAAAAACATATTCTCATCAGTTACCCTATCCTATTACCAACAGATGCTAAGTTAAGTCTGTCAAGCTTCTATTTATTTATTTTTATACAGCGAATAAACGAAAAAAATATAGAGCAAATGTTTTTTGTTTCGTATTGCATCAATAAGCTGAACATTTTTTAATCCGCCGTGGTCTACATTATCCACATTTCCCCAATCCTGCTGCCGGATCGCGGTGGTCCTTGGTTTTAAGTTTGAGGCCTAAAATTCCTAACGGCGGTGAATACGCGGTCTTATACTGGACCCTTAAAGAAAAACCTTCACAGCATTTTTTAAGGTTATTCAACTTTTTTAATGTTTTTGTAAAACACGCCTAGAACGGTCAGAAATGTGTAATATTTCTGATTTTATTTTGAAATGCTAAGCCCATGCAAATTTTAAAAAAAACTTAATATTTTTCTCTTTAAAAACACCATGTTTATCGTATTGCACAATAATATTATCATTATTTTGAATTTATAAATAATAACTCTCCGACGTCCTTCTCCCCGTTAAATTGTAGGCCTAAATCCAGCACTGTTCCTAGTGAAATTTTTTTTATTGGATGATCAAGCCGTTTCTATTTGATGAAGCATATCATTAGAAAACCCCTTGCAATTATTGCTAACTCCTATTAGGTATTTCTGTGGGTTACACCACTTCTCTGCTGATCACCTCAATTGTGAACCAGAATTTATCATGCAGTTGTTTTTGCCCGCATTCACAATTGTTCTCAATTTGACCAGGTTTTACTTTATTACAAGTGATATTACTTTGTTTGGTCAATTTTCTAGTAAGATTTGGCATTACTAAATTATCATTATTAATTTATATTATGAGCATACTAAAATAGATATATATGTATATTATGATTTATTATAAAATATTCACTCTTGAATATTATTCTTATAGTCTTTGTCTAAATTATATAATAATAAGGTATTACAAGTGTCCATTAGACAATGTATCTCCAAAACATCCATCATTTTTTTTTTTAAATTATGTTTAAATCCCAAAAACAAACATTATTTACTAAAACACCATTACTCATAAAAATGTATACATTACTGCTTTGATAAAATGTAACATAATAAATGAAGACCTCTGTAGCCTATTGGTAATGGGGGGTCGCACGTTTAATTTCAATAAATGAAGACCTCTGTAGCCTATTGGTAATGGGGGGTCGCACGTTTAATTTCAGTCGCAGCGCAAAAATATATTGACATGGAATTTTCTGTGCATATTATTGGCACTGTCAACCTGGCTGTTGTTACGTTTGAAGGACCTTCTAAAAAAATATTTATAGTATTTATAAAGAAAACTGATAACCATGTTTAAACGAACATCATTTAAAAGATGTAATTCCTTGATAATAATAAATAATTACATACATTATTGCACGACAGTATTTTATCCTAATGGACTCTCACAACTCATATAATTAAAATAACTTATTTGTAATGCTTAGGCCACATGGAGCGATTTCTACACCGCTATTTGAACAGTAGCATTGAAATCGCTTTGTGTGACAAGGTATTCGCTACGAGTGCTAGTACTACTAGCAGCTAGAAGAAGTGGCTATCACTCGCCGCGACAACAGCAGTGTCAAAATGGCTCCGTGTGACCGAGGCTTTAGCATTGTAAGATTTAGTTGTGGTAACCTTTAGACCAGCCCTGGCCAACCCAAAAAGCACCCCGGGCCGCATTGAATTAAAATTTTCCAAGGGCCGCTCATACAGACATTATACAAAAATAATGACATTTTTTTTATCACAACAATTGGTATACTTAATTCTTTGATTTTAAAGACATTCTGAAGTACCCGATACTAAAAAAAAAAATATTTCTTCATACATGACCGGGGGCCGCACGTATGGGCACAGCGGGTTGGCCAGGGCTGCTTTAGACCATATTGCATTTAGCCGACACTCTGTCGCAGGAAGTATTATTTTTACACTATTTGATAAAATTGATAATTTAGTACGGTATCTATTATATGTATTATTGAATGGAATGTTCTGTTATCACAGCCTCCTAAATCAGTGAGCAATGTTTTTCATTTCTTCCTACATAATAACTAAACGCATTTTACAAAGTTGAAGGAATAAGTCAACTGCTACAATGTTGAAATGAATAAAAATTTCAATAAAATATAACTAACCCACCAGCTAAAAACAATATTCCTCCGCCCATCGTAACAATAATTTTTACATTAATTGAGCCAATCACCCAATAACCATCCCATGGTTATTATTAATATTAATTGGTGAATGGAATATCAGAAGGTAACAAGTAACATTAAAAATATTTCAAACTTAAAGTACATAACCTAGAAGAGAGGTCCGCTAGGGTGGAATTTTTTAAATAAATTGTAATTAAAAAACCAAAATACATAATAATAATAACAAAATTTTGGTACTTCCCAATATTTTCTCATAAATAGTTTTGTGAAAATAAATGTAAATAAAACACAATTTCCTTAGAAATTATAATATAATGTATAACCCTGCTCTTGCAGACCTCGAACCTACCATAAAAACACCTATGAATAAAAAAATAAATTATCATTCCTATGTCTTTGAAACCAAGAATAACCTTAATTAGCACAACAATTCACACTGCACGTGCAATATATATACACACGGGTGATGTTAGGCTTTTGACCGACAACTGCATTTATTGACAATACCTACTTTTTTAGTGGCTATCGTTAATTCATTTGACCTCAGCCATTTTTCAGTTTAAAAAAAACATAAATGCTTACAAATAATGTTTCACAAATTAATTCATTTGGATGACTAAAGGTTACTCTCGTGGACTTTTTTTGTTTCAGGATGTTTCCAATGCCATTGTCTTTAATATGATACATCAATGTTTGCTGCCAGATCAGCACTGACAATTAGATAGATGCGAGCCTTGCTCTGAAGCCAATAGTTCAAATATACAGCTTCGTTACGCCGAAACGTACAAGATAATAACTTTGATGAAACTCCGCTATTCATAACATTGTTAGTGGTGTATCCAGTCCGTTGTAACAAAATACGTTGCGTACGGACTGGATGGGAATGGTAAACGTGCTTTTGCATTCATTTGCCTTTCTTGCAAAAAAACAGTTGACAGAACACTGCAATAATAAATGTCACATTGCTTCATCCACGTGGGTATAACATGTTACATTAACACCTGTGTGAATACGGTTTGACAGAACACTGCGATGTTACATCGCTTCATCCAACACGTGTAACACGTTGCATTAACATACGTGTGAATATGGTTTGACCAAACACAAATAATAAGAAATTATTTCTAAATAAAAATATGAATAAATTCATTAGGATCATATTAGTAACAAGATGTAGTTGTCATATTTTGAACTACCTACCCTTGCTAAAATATTTTCTACCAAAAACTAAACTAAGTATTCCAATTTGGAAGATCAATGTGCCTTGCATTAGGGCTATGTCTTTCTGAGAGTCTTGTGGTGTATATTTCTAAAGACAACAATTAAATTATATCTTTGAATGAAAATCTCCTGGCCTGCAGGTCTGCATTATTTCAACTGTACAATTAGTACATTCTAGGAAATGTTCATACACATTATATAACAGGAGTGGTAACATGTTTGTTATGGGAATCGACTTATTGAAAAAAAAAAATTAGTTGTGATTAAAACATACTTGAAAAATGTAATACATTCCAGCCCCTTGGGCTGGGAAACAGAATTGAAAGGCATCGTCCACTATCAGTGGCTTGCCGTCCATAAAGGCTGAAAAGCTGTGTCTACCCTAAGAAAAACCAACCGTGACAAATTCCCGATCAAAATATATTCTTTCTGTGAATTTGGTAAGGAACTTGTACGCTTCATTTATCCAGTTGGCCATAGCAGTCATCAGAAGATGATAATGTAATGGCCATTTTCAAATATTCAATGCACAATACATTCATTACCGAACTTGAAAAGCTTAGCAATGCACGCCACTGTCCACCATATTGTTGCCAAATTATGAATATGGCTGCAGTCAACCAAACATCGGTTCACTGTGACCTGCTGGCCCTATTGTATAAGAATAAATAATTTGAATAGGAATCTAAATGTTTTTTAAAAAATCAACTTTATTTAACATGCAAAAATATCTAAATAACTCAGGTCAGTTCGGTCGAATTGTAAGATTTATTCATATTTTCAGTAAAAACCAATTTACTACGCCTGAAGGCATATCTTTACGAATTTCGTTTTGACATAATATATTATTTCATTGACGGTAACCCTTGCGTTTGTTGACATTAAATTTGATACAAATACATGTACTTTACCGGCCTCACTAGGTTCTGAGACAGGTATCAATATTCGTTAGTATTTGCATTATATGCATCTTATCTTAGGCAATTATTATTTCCTAATAGTAGTGGGCGAAGCGGCTCGGTGTAGTGAGCCGGATCACTAAATCAGCTCTCTGTAAAGACAATCCACGTGAAAACTAGATGAAAAAAGTATTGTATAAGAGCGTCTTAAGGACGTCTTTAGGAGGGCCAAGGGAGCGAGGGAGAGGGCACGGTGCGGGGGGACGCGAACCATCGTTCAATCGAGCCGGATCACCGAACCGGTACACTACAAAGAGCTTATTTAGTGATCCGGCCCACTAAACCGAGCCGCTTCGCCCACCACTATTTCCTAAGCAGATACTTACAAGCTGTATGCATTGCATGAACTCTCTGATGGACTCAAAGATCAGGAGTTAATGGCATTCGTTTTATAGTAGTGGCATAAAATATGTTTTAAAAAATAAATCATTACCGTAATCCATAAAATTATACATAATAGACAAGAAACTTCTAGCATCCTTATTATGCATATGTAATAAATTTATTTTGATGATTTTATAGCTGTTAGCTTGTGTTTTAAATATTATAAATTAGTATGATTTCTCAAGTTCAAACTGTAAATATTATTGAGTTTAGCAACGGCACTTACATTAAGGAAGATTTTGAAAATTTTGCATGCCTTGATTCAGCTAAAAGATGGTTAAAAGTAATTGATTTTTAATTAGCTGTGATCAACGGTGCTTTAAACCAGCGTATTCCATCAGAGATTATAAATGTTATTTTCGAAACCCAATACGATATCAATTTGAAACACCTAAATATTTCTACAATGAGAAGATAATATATTGAATTTGTTGGCTACGGAAGTCGGCAAGATATGATGAGATACATTTTGAAGATAGGATCAGCGAGCTGGCACCAGAAGACGAACTTTAGACGGACAAACTTCAGCCTGCACGGGGCCATAGGCCACCAGTTCTCCGTCTACCGTGAGGTGCGCCGGATGGGAAGGTGAGGGTTCTGGTTCAATGCGGAATGCGCTCACCGCCAGCAGCTGGATGGACCCGTTTCCCACTGCCGGGTCTATGGCATGCGCCCCCGTCCCAAGTCCCAACAGGAATGCGAGGAGTTGCGCTCGAGTCGTGTTTCCTCTAATGACCAAGAGCCAAATGACACCGTCATCGAGGCGCGATTCCGGCGTAAAGAAGAAATCTTCACCGAGGTGAGATTGATAGCCCGCGTGCACCATGATGAACTCTCCCTCAATGCATTTCCAGTCGGGTGGAACTGGGGCTGTGAGCGCCGGGAGACGGGAAGCAGGTCCGTACACCCGTGCGGGTTCGCTATTCTCACCCTTACTGTCGGTTACACTCATGTAATCCGAGCCGGCGCTGCTGAAGTAGGCGCTTTTTCTCGAAGTGGCCGAGTACCAGGAGTCCAGCCTCTGTCGAGACTCTCTGGTTGGAGACTCCATGTTGTTGGTGTCCAGGTTGATGTCGCTGTTGTTCCGACAAACTTTGCACTCGTCCCCGAGGCGGAAGCACTCCTCGCAGTCCAGCATGGAGCCGGTGCTGAGGCTGTGCTGCAGGGCGGGCTGGAAGCGTGGAGTGACGGGGTTGGGCGAGGTGTCGAGGGGCTGGTAGTGCACTTTGCCGCGGTAGGTGCGCAGCCCGATGAGGCGCGCGAGGGACCACACGGTGAAGCGCTGGCCGCCGATGGCTCGAAGACGCTCGCTCTCGATATCTATATCGGACAGCAGGCCCCAGCCCACTGAGAGGAAGGAGAACATTATCTGAAATACAAGAGAAAAATGACAAATTTAGGACGGCAAAATGCAATTTTAATATTTATTTAAATGGTGTGGGAAAAATTCCCATTAATGAAGATATTACATTATCATAATAGAGGATGCAAAGGGTTCGGAATATTGACCTAAATGCTATAAATCATTAACATTTAGCGAACTTCTATCGTATCAAAGTTTCTTTTTTATCGCAATGTGTACTTCAAAAACACATGTATATAACAGATAAGATAAGAAAAAATATATAATACTATGGCATAATTATTGGAAAATAATATATACACGTAGGTGCGTACTACATATACATATACGCTCAGTGTCGTGCTAAAAAAATGTTAGCATTAAGGTTAAACGAACCATGATTCGCGCTCACAGATGGCGCTAATTAAAACTATTTAGAAAAAAAAACACTTTTTGTTGGTGGGTGTCCATGCAAAATATGAAATGGAATAAATTGTTATTGTAAGTTTATAGCTCAAGTCCTTCAAGAAACTTCTAAAAATACTGTATATGTAAGTTTTAGAATAATATATTGTATTTAAACCTATATTCCATTTCATATTCCGTGTGTATACCCCGTCAACAAACAACTCATTTCAATATTTAAAAGCATTACGCGCTAAAAGTATTTTTTGAAAAATACGTAAATTAGAACCATGTATGAACTTATGTATGAACGCGTATTACGTTTCGTTTAACCGTAAGTATACACGAACTGCGCGAACACGACCAGATTTTATGATGAACAAAAACATAGAAATCAACTTGTCACAAAATAAACAGCAAAAAGCTAGTTTTGACAAAACCATTTATAAATATTTATGACGTCAACAAGGTTTTCTTATTAATATTACTATTAATGATAATATTATACAGATTTAATGGAGCTTGGGTTCAGGACAAGATACGTCCAAAATATTAAAATAGTGATTTTTTAAACTAAAAACAGTAAACACTTTTTTTTTTATTTCGTGAACTAAAAGTGATTGGGTTTGATGACTTGGCCCAAAATTATTATTCTGGTTACATTTTCGTGAGTCTTTTTAAATAAGACAAAATCTTTCTGATGAAGTCGGCGGAGGTTGAAATGTTTTGTTTTACGTAACAAACGAAACTGATACACAGAACAAACGCAAACCTGTGTTTGTGTTAAATTACTTTTAATAACAGACAATACTCTTATTTTCAGGATGAAGCCGGTGCAAGTTGCAAGTAGCTTGCACAGTGCACGGTGGAAACCTCTACTTTCACAAACTTGCAGGAAACTTACAACTTGCAGTTTTATTTATTTTTTATAAACGGAGCATTGTCCAATTACCCAAAATACACAACACGAAATGAGAAAAACAAGAGCTACAATAATAATAATAGTTAATTTCTATAGCGCTGTTTTGTGAAGGTTCACCTCAAGTTTTTTTTTTACAGTAACTCCACACAGGAGACCCTGAGGTATATAATTTCCAATAAATATAATTTTTAATAAATAATTTCCCTCAAGGCCTATATCATCTTTGGGGATGCTGTGAGGAGGGTCTTTTAGAGGATAGGGGGGAGTGAACCTGGTTCTTGAAGAGACCCATGTTATAGGATGGAGGAAACACAGAGGCCGGGTGCGCAAAGCTATAGTAAAATAACAGCACACACATAATACACGAATGAAGCAAAGACAAAAATATACAATAACTTTGTATACTACTAGTTGTATACTGCCCTGAAGAAGCTACGATAGTAGCGAAACCCGGTCGGCAAAATTATAAATAAAGGTGATGTAAACAAAGTTTATTGTTTCATTTTTTAAATTATAATGTCACATCACCAAGTTACCGCTTCATATGAAAATATATAAAAATATACATTTGAGAGTACATTCAAATCAAGCCTGAACAAGGATTTGGTCCATGATGTTAAACACATTAAATGATATCCTTCGAAGTTTATTTTCGTAAAGACTGACAAAAATCATTTAGGTACCAAAAATTTTAAGGCCCTGGCTCGAGTTAACAAGTCCCGACATTTTGGACAGTGAAGAATGGTACCCATATTATCAGTGTCGATTGAGGAAAAGCAATTCATTATTTCTGAGTCTACGGCAAGGAATCCTGAACGGTATGAGTTGAAACAAAGAAGGTGAGTCAATAATAAAATTAATTACTTTGAAAATGCAAATGGGATGCAGTTGCAGCGTGCGCTCAATATTTGCATCACAGAAATTAACAAATTGCAGATGCAGGATGATTCTCATAACTCATCATAACTATAACAAAAAAATATGCAACTAACAAGAAGTCGGTAGAGGGGCTACTAGCCTTCTTCACAACCATACTTGATCGCCATATATGTACCTGCGTCATATTACATACCTACCTTTTTGGCCTAATTCGAGTATTTTAGATCCAGGTTCATTCCCTTCCCTCCAATAGACCCTCCAAATAGCATTCCCATACATTAAATAAATAATAAAAAAAATAGCGCCCACGAGGTGATTTTTCACAAAAGCGGTGCTGTACAAATCATCCAATTACTATTATAATTAAATAAATTCCGAGGGAAACGCGAGGGATCTTAAAATGTACCTACCTGATTCTGGGTCGTTCCCGCTATTTATCAAGTCACGCCTCTGGACAAGATAATTACAAAATCCAATTAAGATACGGATAAAAAATATTTTTATATATAAAATAAAAGTGCCGTTTTTTTCTAAAGAATTTAGCACGTAGCACGCAGATCAATTTAAGTAGGTGAATCACAGAGAATGACGTCAGTGAGGTAAACATTATAACGACTGCCCGAAGCGTGACATTTATTAAAAAAATATATTGTGGGTAGTTGGCATGTTTCTAACATTGATTTTTGAATTGCACAGCAACCTACCTTGACCTTTCATTGATTTTCTATGTCCGTGCATTAGATACATTACAAAATTGTCTGATTGGAAAACCTAAATTTACAGACAATTGTAATAGGGTCTATTTATGAAAGAACGATTTAGTTAATAATGATGTATTTTACCTGTCTGATGTCCACAGAAAGGCAAGCACACAATGCTGTGTTTGAAAATTAATGTTTAATAATAAACGATTACGAGAAAACATCCGGATCACAGATTACGACCGGGAAGTACAAATCTAGCATCATAAATTTGCATTTTAAGTAGTGCAAAACGAAGCTATACAACTGCCAGAAGCGACTCCTTCAGCACTTTGCCGGCTTCGGTTGTATTTTTGTAGATGCATGTAATACTGTTCACTTTATGATCTACTAAAGCAGTGATGCACAACCTGCGGCCGAATACGGTCCGCGAATCCATTTCGTACGGCTCACTTGGATAAATAAAATATCAACAAGTTTGCGGTAAAAAAAATGTTTCTGTTCTGTTTTGCGAAAGGGTTTAGAAACAAACTTTAGCCTGTCTTCAAAGTTTTGAATCGGCCACTCCAAATAACAAGCTATTTTACATATACTTACTTAAAACGATAGAATTTTGGGATTTGACCTTAAATGCAGAATATTTGATGCATTTTGATGGATTTATTTTATAAAAATCCTAAAGATTTTTGGACTTTTGCAATCTGTCTTTATTTACCTTGTCGAACGATACAAATCAACGTCATTTATTGGTTTGACCCTAGCAAAATTTAGATAGTTTTAATGGATTCCGTTGTAAAGGGGTAAGCTTCCAAATGTTTTGTTTTCTGAAAGCATATAGGTACCAAGATATTTTTTGTTATTTCTTATAGCGTTCCATTATACATATTAGAGTTCCATTGTGATAAAAACCGGCAGCATTTATTAGTTTGGACTTGGAGATAAAAAAAATTCGCCTAAGGCGCTTTGGTTGCGTTTTATATAATAAATGTATTAAAAAGTCACCGGTTTAGTAGGTTAGCGACACCACAGACTGCAAGTTAACCGAGTCAAGCTGTATGTACCCAACCCCCAGCGGCCCGCGAACAAATTGAAAATGGATAATTTGACCACTGTATTAAAGCATTTCTTTAACCACGGGATCCTCAAATTTGGGGAATGCTGTGAGGTGAAGGAAGTGGGGAAGGCGAAGATCGGCTATTCAGATCTTATCACTAAACATGACTAAAACCATCTCAAGCAACGTAATGTTTCGTTTCTGAACGGCACCGGTAATGGAACACCTCTTACCAGGGCAATTTAGAAAGTGCCTTCCTCCTGTACAGAGGTGTAAATATTAATAATAATAGTTGGATGATTTGTATAGCACCGTTTTTTGTGAAAAATCACCTCAAGGGCGCTGTACAAATATTTCTTAACTAATTATGTACAAACAGATACAGAAAAACATACTTACCTGGCAGGTCGCTTCAGATGAACACAGTTTTAGAAAAATTTATTTATAGAGATGATAGTTTTACATGGTTATTTGTTTCTCCTTTTCTATTGATGTTACATTTATTAGATAATTGGTGGCACAAGAAGAGGTGGTATTTATTGAATTATTGGTATTAATTTTTAGGACTGGAAAGTATTCATAAAATGAATTTTAGGACTCGAAAATATCTATAAAATTACCTTAAAAAGCGTAAGAAGCTTTTAATAAATATTAACGTTTTTTTATTTTTATTTTTATTTTACACTTTGGTTATTTACAGTGTTGCGGGCTGTGGACGCATTTGCGCACCGATGCGTGAATTTTTAATTTAATTTTTATTTTATTTATTATTATTTTATTTTATTTATTTATTTAATGACTTTAGGTAAGTACTAATCGGCTAGCCTAGCTAAGCAATTTACAGGTGAATTTCTTCAATTTATGGATACGATTGTCTGAAAAGATGTGTTTTAAGTTTAGTTCTGAATTATATTATAATTAATATTATTATAATTTTAATCTATTTTTTACACGTGAAAAGCCGATATAAATTTTATTATAATATTATTCGCCTTAGCTGGCTTTGAACCCGCGACCTCTGTGTTCAGTGCCAAAGAGCTTAACGCTTTGTCATGGAGGTCGAAATGTAAGTTTTAACTAAAGCCGACGGCAACATCGGATGAAAAACGTCAAATTTAAGATAAAGGTAGTACTTCAGGTCATGGGTCAAAGATATCTACTAGACTGGAATTTAGAAAGTGAAGTTTATGATATTTATAATGGAATTTATAGCTTATAGTTTATGATATTTATAGCTTTCTGCCCTCAGGACTACTAAAGAAGTTAAAGCTAATAATAATATTAAATCAATAATAATTACTTTATTTAAAACGACTGTATTTAATATGTAAATATCTACACGTTTCAGGAGCAAAGCTCCCCTCTTCGGGATAAACAATTTACCTACTAAAAATAAAGTGGTTTTAAACAAAGTAATTATCATTAATTTAATAAACATGACTCCACAAAGTTATTTTACATCATTTGAAGAACTAATAATAATCATGAATATATATTCATTTGAACAACGGAGTTATTTGTCAAAAAGTTCGATTTTACTCGGGTTCTCCCACATCTTGCTCTGCAAAATCTGAAAAATCACCTCAAGGGCGTTTATAAATATTTTTCCCTTACTGCTAACTACTCGAATAATGGATACTTTACTATAACAATTTATAACTTAAGGCCCGGCACTCAAAAATGACCCTAAACATCACTTCGTACTTTGCTAACTAAAGTAATACTACAAATGATTAATATGTAAATTCTAGAAGGGTAGTACGGAAAATATGTAAGGTTTCAAGAGACAAAAATCTCCAAACTGTAATCTTTAATTCTATGATGTACATAACAAAATGTCTGAAAATATGTGCAGTATGAAAAGCAATGAACGCAACTTTGAAGATTTTATAATATAGAATTTAAAAGATTACAGTTTGAGGATTTATATATTTTGAAACCATATATATTTTCAGAACTAGCCGTAAAGAATTTACAGATAAATCATTCATAGTATTTACTGCGTTAGCAGACTACAAAGTGTGCATTTTTGGTTGCTGACCGTTAAGGTCAACAGATTGCATTTACCAGCTCATCGGTCAATAACTTAAAACGATATGTACTTATCACCAATGGGCGTGATGTTGCGTGAAAAATGTACATATTATTTATATTATGTACACTGTACAGGCACATATTATACAGGGCTATACTTACCTGGCAGGTCACTTTCAGCACTGTTTATTAGATAATTGCAGGCAGAGGATATAATATTGGCAACACTGCGCATTGCATGTTATTAGAGGTGATATTTATTATGTGTTAAGGCAAAGCTATCAAAGAAATCACTATTTCGATTATTCTATACTACGGTTCGGTTTACATTATGAAAACAAAAAAAATGCTTTGGATAAACTGAACCTTTTCCTAAAAATTCCTTAGATAAGCATTAAAAAAATTCTTAATTACGTTGTAAAAAATATTAGCGTAAACGACTTTTTTTTAAATAGAATAATATTAACGCACGTAAGAAACGAGTTTTTAAAAATACTACTTTATAGCTAAGATTATTTGTTAAGGATTGATTGCATTGAATAATTTTTTTTTAGCTTTCTTACAAAATTCTTCACAAAATAAATAAAAACCCGTTTTTTGTGCTAACAACATTTCTAGACTCCGCTTGCTAAGAGAATTTTATACCTATTACCTATATTGGTGATGACATGAGACACAGCTCGTTGCAAATATTTTTGGCTAGTATATTCCCCTTAATGTTCTTTTTTAACCTGCTGATTAGTCAAACTAAATTAGAATATGCCTAAATAATACAACAAATAAAACATTTTTAGATAACAACTATTACATACATCACAACATTGTTCGTAATAAAATAACTTGCCCCGATGGCGCGCCGAGTTATTTTACATTATTCGTTGACTTGAATTATTGCTGGCTCCTCAGACCTAGTAATTAATATCTACGTTATCAACACTATTTTACCAGTAGGAATGTTCTTTACATTAGTACAAAGATTGAGTAGAGTTAGATAGTTTCTTTTTTTTTTTTTTTTACAGTAACTCCACACAGGAGACCAAGGAGGAAATAATTTCCCTCAAGGCCTATATCATCTTTGGGGATGCTGTGTGGAGGATCTTTTAGAGGATAGGAAGGAGTGAACTTGGGTCTTGAAGAGACCCATGTTATAGGATGGAGGAAACACAGAGGCCGGCAGATTATTCCACAGCCGAGCTGTTGAACACAAGAACGAGTCGTAGAAGCGACCCGTTCTTATGTGACAAATGTCAACCGTGTGCAAATGTTGGGCGCGCGTTTGGCGTGTTTCCCGACTATGCACCGGTGCCGAAGGGATCAATGACGCTAGTTCCTCGGAGCATCTTCCATTAAAATACCGGTAGAACAAGGACAGCATTCCCACCCGACGTCTGTGCTCCAAAGATTGCAACCCATTTGTTAAGATAGGGGAATCTATCAAACGGACCGCCCGCTTCTGCACAGAGTCAAGGTTTTTTATCAGATATTTTGGGACTCCCGACCAGAGGTGGCTGCCAAATTCTACAATGGGGCGCACTTGCGATTTGTACAGGGTCAGCAGTTGTGTACTATTAAAGTATCTGCGGGCTCTGTACAATACGCCCAGCTTCTGAGAGGCTAACTTTACTCGGGTTTCGATGGAGCCCCCATACCTGAGCTGGTCACTTAAGGTTACACCAAGCATATCAATGGAGGGCTTGTTGGGAAGATTGCTTCCATTAAAGGAGACTAGATTGTCATTTCGATCCCTTTTAGACGTAATCAGACATGATTGGGTCTTTGAAACATTAAATTCGACGAGGTTTTTCTTACCCCAAGAGGAGACCCTCTCAAGGTAACCGTCCATTCTCTGTTTCAAAGCCCTCCGAGCCGTTGGTAAATGGTAGCCGAGAGTTGGTTTGTGCATGAATAGTTTTCCAGGCAATTAGTCTATCGAGGAAGGAAACTCCCACGGTCAACCGTTTTACTCATATTTGTCTTGCTTGGACAATCGTGGAAAAAATTAAACGTTGAAGCAGGATACACAAGTTTAATTTATTAATTGTTTTTGTGTTTAATTCGTAGAACTCCATTTAATTTTTTTTTAAATTTAATGTAAATCAAATTAAATGATAACCAAAACCACGTAAACAAAGAAGACCGAAACAATTATGAACTACAATACTCTCATACTAATCATGAGTAATTACTAATCAGTATCATTAACCGCCTCATTTACAAAGGCATTATGCAGTTGTTAGTAATGCGACACTTGGTAATTATGATTTGTGGCTGTATCGGAAAACATCATTGAAAGCATTCGCGACAAAGGAAATCGTGCATTTGCTATGGATTCATCGGTAGTTAGTAATTAATGAGATGACAGGAACCATTATTGTTGTATTGTGACTGAGAGTTCTGTTTTTTTTTTAACGAAAATTCCTAATCCCTTTCCTTGGGCTTAACTGCTTAACTGCGGTTCCGGTTCTCTCGGTTGACAGCAGTCTGCTGTCATTCAGCGAACGACATTATTTAAAAATATCGATATTTGCGTAGTTTTAAGAAAAGAAAAGCGCAATATTATCGTATTGTGCATTATTAGTGAGTTATTTGTCGCATAATAATGCTAGTAAATGAACCGAAATAACGAAATTGCGATGTTTGTAAAGTACCTATGAAGAACCAGAATAGGCCTCCAACTTGGTCACTTATCGTGAAAATTACAAATAAGAGGACCACACACCTTTTTTTTATATGAACTAAAGCAAATTCTTCGATTAATTTTTAACACAAGTAATGAAACAATTGAAAGATTTTGGAGGTCACAAAGACTGTGGGCTGGCCACGTAGAAAGAATACGAGGTACACTAAAAACCATGACCAATTGGGTGCTCCAGCGGAAGCGACCCAGAGGCAGGCCGAGGAAAGGGTGGACTCGGCAGGATGGAAAGGCCTGAGGAGAGGACGGGAGGTGATCGGAGTCGAACTTTATTAAAACAAAGTCTTAAAACTCGACTTAAAAATTATCACAGATAATAAATTGTAAATAGTGCGTTTGGATATCCCCGAACTAAAGGTTTTACCCTTTTCATAAATATGGGGTCATTTTTTTTTGTATCCTACTCTACCGCTAGGTTAACGGCTAACATGAAAAAAATAATATTTTTTGCGGTGACGGTATCTGTAGAGGAAACAATCTTTGACTGAAGAAAATTATTTATTACCTAGTATCCCGAATTAAAATTTATGAACGTATAAGGGTCCCCATTCACGACTGCACGAGCGGTGTTGTGTTTCGTCGTCCATTCACGACCGCTCCAATGGAGCTGCTCCTGTTTCATCGTCCATCCACGGCCGAACCACGCCAGTTGTGACTCGCACGCTCATAGGTTTGTATGGAGCTGTTCGCACTTGTCGGCCGATGTGCGCCCCGATCCTCCCGCAGGCCCCGCCCACTCTCCCAGTAGTCCTAGTCGCAGGGAATCTCACGCTGCAGATCCTTGGTTTTTATGTTAGTAAATTACTTAGGACGTTATTTTGTTAATTATTACTTACATTTATAAGTAATATGGAGAAGGAAATAAAACATGAAAATTTAATCCCACTAGGTAATCGAAGAAAGAATTGTGCTTTGGGATAAACTGTCAGGACTTCATAAAAATAATACTTTCATAATTGCTGTGAATCAATGTCCGATTTTGAGAAAAACAAGATACTCTTTTTTATGCGAGTACCGCGTAAGAGTACCAATTGCTCCAAACCGTCAGGGGGCAATGCGACTATGGCACCCCCAACTGGGATAATATGTTGTGAGACTGAAGGGGGAGGAGATGGGCAGAGGAAGATGGGGAAGTATCTGTCTATTCAGATCTGGTCACCAAACACGGCTAAAAACATTTCAAACAACGTTTCAATTCTGAATACTGGTCTTTCACCAGAGCGATAGGCACTGAGAGTATCTACCACTCTGGAACGTGCCGCAAATAAAATTTGTATATAGTATTTTAATTGAACACATTTTGAAACAACACACATTAATCAAATAAAATTTCGAATCAAACGATTTTTTATCGGCTTCATTGGAGCGGCTCCAAATGGAGCGGTCGCGAATGGGGACCCTTATACTGCTCCCAGAGGACAGAAGTTGAACGGAAACGATCATTATTACGAGGAAAGCTTTACTTAAATCTCGACTTATAAATGATCGTACATAATAAATTGTAAAAAGTGGGCCTAGAATCGACAAAAAATAGTGTGGAGTTTTACCTCTCGCTTCTTGTCGCATTCCATCGCAAAATTTTCTCGACAAATGTAAGAGCACAAGCCCGCTCTATTGTAGATATTTATTATTTTGAAACTACAAAATGTCATTACTATGGCAACACCAAGCTACTAAAATCTTTGAAATGTGTTCTTCAAATTCAAATGTTTTCACATTTCGAGTTTTGGTTAAAGTAAAAAATTTGCACTTGGACCATTGTGCTTTTTTAAATTTACATTAATTTCCCGGCTGTAAGTTAAATTCCGAGTAGACCCTTGTGACGAGAAAAATACTCTACAGTTCTTCAGTCAAGCGACTTAGCACCGAATTAAAATAAAAAAAATAAAAAAAAACACCTTGCTGAACTTTGGATTCTGAGATCACCGTATTTATAAGTAATATTGTAACAAAGCGAAATTCAGATGTTTAAAACAAAAAATTCCCACACATGTTTACACAAAAAACTAAAAATATTAAGTGCGCTTATAAAGCTATTAGCTAGATTAAACCCGAAAAAAAACTCGTATATGTGTCCCACTATAAACTCTGAAACGGTGTGCTACGGGAAGAATTGATGAAATTTGCGCAGCTTTTTTCTGTACGGATTTCTAGGCCAACATACATACAAACATCTTTCCCTTATCCTACTCGGGTCGGGGACCCATCGCACCGACAAGGCGCCTCCAGGCGTCCCTGTCCTGTACTACGTTAACGGCATCCGTCCATAGTAGGTCTAGCCTCTCCTCGCACAGCCTCTGGAGTTGCTTCTCCCACATGTGTCTGGGGCGACCCACTGAACGTCTTCCCTCTGAAATAGTACTAAAATAGTACTGAAATAGTAAATAGTACTTCCCACGAAGCGTAATAGTGGTTCGATGTTGAGCGCCTCCCGGATCATCCAGCTTTTTATTTTATCCCACCTCTTTAATTTCTAGGCCAAAGTTTAATTTTCAACATACAATGTCAATTCCATCGTGATATAATATAATATGGATCTTTTAGACATCCGTTTAACCGAACAAAGACGCCAAATTGTTTTCTTCAGAATGAGTTCATAAACGAGAAAAACCGACGACATAAACTTAGATATTATTTTACTGGGCTGATTTGTTTGGTTTGTATTATGTTGATTTTTTTCCCCATCAACGTTATTCATTTTCTATTAATTTTTATAGTATAATGTAATGTAATTTTTTTTTCATCAATCATGTTTCACGAATACTTAAATTTGACTGTGAAAATGGGAAAATCTTGGATAGAATCCAACTCGGACAGTCAAAATATTTAATTTACAATAAAATTGTCAAATATATGTAAACTTTACTAAATAAAATTAATAATAAAAAACACTCCAGATACAAGAAAAATCATTTTATTAGTAGTGTATATACGCACTTACAAGTAAAATAGTGTGAATAAGCGCTGAAAACGAGGAAAAAACATCGGTCATGCATAAAACGGATGATACGCCCATTACTGCCGGCAGACCGCCGGCAACTACTGACGACCGCGCATCGTGGCACGGCGATAGAAATCCTACACCACTCTTGTTCTATACCGCACCACTGGGAAAGGTGGTAACAAAAGCTGACATACGTATAAGGTTAAATTTTTTCCGATTTTTCGTCAAAAAAATTTCTGCTGCGTTCGAGAAATACATTTATAAGTAACATAAAATCTCAACGCATAACTCCGTCACTTTCGAAATGTGAGACATTTTATTGCGTCTCGCCCCCATAGATACATGCAGCGATTGTTATGTTTACTTATAAGTTTTATAAACAACCACTTATTGTTATTTTAAGTACAATGAACCAATGATTGTGGCTGATGGGAGTCACCACACTACTTTGTTATAGACATGGGCAGATTCATTCGCAGTAGTGAATCGATTCAGTCTGATTCAACCAGTCTTGTGAATTTATTCATTTAATTCATAAAAGAAAATTAAATGAAAACGGGGGATTTTGTCGCATTGTAAATTGAGCTTGTGTTGGAAATAGCATATTAAAAAAAAAGAAACACGAAAATAGGAATCTTACTCAACTAGATAAAAAAAAAATAATACGAAATATGTGTACCTATACACCTCAATGTAGTAAAAATGATTTCGTTTTTAAAGACAATATAAGCCAAACAAAGATGCACCTTTCCGAGTATGGATTACTTCGGAAATTCCCTCCCGACTAATGAAAGCGAAGGGTTGGTTGCGCTGGGACTAACACGAACGGAATCGCCGCGGGCATTGAGGAATGAATTAGGAACTTCTGACTAGTGTCTCTCAGCGATTTGAATAGCTTGGACCCTGATAACGTAGAATAGACAGACTCGATATCGACGCACCATAGACATAGCTAATACGACGTAACAACTGAATACGAAATAATTTTCTTAATTCCTTGAATTGGGGAATCGGACTGCGAAAGCCACTATGCGCTGCTCGGAATTACTGACTGGCTGACTAGAGGGGTTTTCCGCTACGGATTAGTGCTGACGATGACGGAAGGGTTTTTATGGATTGCAGCGCGGGATTCTATACGTTATATGGAGACCTGCACGTCGCACAATATCTCCGGCGAATTTGCGATGAAGCCCATAGTATCCCCGCTGTAATTATGGTGATGCACGTTTAATAATCGTAGGGTTGCAAGGCCTAAGTTAATGAATGAACAATTAATTCCATATTAAATTGAGAATCAGATCGGGTGGGTCACGAGATTGAATTTATTAATATAATTGGTAATATTTAGTATTCAGTGAAATGCTATTGTTGTCAACTATAAATGTACTGCCCAACTGTAAATTTGTAGCTTGAATAGAACTGTAGTGTAATGTAATTTTTTCTAATAATTTATAATTAATTTTATATGCATGTTTATAGGGTTTCACTTAAGAGGATCCACTTCGTAAAATTTGAACGAAATCAGGCACTCCTTATGCGGGTGGGGAGAAGGTTGAAATTCCCGCTGAATACCGGCCGCATTTTTCGATTTACGCAAAAAAAATCTAACATTAATTTGCCACTATGAATGATACGACAATATCCGAAAAGAGGTTCGAAAGTATAAGATTTTGAACTTTGAATTTTTTTTTGGTCTGATCGTTAATTTTTTTCTAGGCTTATAAAAAGACTCACAAAAAAAGACCGGTTAAATCCAAGGCCAAGGTGTGTTCTACTTGCGGTATTCAATCAAATCATCTATGATATTTCTAGACTATCAAATTATCAAACCAAAAACACATGATTTTCATTACTTCGCATTGTCATCGCCTTAAACTGAAAAGCCGCTCATCTTGGCACAGGACTGCCCTAGTGAGATGAGTAACTTTTATTTTGTTGTACATTTTAGATAATAAATAAATAATATAATTATAAGCTATGTGAAATATGCGGACATAAACCAGTCAACATGCACCTCGTTACCTTGATCCGAAATCAGCAATTCCAATACAGAATCAACTCTATAAAAATTCTTTAAGGACATTACCATTGAAATGCATTTCTGAGGTCAGAAAACATCCATGATTTGGGATAAAGAGGTATCATAAATAAACCAGTTTTGCTTGAATGACATTAAATATAATTATTATGAAGGCATTGATGACAACAAAGATTTTTTTAGTTTTATTGATTATACTTGTACGTAGAAATCCTTAGAAAGTTAATCCTAGAAGTTGTTTTAAAATTATCTACCAGGTTTTTAGGGTAACAAGATATCATAAATTAGACAGTTTTGCTTGAATGACAAATTATCTGACGAAGACCATCCATTACTATTTACAGAAGTTCGATTAAGTTAGATCGCATCGTGGGTTTTTCTAATGATTAAACCATGCATTATAACATGCAAAAATGAATGGTAACACTGTTGGAACTTTATCGTAGAGTTGGACGGTCAGAATGTTGTGTGCTTGATTGAATCACTAATGAGTTTTGCATTTTGGTATTTGGGATAAGAAGTTATGACAAATAAATCGGAGATGCCTGAATAATAATGAATATTCAATGATTTCTGAATAACTGAGGAAAAACATTCGTTTTATAGATCGCCCCGTTAGTTAATTAAACATTACCATTCTGGTGTTATGGGTGAGGGAGTTAAATCAATATTTTCCCTGAGAGGTTGTATTATTTGCTTCTGTGCGTGTGTGCAGGAATCAACCGAAACTTCGTGTTCAGTACCAGTATTAAGGATAACGGATAATAATATGATAAAACTCTCATTTAAACTAAAAATAAAACGGGGACACAATACGTGTGTAAACCAACGCGAGTATCAATACTAGAGGATTCAAAAAAGTCCTAGCTTTCGGAGATACCTACGTGTATTGGCAAAAAATGTTAAATCATGTAAATATTTTTCTATTTAATTCTGGTATTATTAGATTACACGTTTGCACGTACATACTTAATAGTGCATATTATTAGCTATAAGACTAACTTTTTATTGCAAAATCAAACTATTAAAGAAGCTTTACGATAGGACTTTATGAGCGTGGTAGAAAAACCCAACTCATGTCATTCTAAGGTCCAAGTTGCGGAGAGCAAGACATAATAACAATAATTAATTGTTTTTTATTTATTTAATGTAAATCGAATTTATTAAGGTTATTACTATTGGGCCTTCCACACGATACTGACTTAATAATAATCTGATGTTTGTATAGCGCCGTTTTTGTGAAAAATCACCTCAAGGGCGCTGTACAAATGTTACTTCCTATTCTTTATCTAATTATGTACAAACAGATACAGAAAAACATACTCACCTGGCAGGTCGCTTCAGATGAACACAGTTTTATTAGAAAATTTAAGTATAGAGATGATAGTTTTACAGTTGCTATTTTATCCTCCTTTTCTATCGATGTTACATTTATTAGAAGGATTGGTGGCACAAGAAGAGTTGGTATTTATTGAAATATTGATAATTTTAGGGACTGGAAAATATTTATAAAATGACCTTAAAAAGTGTAAGAAGCTTTTAATAGATATTAACATTTTTTATTTATTTTTACACTTTTAATATACTAACTAAAGCCGCCGCTTCGAAAAGTGCGACTACCCGGTCAAGTCTACCAACTTTAGAAAAGGAGGACCTGATGGTCGAAACTTTCGATGCGGTGGCTTTAGTCAGTATATTAAGGCGATGCAATGGGAAGTAATGGAAAATCACGTGTTTTCGGTTTGAGAATTTGATGGCCTAGAAATAACATAGATGATTTAATTAAATACTGCAAGTAGAACACACCTTGGACTTTCGTCTAACCGGTCATTTTTTTGGTGTGTCTTTTTATAAGCATCGAAAAAAATAAAGTATCAGACATTAAAAAAATGTTTAAAGCGTAAACTCTCCTACTTACGAACCTCTTTTCCGATATTGTCGTATTGTTCATTGTGGTAAATTAAGTTTTTTAGAATATGACCGTAAAACATTTTAATAATAATGTCTGAGCTTTACAGAATAGAATAAAACACGCATTTTGGTGATGGTTTTTTTGCGTAAATCGAAACATGCGGCCGATGTTAAGCGGGACTTTCAACCTTTTCGCCACCTGCATAAGGAGCCCGTGATTTCGTTGAAATTTTAGCCGGTGGATCGCCTTAAGTCAGTATCGTGTGAAGGCCCATAAGTTCTGCAAGTATTTCGTTTTTTTTAAAGATTTGGATGATTTGTATAGCGCCGTTCTTGTGAAAAAATACCTCAAGCGCGCGGTACAAATATTTTTTACAAGGCTCTATCCTACTGGGTATGGATAATCTATTATTTCAACTTATAACTTAAGTCTAACAGATGGCATCCACCAGCTCATCGGTCAGTAACATAAAACTCCAATAATAATGGGATTAATTCTATATACGACAGTATTATATATACACTCGACAGAGATAATCGATTTCATAAAAATCCACATACCGTCAATACCAACCCGAAAAAACGATTTTTTTCATTTGCTCGCATGCGAACCAACTTTAAGATAAATTCTCCAATTACCCGTAGTATTCATGCGCAATATAACACACAATTTAACAACATCGATATTCTTCACGATACCCTTACGATGTATCGAACCGAAGTAATGCGTATGACCACAAATTGATGCATGAGTATAAAATATATCGAGAGAATCTCCTGTCACCATCCTGTCTTCTTCTTCCCCTTCCTTCTTGCTGTGTTTTTTCTCTTTCATAAATAAAACACATGTATTTAACCAGTGTTAGTATAAGAAACTTTGTTGGCGTATCTTTTGTTTAACTTCCAATGTAAATATTTGTTTTGAAAGCCGTTTGTTTCTTACAATAAATAAATAACTATTTCGATTGCATTTTATTATAATTACATAATAGTCTGTTGTTGATACTGGAGTCATGAGCTAAGTGAATAAATACGATTAAAAAATACGATACGATTGTACCACGCCAGCTAGGAGTACTCCTGTCCCGGTGCGACCGGTACACCAAAGGGCACCGATTCGTTAGGACGTGGAACACGTGCTTTGAGGATGGGAAGGAGGTTGGAGTTTAATCGATCGATAAACATGGCAACCTAATAAGTCAATATTGGAATTTAGGATGGGCAGGAGTAAAGGAATTGATTACGTTATTTTTTTGTGACTTCCCCTTTCTTGCCTATTATGTATTTTCTTGGCTCTTCTTGTTTCTTCTTGGCTCTTCTTAGTTCGTATTGACTCTTCCTGCTTCTTCTCGCCCCTTCTTGCATTTTCTTGCTTCTTATCGCCCCTTCTTGGCTCTTCTGGGCTTTTCTGAATTCTTCGTGGATCTTACTAACTAATCCTTACGCAGAGGAGACGTACCGCTACACCACTTCGTCCCAGTACAAACTCCCGCCTCACCCACATATATACATCGTTTCATATTTTTTTCCAGTTGTAACGGCTCCTGACATAACCCGACTCAAAACAGCCGATGCATCAGATCGCACTGTTTCCCTCGGGCGTCCCCGAACCCCACTACTATTCACTTCCGGGTCATACACTCTCCCGACGCTCTTTTTCATCCATCTGCTTTGCATACACAAACCATCCCAGTATCTCCACACACTCCCGTCGACACGCCATCAGCAACTCTCAGAAAATATATCGGTGCAACACGGCTTGGTCTCCACCGAATTCTTCCAAAAAGAGAGTTCCGAAGACTATCCTTTCATATTAACATCTTCATAATATTATGTTACCTCAAATTGTACAATATAGGTAAGATACACAGTTTACACAACACACAAAACCATTTATCCAAACGGAGTCACGACACTATTATATCACGTGGCTGTCATTTTGAAATAAGTAACAAAGCAAGTTTATTATTAAAACAAATCCTCAAAGGATACGTGGAATTAAATGAAATGAAATGAACGCAACACAAACTACCGGTGGTGACCGACGAAATGAGTGTACCAGAGAGCCAATACTGATAATTACGAAAATATCCGCCCTTTAACACATTTCAAAGAGACCGGTTTCGTACCACTGTCTCAGATACAAACAACCAATAAAGACAGCAAACTGAACAAAAAAATAAATATTAAAAAATATATGGCTTATCTATTCACGTAGGTTGAAGAGGTCCAAACATTCTGAACTAATGATACTTGACAATTGAGAGGCCCTTGCTACGACCCTCGCTTGAGGACGCAGTAAATAATTATTCAACTATTGCACGGCGAGCAATGATCAAGATCTCTTCGTATAGGTAGCAGTGAATGTCTGAATAATATATCTGCGGATGGAATGTATTGAAGATCTGCAGATGGTTGTAGATAATTATATCTTGAGGTAGTAGTAGAAGGTAGAAGTTCCGTAGAATAATAACTTGTATATTTTATACGATATACGAGGTGTGTTCAAAAGCAAAGGTGAATTTTGAATTTTCGCGGGCTGTGTACATTCGATTATCGATTTTTTTGTTATGTTGGTACACATATGTTTATAATATGTTAGCATTATCAGCCATTTTGGATTAGTGGTTTGTTTTTGACAACTGGAAAGGTTAGTCTGCGTATCCAAATAGCGCGACAATAGACCCCACCTAACTACAAGGATGAGCACGCAGCGTACTTAACGGAAAAAAATCTAATCGAGGAAGCTACATTGGTACTTAATAATAATAATAATAATCGGACGACTTGTATAGCGCCATTTTTTGTGAAAAATCACCTGAAGGGCTTAAATCTTATCACTTATCGCACTGTGCACACGCGGACAGTGACTTAAAATAAACTAAACGATTTAGTTGCCACTTATCACTATCCTTGCAACTGGCTACGTGTGACATAGGCATTAGTAACATTCAGTCATTTTTATTGGCACAACTAATAATATGAAGTGGGAAAATATTACAACCACTTGCCAACGATGGATCTGATGTCGATATGTGTAGCATTGGTATCTACAGAATAAGTAGGAATCTGTAATCACACTATCGACAAGAACATCATCCAACAAATAATAATATGAGTTTCTTTATGTATACGAGTATGTATTTGGAAGACATTATTACGTTGCGTAACGCTTTATTTAGTATTTATCCATCAACTAAATGGCATGACATCACCTCCCAACAGCCACTCTGTTCTACTCGAGATGCCCGCAAAACTTACAATTATTTATGTCCGTAAGACCTGACTTACGAAGTGGTGTTGGTTCAGGTAACGACTCTTTAGATTTTGTAAAGTACTAACGCGAGAGGCGAGGTAAATAAATGCGAGAGGGGGCAAAGTACATATGAAGTAGCCGCGTCAGCAACTGGCCACGGAGGTGTCAGAAGAACTAAATAAATAAATAATAAAGGTGAACATTTTATTTCCGAGACATCCCGCGGTAACTAACACGAAAAACACAATATTTGTTTGTACTATTGTGCAAATTTGAAACCACTACCCGTCATTTAATTTTATTATGCTTGACAGTTTATCACAAAAAATTATAAGTTTTTTGCAAATAAATATTAAATTTCATCTATTTCAGGCCAGGTAAACAGAATAAAATATAAATATCAAGGTAAATAATTTATGTGAATACCGCACAGGAGTCCCTGCTCCCAACCGTCTGGATCCAGTGCGACTATGGCATCCCCAAATGGGGTTCCGTAGTTGTTTTGACTCAATCTCGGAATGCTTTGTCAATGCCCATTTTCAAAGTAAAGAATTTCTTTTTTCTTTCCACCAGCATAATAATGTTGGTTAATTCCCACCCTCTTTAATTCCTTCCCTTGCCTTCCATTCCCTCCCTTAACCCCTTCCTACCGGAGATATTATTTTAAAATACTATTATATTATTATACAAAATAAAAAAGTCACACTACGTGGAGAACGCAACAATAATCATAATTATATGCCATATTCATTTTCCCACTAAGGATTGGTTGGAAGAAATTGCCACTAGGCAAAAAATACGCCTATAAAAATAAATATATTGTATATAACTATGCATCATGTTTTTTTTATAAAGAGGTAATAAATAAGTAAACCTCATATCTACAAAAACATATTTTCTCTGAAATTAAAAAAAAACTGTATTTTTCCGTTATTTAAAATTATTTTGAAGAATTATTTTATTTAATTTAATTAATACATTACATTTTTATAAGTATTAAATAAATAAAATAACAACTCTCAATGAAAATATGAAATAGAGTAAATAGACGAACACACAAAGACAAAAAGGTAACGGTCGCGACTAGGATTTAAACCAAGATAGTCTAGTCTTACCGAGACAAGCAACTTTTTATTTTCTGCGTATTACGTTTCGATTCCGAATAGTGGTCTTACAGTAGTACTATACTAAGAGTTTCTTCCACTCTGGGGGAAGGACGTTTTATTTTATTTTCTAGTTTTGTTGAACCCATTATTTGACATTTTACAAAAAAATATCGCAATAAAAATTAGCACAGCGTAAGTGCCCACATAATCGGTACCTTTCTGCATAACAACAAAAATCAAGTTTTTGGGAATGGAACAGGGTCTTTACGTTGTCCTTATCCTAATGGTTAAAGACATTTTGCTTAACTGCCGCTCCGATTCCATGTGAATGCCAATACATTTTTAAAGGATTTTATGGTTTAATTAACAGTATGATTAAAATTATAGGTGCATCACACATACTTAACACTTGTAGCATATGATAATTTTTAGAATATAAATCACTTTTATCTGACATTTCTGACTTTTGGCAAAGGCAATTTCGTTAATTCGGTTAAATTAATAGCATTATCATGCGACAAATAACTCACTAATAACGTTTAAAGTCAATACTAAGAGGAACGGCTGCGCTGCCTGTTTCATACATAACTTAATTTTGGATTTTGAGGCCAAAATACCCATCCAAACTGAATGATATATATATATATATTTTAATTTAAAGGTTTAATGAATATATAGTACTAGTAGAATACTAGTATTTTATTTATTTTTGTTTTAAATTATGAAGTATAGGCCATGAAATTTTTTTTTTTTAAATAATTTTAGAGGCAACTTAGAAAATTATTTGCGGGTTTATTGTTTTTATTATTATATTTTAATTATCATAGTTGCTATGTAAATATGATTACGTAAATAAAACTATAAAAACAAAACATTTTCAAAAAAACTGTTTTCGGGTCGATATTTTAAATTATGTACGGAAAATTTGTGTTTCAAAGGAAATTGGTAGTTTGAATTTAATTTAAAGTCCACCATAATGCACATTTTAATAACTTTATTTTATATTTCATTATATTTTCAAAGCAGAGGGGTAAAACCTTTTTTTACATCACCAAATAATTGTTAAAGGTACATCTAAAATTGCGAAAAATCAATTTCTTTAATGGCCTATATTTCATAACGTAAAACAAAAATAAATAAATTACCTCTGTTCCATACTAGATATTTATTTTTGGTGAAAAAAAAATCATTAGGTTTAGGTGAGTATTTTGGCCTCAAATCCAAAATTAAGTTTTGTATGAAACAGGCCGCGCAGCCTTTCCCCTTAAGATAGTATTCAGGTTTTCTTTTGTTAAAATTACGTAAATATCGATATTTTAAAAATGTTATTCGCTGAATGACAGCTGTCATCTGAGAGAACCGGAACTGCAGTTAAAGCAAATAGTCTTTAAGTCTAAGGATAAGGCCAATTTCTTCACCAAAATAACCGGAAGAGACGGGAAACAGACAAGTTTAAAGCGGAAGGTTTGCAGTTTGTCGAATTTCTTATCTGGTCACATTGATATAACATTCCCAGGCAACCTTTTATGTCTGAATATTTTACCAGGGTCGTGCTGAGGCCACACTGTGTAAGCGCATAAACAACAACCACACCATACAATGAAACTTAAGGCCATCCACCGGCTAAAATTTTAACGAAATCACGCGCTCCTTATGCAGGTGGCGACAAGGTTGAAAATCCCGCTGTACATCGGCCGCATGTTTCGATTTCGGTTAAAAAAACATCACCAAAATGCGTGTTTTATTATATTATGTAAAGCTCAGACATAATTATTAAAATGTTTTACGGTCATATTCTAAAAAACTTAATTTACCACAATGAACAATACGAAAATATGGGAAAAGGGGTTCATAAGTAGGAGATTTTGCGCTTTAAACATTTTTTTAATTTCTTGTATTTTTTCGGCATTCACTATATAGCAATTTCTAGACATTTTGTTTGGAAGATTTAATTTACCATGTACTTTTGCTATTTTTGGATTAATAAATTCGCTACCGGTTTCGACATAACCGTGCCACTGACGTGCCATTGACGCTGACCGGTTGTGTCGAAACCGGTAGCGAATTTATTAATCCAAAAATAGCAAAAGTACATGATAAATTAAAACTTCCAAACAAAACATACTTTATTTTTTTCTAAGCTTATAAAAAGACATACCAACAAAATGCACGGTTAAAAGAAAGGCCAAGGTGTGATCTACTTGCAGTATTTAATTCAATCATCTATGATATATCTAGGCCAACAAATTCTCAAACCGAAAACACACGATTTTGCATTACTTCCCATTGCATCGCCTTAATTGAAAAACCGACGCCTCACTCTCTACAGCAGATACAATTATGCAATAATTATTTGATTATCTACATAATGATGTAGGTACATAGTATTATACGTATTAGTGGAAACTGGGATGATTTCTCAATCAAACATGTATTTATCCTGACATACTCGCAACTAGTAACTACTTATCACATTTGATTGAAACCGGTTTCGCTTTTAGGATAACGATGTTTTCGTTTCAGAGGTTAGTAATCACTAATCATTGTCAAGGTCATTTTCAGTAACAATTTGGGAGGCGGGTATGGGTACCGCAGCCCCCGAAACCATTAATTATATTATATAAACAACACCTCTGCCATAGGTCACCCCAAATGGTTCACTACGTTTGGTGAGTTAGCAGGGGTGCCCATGTTCATGGGGAGAGGTTTGTTCAGGTCTTGGCGGCGGAGCGTTTGTCCAGCAACTGCGTGGCGGGCCGGATCGGGAGACTCCTTGACCTCTCCAGCCGGACTCTCGCGACCCATCACCCTGCACAGCATGGATGAATTTACGTTCGTCACTCTTGAACACGCTGACCCCCAGATTCCTATTCACCCCTCATACCTTTTTCTTTCCTCTCCTTTCTTTCCCCAAGACCCTCCACACAGCATCCCCAAAGATGACGCAGGCCCTGAGAGAAATTATGTTCCTCAAGTCCTCCTGTGTGAAGTTAATGTAAAATAAATAACTATAATTCTTGGCGTTTCATGTTGTCATGAAAATCAAAAGATTTAAAAAACAATCTGTATACTAAAATAGTAGAAAATTATAATACTTTTTCTAGCCGAGGTATAACCGTTTACATTTTCAATACTTTTTGTACGATTCAAACTCGGGTCAAGTTGTGCCATATCTGCCACCAAATGACTCCTCATAAAACTCGTTCTATCTCCCTTTCTCTTATATATTATATATAATAAAATGGTCAATTTTTCTATAAAGCCGTTTAGTGACTAAAATCACCTCAAGGACGTTTTACATCTCGTTAACGTTTGCAGCCTTTTTTAAATAGATATGTTTTTAGGTTTCGAAATTGCTTTCTAACCTCAAACCAAATGGAAGGTCATCTAAGAATGTGGACCCGGTACAATGAAAACTCTGTCCCCAAATTTAACACCATATGTACGAGAGGGTTCAACCAGCGACAGATCAGACATAGCCGACCCGAGTGTGAGTTGCCTCTGAGTAAGATTGTCGTCCCTCACGCAGAGATCAGTCTAGTATGATGGTGCCAGCCCGTTCGGTGTCTTATATACCATAAGACCAATTTATGGCCAGACACTATGTTTTAGAAAGAGAGAACACCAGCTTTCTTTTTACATGATATTGTATTATGTAAACCCGAGGGGTGACTTTAATAATACATAAATTATTGCCAACTGATGGCAATGGCACGGCGACTTGAAAATATTAAAACTTATATTATAAATGTAAATGTATTTAGAGACATAAGCGTCATACAACTTAAAGTAATCCTAATAAATAAATCTAGGTTACATGCAATCTATATGCATGTATACAAACACCTAGAAAGTCTGTCATAAATATATTACAAAAAGTCACACTAGAAAGGATATCCTTTTCTCGAGGAGCAATATGGCGAAATATCAAAAGACATACCTATACAGATCGTCCCAGAAATAAACATTAAAACCTGAAAAAAGGTCATACATCGGTTCAATAATAGTCAAATGGTTAACTGGGTTAAGTTACTGGCGTTTTTGCAGGTTTTAATGTTTATTTCTGGGGGGATATCTGTATAGGTATGACTTTTGATATTTCGCCATATTGCTCCTCGAGGGGAAAATTAATAATGTTACTTAAATTTATTCATACCTATTATTCTAAAAGTTAAATATGCTCCTGTTACATCAATAGATGTTGAGACAAGTTTTTCGATCCTCAAACACATGTTTACTGATAAAAGACATAATTTCTTCCCGAAAAACTTGAAAAAATACTTAGTTGTTTATAACTGTTATTATAATTGTAATGGATAATTTAAATTCGGGGTTTTAGTATTGTTTTTACTATTCTTTATTGTTTTTCAATAAACTGCTTTTAAAAATGTTGTTTCCTTTTATTGAAATAACCTTCGCCAAAACTCATTTCATAAAACAGTTCTTAAGATGAAAATCATTAATTATTTGAGCAAATCCAAGATTTTGAATTTTTTTTGTCAAGTTTTAGTGCATTTAAATGCGCATTTTTTTCTTGCATTATTTCCGCTCCTTAATTACTATATTTTTTATTTATTTTTATTTATAGGTATAAATAAATTAAAAAATACAATTCGTTATGCAACAATATCAACGTTGCATTTTTTGTAGAATATAGATTGATACTGTACTGTATAAAATCTGAATGTTGGTGTTGATCAGATGTACTCGTATATATTTTTATAGGTGGTACATCAATTTCAACGCAGAATGATAGTAAATGTTATTCCAGAGCATTACAATTATTTTTGTTCGACATATTATTGGTATCGAACAAAAATGTTGGAATGTCGATCATATTGTCGGTATCGAACAAAAATGTTGAAATGTCAATCATATTGTTGATGAACTCGAGGACAATAATTGCATCGGACGAGGTCGTGGGGGAAATCGAAGACGATGACATCTCATCCAGTCTTCGTCTTCTGTTTTACTCATACTCGTAAGTGCACCCGCTCCAGCGCGCAGTATTTCTCCCGCGAGTGTACATTATTCAATGGTTGGTGGGGGGCTTAGAGTAAGAGGGGGTTACTTTATTTACGTTTGGCTGCGAGACCGAGTGTAGCTTTCCCAACGTTCCTCCACCCGCCCCATAAACACAATAACAATGTTTGTTATGTTTAGAATATAATTACAAGAGTTCGGCCAAAGATATGGAAAAATAAGTTGTACAGACAGAAAGGCCGGACTCTTTTTACCATAATAAGTAAATATGAATGAATGTAAGTTTAGATTCAAGAAAGATATAAAAGATTCCCCTATACATTGTTGGGCCGGGACCCGCTGAAAATTCTTGTATTTGAATTTAAATACATATACTGGAAGGAGATAGTTTGGGTTGGAGGGTAGAACGTGGAGAGAGGCATCTCATGAAAAATTGTGTTATCCACTGACGAGATCGTAGTGGATGACCAGTTCGCGGAACATGCATCAAAACTAGGCTGCCCGAGTCCCACCCAGATACCCGGCGCCATGCCACGAACGGTTCGGCGATTGGGTAAAAATATTGGTTGGCGATCATTTGCTCACTCTCGTTCCGACTCTCGTTTCAACTCTCAGTTCAACTCACACCAGCCTCCCTTCTCGATTCTACACTCTAATCCACTCTTTCCTGCCTGCTCTATCTTGAATATTGTTTGACTTCTGCTAAACCCTGGATCACGCCCATTACCGAAGCAATAGACAAGTAGCGGCTACCACGACTTGACAGGCAACCTATTTTACAGTCTACATACCGGACCCCGAAGCGTCTGGAACAATAATGATGGTTCATTGACATTCGATGTTTAAGTGAATCTTGTCAATTGTCTAATTTACGTATTTATATTATATTTAAGAGAATTGATTGGGGATTTATTTTTTAAACGGGAAAGACGATATTTTCAATTTCGGATTAATTCCTTAGCCGATTTGATGAATCTGATGCCACATAAAATGATATATAAATTGTGTTCGATTTGTGTTTGTGAGTAGGTAATACAGAATTGAATAAAATAATTTAATTTATTTATTTAAATACTTGGTTTGAATTGGTTTGTCGCGGGGAAAGTAATGGGGGGGGGGGCAGGACATGTGCGCTCACAGATCGATCTTAGAATGGACAGAGTTTACATGCCCAAACCATCTAAGTCTCCCTTTCTTAATATTACTAATTTTTTATATTTTTTTATATGAATACCGCACAAGAGTCCCAAACTGCTCCCAACCGTCTGGAGCCAGTGAGACTATAGCATTCCCAATTGGGGAATGTTGTTTAGGCTGAAGGTATTGGGGAGGGGAAGGAGAATGGGGAGAGGAACATGGGGAAAAGGGGAAATACCTGGCTATTCAGATCTAGTCACCAAACACGGCTAAAAGCCTTTTCAAGCAAAGTTTCAATTCTGAATGGTGGTCTTTCACCAGTAGATACTGAGAGTATCTTCCACTCGCTCAGATCAGCCTTAATAAAATTACGCTCAGATAAGCCTTAATAAAACCAAATTCATTAAATTCAAAGTAAAGTATCAATAAATAATCTTATATAATTATGTTAGAGCCAGTAAACTCATTGTTTAGGATCTCTGTGAACAAATAAATTCAAAATTCAAAGTTCAAAGTTAAATTCTAGGCGAATTATAATATTTTTCACAGAACCATGCATAGTTTTATCACATATACGCCTCAGGTATCTCATTTCTACAGCACTCGGTCTACTTTCATCCTTCCTCTGCCAGTTAGATGCCTCTCTGTCATACATCAGGGTTGGTATCAATCTCCGTATAAAAAATAACGATAAATATACGCGTTTAATTCAGAAACTCTGTTTTGCTGAGTGGACGTTCGACTAAAACTACGTGTGCAAGTTCCAAGTAAATAATTCTATCTTCACACAAGGTGAAGTTCAATGCTTCGCCGAATCAGCATACTATCGAAATATCGTCCTCGGCATGTTGTAACTTCCTGGTTTCTCAGTTAAGCAGTAAAGTTGAGAACGCGTAGTAATAATGCTGACGAGGTAGCTCGAAGCAAAGCCACCATCGAACGTGATATCATTACTAACACGTAACAAGTTATTTTAATTTGACCGATTGTTATAAGACCACTGTAATGTGCTAGTAATTGAATTTAATCTACTATTCATTAATTCCATTCCCTATAGTTGTAACGTCTAGCGTGCCACAGGGATCAAATCTTGGCCCTCTGCTTTTTTAAATATTCATTAATGACCTTGGTTCAAAATTAAACTGTGATTATGATTTATTTCGCCGATGGTCTCAACATTTTTCGTAATATTAAGTTTATTTATGATTTTTAACTGCTTCAAAATGACCTCGATACACTCAATTAATGGTGTATTGTAAACGTTATGCACTTAAATGTTGAGAAATATTACACTTTAAACTTTAATAGAAACAGAATTGTAAAGAATTTTTCCTACGTTATTAATAATAACCCTTTACAGCGCCTTAATTAGAAGTAAACTGTAATAAGGAAGTTCTATTTGGAATACTAATTACTATAAATATTAAAACGTTGTTGCATTTTAAAAAAATGCTAGGAATGTTATCTTCTAAATATGGTTTACATGGCCATCTTAGATCATACGATGCACGTCTTGAATACTTCAACATTCATTCACTTAAAAATAGGCTTGATTGATTTAAGACGTTTATAAAAAATAATTTCCGGTTATCTCGATACTACAGTATGTCTTAGCAGTAATGAAACAAATGTACCTAATTCCCATTGTTTAAGACGCCATACAGTCCATTTGTACAGTCCCAGAAAAAAAATCGTGCTATTACTTAAAAATATGTAACTGGGCTAATTATATTATGTATCACTTGTCTCTCTTTATGTCTCTTGTTTCTATTGTACTATGTATCATTGAGTGAGTTTTTGTAATTTTATGTTTTGTGTATCGTTTATCTGATTATTTGTAATTTTATGTAATTTATGTACATTAACTGAGTTTTTATAACTGGATTATTCCCAAGTAAGTGTGAACATCTGTAAAAACCAGTATGAATAAATAATATTTTGTACATTTATTGAACGTCTTTGCATCCACTCTATCTTAGAATAATGGAACACGAACACGAATAGGGGAAATAATGGTTCGTCAGTGATTTTCTTAGGGGTTTTCCAATTTTCAAGAATAAAGTGTCATTGCCGGGTATTTTAACTAAGCCTCTCCAAGTAACCATTTCTGTTCTGAAAAAATCATCAGTTGAAAAAAATACTACACTAATCTTTGATTATTTTACTTATAAGATTATCGGGATTTAACTGTAATAAGTGGAATGAATGATAAGATTTGTATTAAACCGAACGTAGGTACGTGGTACGCGTAACAAAGAGTTATACTAATACGTATCGGTGTCATCAGCCGGCACATTATCCAGTATGCAAACCGACGCAAGTCACCCAGTCAGTAATTCTGAGTTCATTCATATTATATCGCAGTCTGTATTCCATAATTCCAAGAAATAAGAAATGCAGGACGCAAGTTATAAACCTTCCAGACGAGCGGGCGGCCCAATACTAAAAAAGCTATGGCGTCGAAAGGATCGCCCATCCGGTCGTCCTTTCCTAAAGTTGGTAGGCTAGACTTTAGGAAACGACGACGAAACGGATGGTCGAACCTTTCGACGTCATAGCTTGTTTAGTATTGGGCCGTCCGCTCCTCCGGAAGCCACTTTAGTCACTGCAAGACACTAGAGTCGCAGGCAGTGATGCCATACCGAAAACCTGAAAATAGATAGTTGGGAGATGAAAAATTCGGTAGATTGATGACAAAAATCGGCAGATAACGTATTTCATTAGCTGTTCCAAAAGATATAAACAGGTTAACGGGTTGCGAATTTGCAAGAGAAAACATAGAAAAAAATTATTTCTTGAAATTTCGGTAGATTTTCAATGAATTTCGGTAGATCAGTAGATTTTCGCCAAAATCGGTAAATCTACCGAAATTTCTCAATGACCCCGGTGAATCAGTAGTCCGGCGAAAATTTCCTAGGTAATAAGTAATCTGTAGGTAAGAATCTTGGAGTGATTTCGTACTATATTTATTTTCTGTGGTTAAGCGTCACTCAACCATACAGACTTTAAAAATGAATCTATTATTTTCTACGATGCGTATGTATCTTTTTCGTATTATTTAGTTTAGGTGAGTGAGATTGTTCTTTTTGTTTTATTTTTATATGCTATTTCCAACCTTTTAAATTATTATTTATGAATTAAATGAATAAATTCATAAGACATGGAGAATAAGACTGAATCGATTCACTGCTGATTAACAGTAATAGAATTGTGGATTTCATCAGAATTAACCATGTATTTAAAAAAAATAAGTCAAACCAAAAGTCAGGCGAAGGCCAATTTGAGAAGTGTTTAAAATAATATTATTATTATTATTATACGAAATAATCGGAGTCCACGAGGCAAACATTTAATTGCCTTTTTTAGAACGAATGACCTCTTGAATGTTTGTTTACCTCTTGAGAGTTTGGAAATATACTGATGAACAAATTGAGAGTTGAAAATCCGGAACGACCCTGGAATATAAGATTTTCGAAGAATACAATAATCCGATATACATTT